>VZRQ01009627.1:221-123794 GCA_013397975.1 Machaerirhynchus nigripectus
ATTTCCACGTGTGCATTTTCATTTGGTCTGATGCAACTTTTTCATCTACACGAACAGTGGGAGATCCTGTTCCCTCTCCTGACCTTTGCTGTAACTTCTCATTCTTCTCTGACTTTTCTGCTGGCAATACAATCACATTTAGTGTCTCCAGGGTCAAGAGTATGTATGGGGCTTGTTTTTGTGGGTTTTGATTTTTGTTTTCTTGTTTTTCTTCCTTTTTTCTTCCTCACTCTTTCCAACTGCCACCCCATCTGCCTTTCTTGTCAGTACTGAAACCTTTTTTAATTTCACACTACGAAGTTCCTCTCCTTCAAGTCTGTCCTAACACCTCTTCTGTGCCTTCCGCTGAATTAAAACTGCTCCAGTCAAAGTTTCTCATCTCTGATCTTCATCATCTTCACAAAGTCAAGTTTCTGCCTATGTTGTCTTTCTGATGGAGCCCTCCCCACTATCCACAAAGCCTCACATCTTGCAGGATGCTCTCGGCATCACAGATGTGCATTTCTGTAATGCTCTTTTCTCAGTCCTGGACAGGCACAGCACAACTCTACTGAAAATGCAGTGGTTCCTCACATGAGCCATCCGCTTCTCCTTTTCGTCGTGCTTGGAGAGCTTCTCTTAACGTGCACTTGAGGCTGGACGGTTTGATTCTCACCCCTGCAGGTTATGAACACCCATCTCCATGAGGCACTTGCTAGACTTTCAAATGAGTTCTTTTGGCCCGTGCTGATTTGATCTCCCCTTTTCCTCTCCTTCAGGCCTGACCTGAAACCATGGAGTTGTGTAAGCTCCTGCAAGCAGAAGGTGCTGTCTGTGCAGCAGCAGGACTGTGACATTGGGCTCACGGTGGGACGCTGGGTGACCATCCCTCTGGTGGTGTCTGCCAGGGAGCTGGGGAGCCCTTACAGCAGCGTGTGACCTTAGCAGTGCTTGGGGAAATGCTGAGCCTGTCCTTGCCACGAGCACCGTGCCTGTCAGGAGCGAGCTGTGTGTTTTCTTACCACCCTGCAGAACAGCTCTTGCAAAGGCCTGTGGTTTAATTTGGCCGAGTTCAGCCTCAAGTCAGCCATCTGAACTTAAGCACCTGCTTAAATCTGAACTCGATCTAAGCCGCTGGGCTTTGACAATGCGTTCAAAGTTAAGTCCGTGCTTAATTGCTTTGCCTTAATAAGACTGGGATTAAGGCATGCTGAGCCTGCATCAGTGGCTTGACAGTTTGGCTCTTGCTCTCTGTGAGGAGGAAAGGGCTGTGGAGGGAACGGCTACCCCTGGAACGCTGGAGAGGATTTTCTCCTGGTTATCACAGCAGCTGTGCCAGCAGCTCTGCTGCAGTACAAATCACATGGCAAACCCAGATCATCTCTGTGCTTACTGAACACTCTGCCCTCCTGGTGGCTTGTCACTTCCAGCGAGAGGAGCAAAGTCTCCGTCTGTTTACTGGAGGCATCCAGCTGCTTCTCCAGCAGTTCCCAGAGCCCTCGGTTTCTCCATGCAGAGTAGACACAATGGGAGGCTGGGAAAGGGGCACTCGAGGAAAGGTGCTTTGAAATTTCTGGTTTCATTGAGCTGTGTTTGAGGGGTCTGGGAGGGAGGAAGCGGTGTCTGAATGTCTGTGTGAGTTGAAGTCCCGGGGCTGTGTTGGCTTGTACCAGTTGTGGCAGCTGTCCCTGTGCCACCTGGTAGCATTTGGGTTGCAGGGACTCCAGATGCAGGGCTAGCCTGCAATGAGCCTAATTTCAAAGCCTTTCCTTTCCCCACTGGACAGGGATTTTCCATAGGAAGGCTATTCCCTAGGAGGGTGTGCTGCAGTGGGGGTTGGATTGCAAACTGCCAATTTAACAATTTTCCCCCACCCCAGCTCTGGGGCTTAAGTGGATGTCATGGCACAGGGTGCAGTCCTGTTGCAGTTACTTTTTCTCACAGACTTGTCTCTCTGTTTGGCTGAAAAAAAAAAGGTATGGCTGTGTATCAGCACTGGTAGCAGTAGCTTACGAAGTAATTTCTTTCAGCAAAACACATTTTGTAAATACTCCTTTGCCGACTAATGTTGGCAAGACCAAGTTTGTTTCCTTTAATGGAATAGGGCCAGGCTTTGTGTGGATTTCTGTTTGTACTGGAAGGGACAGCGTGGCAGCCTTGCACTGGTAGCTGGAATACGGAACCTTCCCCTCACCTGGGGACACCAATTGTTGTGGAAGTTGAGGGGGTCTCATCAGCTGGGAGGAGAGGAAGCTGCTTCAGTCCTTGGCCTTCCCTCAGGGGCTGATTCATCCCCTTGGGGTCAAATCCCTGCGGAGCTCAGCTGTGAAACTGTGGTACTGGACATGGGTACAGTTTTGGACATCTGTGGGCAGCAGGGATGAATCCAAATTGGGAAGGACACCGTGATGAGCAGGGCAGTGGAGAGCATATCCTTGCAAGAGGGGGCCTGATAGAGCTGGGCTTGCTTAGGCCAGGATGGGAACAGGGCTGCTGCTCCAAACACATCTTGGGAGGATGAACAAGGAAATGTAGGAAAGAAGAGTTATTTAAACTGAAACGGCATGTTGGCGCACAGGCAAATGGGTAGGAACAGGCCATGAATAAATTAAGGCTGGAAATTGGCAGAAGGCTGAAATTAATGGCCAAAAATCTCACGCGGTCTTATGTATTTAAATAAGAATTATTTCCCAAGCTTTATAAGATGCCTCATAAAGACGTCTGCCAAGATTTTGAGAAAAATTACCCCTATTTGGCAGGGAAAATTGAGACAGTAAGATGGGGGGAGTGATGCTAATTTGCCAGAGGTTGTTCAGAACAAGCCATAAGTTTGATGGAGTGATCTCTGCCTCCACTAGTGACTGCACAGCAAGTCTGGAGCTGTAGCTGGCCTGGTGCTAAGGCTGGTAGAGGTGCTCTTGATAACTTGGTAGCTTTCTACATGTGCTCTCTGCCTGCTTTTGAGTTCCTCTGCCCTTCTGTGCTCATTCCTGGGTTGCCAGTGGTGTTCCCAGGGCTCAGTCCTGGGCCCAGTCCTGTTTAATAACTTTTCTGATGATCTGGTTGAGGGGATCGAGTGTCCCTTCAGTAAGTTCATGGATGACACCAAGTTGTGTGGAAGTGTGGATCAGCTGGAGGGCAGGAGGGCTCTGCAGAGGGATGTGAACAGGCTGGATCGATGGGCTGAGGGTAATTTGTATGAGTTTCAACAAGACCAATTGCCAGGTCCTGCACTTTGGCCACAACAACCCCATACGGTGCTACAGGCTGGGGCAGAGTGGCTGGAAAAGGAATCGGGGTTGCTGGTCAACAGTGGCTGGACATGAGCCAGAGTGTGCCCAGGTGGATCCTGGCCTGGATCAGCAACACTGTGGCCAGCAAGACCAGGGCAGTGACCGTTCCCTGTGCTGGGCACTGGTGAGGCCACACCTCAGTTGCTGTGTCCAGTTCTGGGCCTCTCATGACAGGAAAGACATTGAGGGGCTGGAGCGTGTCCAGAGAAGGGAACGGAGCTGGGGAAGGGTATAAAGAGTAAGTAATATGAACAGTGGCTGAGGGAGCTCAGGAAGCTTTGGCCTGGAGAAAAGGAGGCTCGGGGGGAAACTTTTCACTCTCACAACTCCCTGACAGGAGGGTGCAGCCAGGGGTGATGGGGCTCTGCTCCCAAGGAACAAGGGACAGGATGAGAGGAAATGGCCTGAAGCTGTGCCAGGGGAGGTTCAGGTTCGACATCAGGAGGAATTTCTTCATGGAAGGGGTTGTTGAGCAATGGGATAGGCTGCCCATGGAGTTGAAGTCCTGTGTTCAAGAAACAACTGGACGTGGCACTCAGTGCTCTGGTCTGGGTGACAAGGTGGTGATTGGTTACAGGTTGGACTTGATCTCAGATGTCTTTTCCATCCTCAGTGAGTCTGTGATCCTGTCACTGTCACAGAAAGCCTTCCTGGCTGCTTGGCCCTCTGGGTGTTGGATGGGATGGTGGCACAGCTCCTGGCCCCCTCCTGCCTCACCTCACCCCCAACCCATTCACCTGAGGTGGCTTTAACCTCTCTCAGCATGACAACATCATGGCTGCATGGAGCTGCACTTCCTTCTTTTCTTGTTTTGCCTAAAAACGTGGCTGCTGCACACGGCCCTTGAGGAAATGACCTGGACATGCCATGAGCTCCTCCATGCTCTTCTGGAGTGAGGGATACCCCTCATTTTCACTGTCCTTCCAGCACTCTCTCCTTGGCATTGCCTTCCCCATCTACTCAGGCAGACAGCTGCATCTTTGGTCCTGGTTGAATGTGGTAAAATGATATTCTAAAGTGACAGATGGTTCTGGCAGACTTTTATCCCTCCAGTGCTTTCATTCCTGTTTTTTAATAGTGGTTTTAAAGGTTTGCAATTATTTCTTCTGCACATTTGGAAATTGATGGGCTTTTGCTCAAATGCCTGCATGGGAATTCACCCATGAAAGTGAATTTACTGTTTGTGGAAGGATTGGTGGCAGGGATTTTTTCACATAAACCTGCTGCTGGATGATCACAGCAATGAATAATGAAAATGCCTGCAAAAAAATGTCAGTGTCTCTTTGAGGCAAATGTGCCAATAGGGTGGGGGGAACAAAAAGTAAAGTGCTTAACTGAGTGGTTAAATTATTCACCAAGTGGACCAGCTCTACTTAGTGAGATTGAAAACCATTTTTTCTTGTGGTGAGGTGAAGTGAGACTCCCTGGTGGCCGATGGTTGGGGCTGGCCCTGTGCAGAGTGGCAGATTTCACTGCAGGGAGGTGGAAGCTGTAAGGTTATGCTGAGCTAATGCCCAGGGTATGGCTTTCACAGAGCTGTAAGTGAGAGCAGCCCGGGCACTTAGAGTGCCAGCAGTGAATTTATTCCAAGGCATGCAGGATGTGCTCAAGTGACAGGCTTTTGGTGTGTCTGCCGCACAAAGACCTTCCTGTTAGTACTTAAAAAACATATTGATTCTTCCTAGACCTCCTTTGCAAATACTTCTGGTAAAATGGACTCGCCCTTTCCTGCATTCAGCTGGGCTGGATCAGGAGTAGCGGAGTGAGAAAGGTGTCTCTGCTGTGCTTTTTGTGGAGGCAACGAAGAAGAAGAAGATTTGCTCCTGTTCTGGGGAAAAGGAGGAGGTTTTAGGTCCAGGGTGGAATATGATGTTTCCTGCTGTTTCTGGCAATCTGAAATCTGTTCTTGTCTCAAAGCTGTCCAGTCTGTTTTGTCTGATACAAGAAGAGCTACCATGCCTGTTTTGATTCTCGTTTTAAGTTTCCAACTGCATTTTGGGGGGAAAGGAAGGGAGAGGCAAGCACCAGCACGGCAGCTCATGAGTCACTAAAACGCCACTAAAACAGGTCTCCCAGATCCACTTTTAGACCAGTTTTAGTCCTGGTAATGAACTCTCCATCCAGAGTGAGAAAGACATTGTAGCTTGAGGCCAACATGGCGACTCTTCCAGTTTTATTCCTTGCTGCTTGTGTTATGACTGGAAAGTGGCTGCTTATGGCATTGAACTGCTTGAGCGATTTTCTGCTGAAGCAATATCCAGTAAAGCTCCCCCTCTTCCTGTGGAGGCTTAGTCTTCTGAGGGACTCATAGGGCTGAGACATCTCTGTTATTAATGGGGTAGCTGGAGACTTCGCTGAAAGAGTATTTTCCTGCCGGGGGCTGATTTTTAATAGGATTTGTGCAAACACAACCATTTCCAGCTAATGGGCATCACACACCTGAATGTCTGAGGACAGCACTGGAATCATCTGTGCCTGTGTAAGATAAGCATGAAACGGGGCTGGAACACATGTTCTCTGTCAGGCAGAGAAAAGTGATCCCATTAGTCCTCGTGGTGTGATTTATATTCTGCATCTTGAAGTGAGATGGCAGAGTTGTTATAAAGCAGTCGACAAGTGCAGTCATTGCAACCCTTTTCTTTCACATATCTGAATCCTGGAACTTTAAAATCCTTTCTTAGAGGAAGCTTGGCATGTGGAGTGTGCAGCCCTGGAACTGTGTGGGTGCAGATTGGGGTTTTTCTCTGCAGTGCCAGAAATAACCTGTTGTGTGATACGTTACAGGGGCTAGGATTTGTAGCAGCTTGTGTGCAAGTGGGATGCTTCAAAGTGCTTCACCAGAGGAAACTCTTGAATGCTGACAGCATGGATAGCAGGGAGGTGAACTCTCCATGGTGTTTCTGCCCCATGGTTTGGACTTCTACCCGAGGAGGGTTTGTTCTACGTGTGAGAAAGCTTTTACTCAATGCTTAGTACTCAGTGAGGCTGCTAACACAAAGACCAGGTGGAAAATGATTGAACTTAGCATTTACCAGGGACATTTTGGATGAAATTTCCCAATTTCCTATCAATTTTTTCTTCTTTCCAGGGTGGAATGGAATGGGAAAAAAAATTAGGTGAGGAACTAGATAAAAAGAAAACGAAGTAGTTCAAGAACATTTCTATTGAGGAAAAATAATCGAGGTCTGAAATGTAACTAAAGAGGTGCCACATTTCACATGCATTGGAAAACAAGCCTTGGAGGAAGGAACAAAAGGCATTTTTCAGCTGAAAGACTGAGCTGAGCTGTTGGTGTGCCAAGCCATATGTGTCCCGTCGAGGTGATTCATCCATACAAGCCCTGCCTTCTGTCCCTCTTCTTGGGGGGCCCTTTGGCAGCGGGCACAGGTTTGTCTGTGCTTGTGCTCCACAAAGCAGGGAGCACTGGGCTGATTTCAGTGTGCAGGGGAGTGCACAACTGTCCTCTGACCTCCTCATGGAGCTGTGTGTCCAGGAATTCTCATTCCGAAGTCCATCTGCTGGGATGCAGCCCTGACTGGTTGTTCAAAAGAGTCAGGAGTTGTTCTTCACCCATAAACGCTCTGTGGCAGGGGAAAGTGGTGAGGAGGCTGCTTAGCTGGGTTTTCCAAGGCATCCTTTTTATTTCAGTGCTGGAAAGGTTAATTAGATCAAATTAGGCCAACTCTATTTCTGGCTGGGGTCTGTGCAGTGTTTTTGTGTACTTCTGCTTTGAAGTGAATTCAGAGTGATTGTTTTGAGCATCCTGGTGGAGACAGATGACCCCGGCTGTGGGTTTTGAGAAGGCAGCCAGAAGAAAAGGTGTCTGCATTTGGGGAGAATCCAGAGAACTTCCTTAAACTTAGGTATTCACACTGTGCACAGGTACAGCAGTGACTCCTCTGAGAGCCAAAGACTCTTGGGCAGACCTGGAAATACCACTGGAGAGCGTGTGTGAAGCTGCAGTGCTCTCAGAGTTTGTGTGCCTGACTTTTAGAGGCCCTGCCTCGAAAATGTGCACCTTAATTACTGTTGATATAAAATATTTACACAGTTTAGTGAAGTTCCTTAGCACTTTGTGGAGATAAGAGATTCATTATCGTTCATTGCTTTAGGAAAGCAAAGAAAGTGGGTGGTGCAGCTCCCACATTTGCCCTGTGTAGGGGAATGGAGGGTAGGAGAAACCTGTCACTGTTGTTTTGCACATTATTAACAGATGTTGGCTTTGGTCTCTTATTTTAGCTGGGATCTCAAACGTTCTGTAGGAACAGTACCTCAGTTGGCTGGGTTCAGATTTACTTTAGTTCCAAGGCTGCTTCCAGATGTGGGATGCTCACACCTGAGGGTGGTTTTAGTTTAGTTGCAGACAAAACTTAAGCCCTTTTAAACATGATTTTCTGACAAACGCAGCTTTGGAGAACAACATCAAGGTTCTGATCAATTCAATGCCTTTTTTCTTCCTCTCCATGGTGAAGCAGTGTGTTACCTGGAAAATGATCACCTTAGGGCAGGAGAATCCTCTGGTGCTTTAATGACTGTTGCCCTTCACATCCTCCCCGTGGATGGTGGATGGCGAGGCGCTGCCTAAAGCAAGTCATCTCATTCTGTTCATGATTCCCAAGTTTTTCTGTTTCCCTGCGTTGGTACCATGGACAGAAACTGTAGTTTAGAGCAGCCTGAGTTGCCAAATATCCTCCTTGCACACAAAGACAAGATTCAGAGGGCTTCATTTGAGGGTTACAGCCATCTTCTGTCACGTTCAGGTGTCTCAGAAAGCCAGCTGGAACTGCACAGTGCAGTTTGAACTGACTGTGTAAGCATTGGGTCTTCTGCTACATTTATGCTTTCCCTGGGTATTTTTGTGACTTAAGCCACTCTCCTTGGTGCTGACTTTCCTTTTCATCCTGTCAGCCTCCCTTCTCTCCCTGTCTGTGGTGTTAGACTGGGCAGGTTGAAGGGATGATCTGAAAGGAAATTAATTTGGTGCCTTTGATGTGCAGAGCCTTTTTTTTCTTTATAGGTTATGAACAAAAATTGTGCCTGTGTATTCCCAAACTGAAGAATACATGATTGCTGTTCCCAGCCTTCCTCTGAGAAAAGGCTTTGACATCATTCATACTCTATAATTCATGGTATTTTTGTAGCAGTCTGTTAAGGTCTGCAAGAGAGTGAAAGGGATGATTTAGAAAGGCAAGAATCGTCCTGTGCCTTCTGGTAGGTCTGTGACCGAGCAGTTTCCTGCTCTTTGGTGTTGTTACTGGGTCTCTTTTATCACGGAATGGTTTTTCCTGCTCTTTGGAGTTGTTACTGGGTCTCTTTTATCACGGAATGGTTTTTCCTGCTCTTTGGAGTTGTTACTGGATCTCTCTTTTATCACGGAACTGTTTTTTTAAGGATGATGTTGTTTTCCTTAATGTAAGTACTTGCTCCTTGTCAAACACATCCTCGTATGACCCGTTAGGACTTTGCGCCTCATTCCAGGGTGTTTCAAAAGCAGATTACAGAACGTCTTGTAACTCGTCAGCTGTTGGTTTTGTTAACCTGGTTTCTTAAGGAAACAAGGCTTATGTGAACACCATCTCTCTCCCCCTACTCCCTCCCCCTGTAACTTTGGAATCTATTGGCCAAATCCAAGAAGAATTACCACGAATTAGAAAGCACGAAAGGCATGAAGCTCTGATGGCCCTTATAAAAAACAGCTAGAAATAGGGAGCTCTTGGTTCTCCCACAGTGGGAAAGCTGTAGGATTACCTCACTCCTGGAGATGAGATGTACTGCATGCAATTTTTGGGGATCTTATCAAACTCACATCTAGTTAACATCCATCTTCAGGCAGTGACCAATAGGAGATGTGCAGGGAAGAGAATAATGGAGGTTCCTGGTGTGTTTCCCTCCCCCATTGATCTGTGCTTTGGGAAGCACTTGGTGTTTGTCTATTTCAGTAGCTTTTAATGGCTATTTCTTCCTTGAGTTTGTAGGGATGTGACTTTGTCCATGTTGCTGTTGTAGGATTTCTTCTCTCTGTTGCTGCTGGCTCTTTGGATGTGGCTCTTCTGCTGAGGAGCGAGGGTAACTCCCATGAAATCTTGGAGGCAGATCCTTCCCACCTGCCAATGTTTGTGGAGAGAGGGGAGGAGAAAAAGAACAAAATGTTGGCCTGTTAACTGTGAATAAACATCCTGTGGAGCTAACACATGTTTTATTTCAAAATTCCTCCCAGCACGGAGATAAGATACTATGCTGGGAGGAGAGAAATTGGCTTTCTGCTGCTTGGTTGCTTCCTCAGGCTGCAGTGGGATGCCAGGAGCCTCACAGGGTACACCCGCCTTTGTTTGGGACTTTGAGATGATGCAGTGAAAAAACATAAAATGATTCCACAGGACAGTTTCAGGTTTTGGTCTGAAATTCAATGAATAAAAGATTATTTTGCAGAACCACAGCTGTTGGTAAAGGTCTGTAGAGCATCGCAGGCGATGGTTGTGAACATTCTGCAGTTTTAAAAAATGGAGAGAATGAAGTTATTATGGCTACAGAAAATGTTATCAAATATTCATGATGATCATCTCCTCTTATTTGAAATAATAAATCCAAGGTTAATTTTGTACTTGTAGAAAACTGGTGCCTGACTATTGGCCCCTTATTTCTTCGCTGGTGTAATGTAATGATAATATTTAATATTTTATCTACTTTGCAAGGATGTTATTAGGCTCACAAGTATGTCATGATGCCCAGAGAAGGAAAAGTAAGCTTCTCCCTCTTTCTCGTGCAGGTTAGGGAGAGGCTTCTGCAGACATTTCAGAGCCCAGGGAAAGAAAACATGGTGCTCAAGAGGGCTCATATAAGGCATAAAAGTTTTTCTGTTGATGAAATTAATGTTCAGTTTATGAAGGTTTATGAGGTTTAAAACAGGCAAATAAGAAATGCCACCAGTTCTGTTTATTTTAAAGGCTAAGTCCTTAGAAATTATTTTTGTCGCTCATACCATCCATTGCGTTGCCAGTTGTGACATTTGTGACCTGGGATGCAAATTAGAATTTGACATTGTGGTGACTTCACTGAGCAAGGAAATATGCCCCAGGAGTTTATAAATAGGATTTAAAGCACCCATCCCATGACTGCATTTTGTTATTCTGCTGTAAGTGGTTTTGTTATTTATTTATTTTCCCCCCAAAATGAATGCAAGTTTTTTATATCGTCATGTGGCGACAACACGAAGCCTTTTTAGTCACCGCTGCTGCGCAAAGTATTGTGAAGTCTGACATCCCTTTGAAGAACTGTTCTTAGCCACTGCTGCTATTTTTATTTTTGAGTTGTTCTCTGTAGAATATTTTTTATTTTGTCCTCACGTGCCCTGAATTTCCGAAATGTTTTCAAATCAATCGAGGTCTTTCCCTCTCCTGTGTCTTCCCCACTCTTATTAACTTTTACTGGACTGTGCCTTCAAAAATGTAGTTCAAAGTTTTCTTCCCTTGAACTCCAAGGAGTCTTTAGAGAAACATCTGCCAGAAGCACTGACCTACAAAATCTATTAGGCTCTTCCCACTGGTGTGAAGCTCATTTATGTAATGCTGCTGGATGGGGCGGCTCTGCTCTGGAGATGAAACACAAAATTCAGTTTTGCTTTCGTAAGCATAGGTGCAAAGAAGTGGTTGATACCGAGATGATGTTAAAGTGTTAAAGGCTGGATGTTAACTGTGATTGTATGTAGCTTGTCAGTTGTAATGTGGCAGAGAAGGGTGTGAAAAACAGGGGAATTAATTGTCCAAGAGAGAAATGTTTCTTCCCTCTATTTCTGAGCAAAGCAACAATTTAATGTAAAATTAGTCAGGTTGATTAATCTTATTATAAAGACAAATATAAACAGGTGATGGGGAGCATATCACTAGATGACTATAGATTTTCATAAATTATTTAGTGATCTTTTGCATTTGGTGGTTTCAGATATAACTAGCATCTTATTCACACTCTGTATATTCCTTATAAATGTGCTGATAATGGGAAGTACCAGACAGAGTACCAGAAGTTTATTTCTTTGCCCTCTGAAAGATCTTCCAGGGGTGGAGATACAAAGGCATCTGCTCCATCAGAACATAAAAGTGGAAGCAGCAGGGTAAGTAAAATGTCATGTGCATGAAGTAGATCAGAGGAAAAGGGCAACCAGCCCATGAATTTGAACTTGCACTTGTTTGGTGTGGACTTGCGAGATGAGAGAGTTCTGAAATCTTCCTCTTCAATTTTGGGGGTTTTGGCCATGGTGACATTTCGCTCAAACTTTATCTCCACTGGATGAGTGAAGTTAAAGCACAGCAGAACCCATAATCTTTGCTACATAAGGGTATGGTGTGGCTGATATTATATCCAGCAGCTTGGAGCTGTGTGAGCAAGGAGCTGCTCAAAGCTGCAATAATTTGGAATGCAGCCTTTAGTGCAAATCAGGACCAAGTCTGACCTTTGCCTCAAGGCTTGTGAAAGGATGCCTTAACCCTTCTTCCCCAGCACCTATTTTTAATGCTATGTGTGCCCCCATTTGATTTTGGGGGAAAAGTTTTCTAATTCCCTTTGACTTCTTTGAAAGTCATCATCTTTATCATTTTGAAGAGAGATCTGAAAGCTGTGAATCCCTTCAGTGCCATCCCCCAGGGAGCCTTGGCATTTCTGATGTGGGCTGGGGGACGTGTCCCAGACACATTAATAAAGCTCCACATCATGAAGTATCAGGAGGAGCTAACAGAATATTTATGCCTGCTCGTTCCCTGACCTTCCATAATTGCCTCTGATTATTCTATTACAGCAGAACATTTTAAAGTAATTGTGGAGATTGGATGCAAGTGTGAAGCCACAAAGGCTGTCCTGAAACTTGGCAAAATTGTGGACAGGCATCCAAACTGTGAGTCAGTCTGCCCTGATCTTCTTTCTCAAGTGGGATGTTACCCAGGCTGAATAGTGATTTCCCTCCAATGAAGTTACATGGTGAGGAGTGGCGGAACCTGACTTGGTTCTGTGACATTTTTGCCATCAATGCAGATTCCAGAGTCAGGGGGAGTTTTGATTGACTACAACGTTTGGGATTTGGCCACTTTTACAAGAACTGTCATTGGTGAACTGCGTGGTTTGAGCAGTGATCATCTGGTAAGCAGATTGCAGAGGTGGCAGAGGTATGGAGAAATAACTTGTGTCTCGGTGAGCAGGGTCACCTGGATCATTCTCGATGGGTACATGGCTAATCCATTTTGAAAACAGCTGTGGTGGGGATTTCCCACCTTCCAGGCATTCTGTTCCAGGGCTTCATTTACTGTGGTTTTCTCATGACTGAATCTTTCTTGGTGTAGTTCAGACCCAATTCTTGTCCTGGTGCCTTGTGACTGGTCTCCTTCTCTGCAGCAATATCTTATAGATCTCAGGGTCTTTTTTTCTTGTTTTCCTTCATCTTCACTAAACAAACCAAATTCTTCCACTCATTCTGTGTAGTCATTCTTCCTGGAAACTTGCTTCTTGTCTTTATCTTCTGAAGTCTGTGCAGTAGCCATCACCTTTCATAAAATGTGGTTCCTCAAACTGGACCCAGGTCTTCGGTTGGGGTCTCACCTGTGCAGCCTTGCAGAGAAGAATTACTTCACATCCTTAATGTACAATGGATTGTTCATCTCATTCAGTAGCTGAATTTTTGGCAACTGTATAAAAGGTGATACAGCTTCAGCTTGGGGTTTCCTCTAAACTCCCAGTCCTCTTCTAGAAAACTGCAGCTGTTCCCTGAACTGTGTCCATACAGCTGTTTCTCCACTTAGGTGGGACAAGCCTTTCACTTTTGCAAATAATTCTTTATCCAGGTGAATTCTGCACGTTGTTAAAATCATTCCAGTTCTTTCTTCAATGTACTTTCAGCCTTCTTGTTTAATATAAATTTAAGCATAATGATTAAGCTCCCTATTATGGAAATAACAAATGCTAAAAGGACCCTCACTTAAAATCCTTTTGCCTGACAGTGACCCACTGATGGCAACCCCAGGCCTGGCTCTGGAGCGCTCTTCCTCCTGGTGAAATTGTTTCCCTGTCAAGTCGTGCTGGGCAGCGTCAGCAGCTGTCCTGGCGTCAGGATCTGTAATGTCCCCTGTCCTTCACTATTCACCAACCTGTTCTTCTGTCATGGAAGGAAATGGCATTACTCTGATGGGATTTAGTCTCGAGGAACCTCTGACTGGCATTTTCCTGGTTTCCTTGCTTGTATCCAGTTTGATTATTTGGTCTGGTATTTTGATGGAAGCAGAGGACACGGGCTGCTGGTTACATCCGACTGTTCCTATTTATTTTCTATTCAAGTTTGTATTTTTCCACTCTTTTCCAATTCCTTTCTCCTACCCAGAGTTGTCAAAGGTGCTTTGACAACCTGCTGTAGTGGAAGGTGTCCCTGCCCATGGCAGGGGGCTGGAACAAGATAGGCTTTAAGGTCCCTTCCAACCAAACCCTTTCTTTGTTTCTGTGAAGTTCCCTGTAACATTTTAAATCTAAGTTTAAAAATTCCATTGAGTTCCCAAAACTGAGACCAGTGCTTTTTATACCAGACCAAATTGTTGATGCGAAATGCATCCCAGAACTCCAGACAGACCTTGGTTTGGTGCCACCTCTCTTCAGGATTTACTGCTTCACAGAACAGTGACTGCAGAGGCACATTAAAGATACAGTATTTCATTGCTCCATTAAGAATTTAAAACATATATGTTAAGATAAAATTCTGCTTTTCCCTTACGTTTATGAGATCAAGGCAGAAGCTGGGCAGATAATGAGGCAAAATTTTTGGCCAAGTTATCAGTGACTTTGAAATGATCTTTGCAACTTACTTTGTTATCTTTCTCTCCAGCATTTTGCCAGTGCTTGGGAAGTGAAGTCATGTCAGCATATTGCTCACAGATGGTGACACTGTTAGATGTGGTACACGGCAAAGCAAGGCTCAGGTACCTTTTGGAGTTAGATTTAAATGCATTGTAAACACCACCCAGACCTTGGCATAGGTTGAAAAATTCACCTACACAACAAATTCCAGGAGACCAAAGGAATGGTGAAGCAGAAACTGCTTGAATACCAGAAGAAATGTATTTAATGGTCCTGATAAAGAAGTACTGTGTGGTATTGTGAGTGTTCAGGAGATTGTTTGAGATTGTCCAATCCAGGCCATCTTGCCTACTGCCTTTTGGCCTGTAGCCTTGGCAATTCAAGAATATCCATTAAACAGCAGATTGGCCCACCAGCCAGACATCTCCCACATCATCACCGCATGAAAATGCTGCTGAGTTGGACCAAGAGTTGCAGCTGTATCCATGGGAGGCCTGAATGGTGAAGGGGCTGGAATACAAAACGAACACCTAGCCCATGGCTGAAAGTTCTGAATGATCTGTGGTTGGGCTGTAAAGGACAAGAACAGGGAGCAGTGACTCCTGGGGTTAGGTTAGATCAGGCTGATGGGAGATCTACCTAGAAGTGGTATCTAGGAGGAAGTGTCTCCCCATGGCCACCCAGGGAAAGGGCTCAACAAGCTGAAGTCTTCATCCTTTGCCACATACCAAGCCCCAACTGGATAGGTCATGACCACATTGCTCTCTGAAAACTCATGAGGATTATTTTTTAAGCTCATAATCATCAGCGTGTCTCTTGTCAGTGTGACTCACTAACATTTTAATGATTTCCCCCCTCCCTCCCCAGTTCTTTGAAAGCGAAGTGCCACATTCTTGGTGGCCTAGCTTCGGTTTAAGCTTCAAAATCCTTGCACAACTCCAAGGGGGATCACGACCCCTCTGTGCCCCAGTCTCATTTTGCATGGTGTGGAGAAGCTGCCTTGAATCAGCTGCCTCCTGACTGCCTTCTCCAGAACCATCTGGCTTTTTTTCATTGAGTCCCAAAGCTCGAGTTTTGCATGCTGGTGACAAACCCTTTGTGACTTTAGTGTCCTGGGAGATGGAGAAGAAGCTGATGAAAAGTAGAGTCTTGCTGTCTGATACATGATTTAGAGGGATTTTCTCTGATTGACTGGCAGAGTTGTGTGTGGGTTGGATATTCAGCTGCTACTCGGGTTCTGGAGCTGGGTTCCTGACTCAGGCAAAACTACTGAAAGGAATGGGAATGTTGCCTGGAGTCAGGGCTGCAGAAGTAGCCCTTGGTCTGTTTTTTCCTCTCAGCTGCATTCTGTCTTGTTTGAATCTGCTTGCAAAGTGACTGCACTTACTGGTGCATAGAGTGAGTTAATTTTGATCTTGGCCTGTTCTTTTTTGTAGGTGCTCATCTATCAGCCTGTGTTTGTTTCTTTTGCCCTGTTCCGTGGCCATTTCTGCAGATCTAACTTGCAGAATAGAAAGACTCAAGCTGGGAGAGCAGATCATTTGGGCGTGCTCAGGTTTTGTCTGCTGCTTCGTGGAGTGTGTTATTTCAGTTCTTTGTAGGAAAGCAAACAGCTGACTAATAACTTTAAATGTTATATACTATTTCAAAGCGATTGCAGCACTGTTAATTTAGTGATCACAGGAAGACAGGACTGTTGTGTGAAATTAGAGAGGATTGTATCTTGGTTATTTTCTTTTATCTGAGAAAACAAGAAAGCCTAGTCTATTAGTTTTTTCTAGAGCAGCAGTATGTTCTTATCTTAAACATGCCATGTAACATAAATAATTAACCACAAGGATTAAAAATAGAAATAAATATAGGTTAGTAATCTTGTGTCTAGATGAATCCCCTCTCCATTTACAAAAAAACACAGCGTTACACCAGTGTATACCTTGCGTGAGTGAGATCAAAATTAGATCACTGAATATTTAGGTACTCTCTCTGTGTTTGACAATTCTCATGTCTTGGTACTTTTCAGAAGACTGCTGGAGTCTATTTATAGCACAGGTTTTCAGCATCTGACACACAAGCTCCTGTGGACAGTCGGGTTAGTTTTTAGATGCAGAATACACAGAGTTTGCTCAAGTTGAAAATGCTTTTTTTAATATTGCCTTGTTAAGCTGTCACCTTCCCCTCCACGCTGGGAAGTGTGGCCGTTCGTGAGCTTGCGATCAGTCTGAAGGAGCTGCTTATGAATAACTCCTTTACAGCATGGGAATTTATTTCGGGTTCACGCTGATGTAACTGGAATCAGAGCCTTGGGATACACAAACACTCGAGAAACAGAGATCACTTTTAGAGTGCTTTGTGGTAACTTGGAATTTAAATTGCCTTTCGACAAAAATATCGTCTGCTATCTGTGCAGGACAAGGGAGAATGGTTTTAAACTAAGACAGGAAAGATTGGGATTAGATTTTAGGAAGAAATCCTTTACTCAGAGAGTGCTGAGGCCCTGGCACAGGTTGCCCAGAGAAGCTGTGGCTGCCCCATCCCTGGCAGTGTTCCAGGCCAGCTTGGATGGGGCTTGGAGCAACCTGGGATGGTGGAAGGTGTCCCTGCCCACAGCAGAGGGACTGGAGCAAGATGATCTTTAAAGTCCCTTCCAAACCAAACCATTCTGGGATTCTGTGAATTCTTGGGGACTTGCAGATGAACCTCCTGGGGTGGCTAGTGTGGGAAATGAAGTGTATTCTGCATTCTTCCAGCTCTGTGGAATCGACTGTTATTGATTTTACTCCTCATGAATCTGACACACATTAAAGAAAACATGATCAATATCTAAAGAAAAGCAAGCTCTACATTTTCTCCTCTATGGGATTTCCCTACTTGTCTACTCAGATCTAATTCATGCAGATCTAATGCATCCACATTTCCAAGTGTGTCTGCATGGAAAGCATGTGGGAAAGGAAGTTTTGATAACTCCTGAAATGAACCTCTTAGCTAATACTGAACCTCTGAAGTCCTGAAATTTCGTAAGGACAGCACCTTGGAATCACTTCTCAAGGAATTATCTTCTCTGGTATTTTGGCTCCAGAGGTTTCCTTCACATCTGAGCTTTGTGATCTGCCAAGATGAAACAGGAAAGTAAAAGTTTAAAATGTCTTTGGTGCAAGCTCTGCTCAACCTTTACCACTTTTGGTGCTTACTGGCATCAGTGAAAAAGAATCCTACCTGGACTGCAATTTTCCTAGCAAGCTGTGAAGCAGCTCCAGAGTTGCTGGGTTCTGCTGCCACCAGTGCCATCCTTACATTCCAGTGACATTTGAACCAGGGAGCTCTTAGCTACTCAGGATTCCTTGACTGGGTTTGTCTGGCAGCTGAATCAGCTCTGTCTGTGTGTGTTTGTAAAGCTTTGTGACTGATAGATGTTTTTAAGGCCAGAAGGGACAATTAAGGTTAATCCTCCTTTATTTTTGTATTATCTTATATACAAATACCCATTATTATACTGTCTGACATTTGCTATATAAACCAAGATGTACATATAATATAATTTCAATTCATATGTGTTAAAACCATAGTATAGGAGTCAGTTAATTTTTCTTGAAGCTGTGAGAAATCCTTGAAGAATCAGAGTAGTCTCTGGCTGTAGCTGGACTCAGTTTCTGGATCTTAGCAAGGGAATATGAAATTTTATGCCTGAAGCTTGCTGTGAGCTTGGGCACTGTGCTTAGCTCCCAGCCTCCCATGCCTGGACAGAAGTTGGTCAGTTCCTGCTTAGGGGAAAGTCATTGCAAGCTCAAAGTGAATATTTATAGATAGTAATCAATGGGAAAGGGAGGACAATTATTTTTAGTCATGTGAGTAAATGGAAACTGTTTCGTAGTGTCCAGCCTTGTGGTAGCACCTCACCCTTGGTGTGTTCCTGAGGTCAAACAGAGCTTGCCCATAACTCACCTCCTTTTAGCACCTACTTTTGACCATAATTACGAGATTTAGTTGACAGACTCTATCTCTGAATGAAGTTTTGCTTTCTAAATATATTCTAAATGTAAAAAAGTAGCAGCATTGATGAGAAATTCTAGTTACTTTTGCCAGTGTAGTTGACAAGTAACGGTGGCAATCGTGGGAGATCTTTCCCCTGGTTTTACCCCAGTGAAAACCCACAGATTTTATTGGAATTGTTGGAGATTTGTCGTGGTGCAATTGAAAAAACCTGGCCCAGGTGTTGCCTGTTTTTTCCTAAACATAATCTTGTGTTTCAGTCAGTGCATCTTGTCCCAGAGCACAAATCTTTGAAACAGAAACCTAAAATCCTACAAGACGATGTAGGCTGGCTAATTTTCGTTTTTAATTTCATTGACCTTGACCAATACAAGTTTTTCTGTTATCCTTGTTTACTTCAGCTTTTCTTGCCCTTAATCCTCTCTAGTGTTTGTAGGAGGGATGCTTGTGGATGCTCAGGGGGTGTGGGCCTCCAGCCAAAGTTGGAATGGTGATGGATGTCTGGCCGTGCCAATGGAAAATCTCTGTCCACTGGGGTTTATGCTAAAGTCTGATCACAGTGAATAAAACAATCCAATAAAACCACACCAAAACGGAGAAGTTTTCAAGTTTTTTCTTTGGCTGTTCTGTCTTTGATCAGTCTAAATCCAGCCCTGTAAAGAGTATTTCATCATACATTTTTGTCTGTTTTGCATACTGCATTGCACATCCACCCAGGATAAGAATAATGCAAGGATAACTGCAAGGATCCAGCTGTTTGTTTGTAGTAGAAATTATTCTTTGATACTGAATTAATTAGTTCTTAATGCGGATCAGACTGATTTATATAAACACTTGGAAAGAAAGGACACTGTGATGACAAAAAAAATTAACTGGTTATGAAAGAACTGAAAAAACAAGACAAAAAATGCTTTATAATTTTGCAACACAGCAAGCTTTTTTCCCAGCTAATATGAATTGTTTAGAAGTGTTATAAAGAGAACTGAATTTACTTCATGCTGTCTGATTAGAAGTTTTGGCCTTTTATATATTTCAGCTTGGTATGTTTGCCAAGCACTCTTATTACTTCAATCAATTTAAATTTGCAAGACTGATGATCCTGACAGAATCCATTGGCACATCATGTGATCCTGGAAGCTAAAAATACCATTCTCTATGGGGCTTGCTTATTTCATGCTTCAGAGCCTAAGAAATGTTCGTTTTAGGAGAGGGGAAAAAAAAAAGAAGTTTGCACTTTGTACCAGTAACTGATACCAGTAACTTCTTGAAGGAAAAATACCCGGTGCTGTTCATGGAATCTTGGGGATGTTTTGTTGTTGCAGTGCTGAGTTGTGAGTTGTTTTATAGAAGTGCCTGAAGATTCCAGTGGGAGACAATGTCTGGGTACAGAAAACATCCCCTCTATTGGGGTAGCAAGGAGGATGGGGCACACTCCCAAATCTGCCATCAGGAGGAACAGGAATAGGAGCAGCTCTAACGTCTGTTTTCCTCAGTCCATGCTGCCAAGCCTCACATCTTCATTAACAAAATGATGTTTCCCTGCCCCAGATGTGATAGCTGAGAGAGAGCTACAAGAATTGCACTGAGTCTGCCCTGAACTGTGACTTTCCATTTTAGAGAGGGTGTTTGAATCTCTGTGGGGCCATCCATGTGTTTGCTTTGGCGTGTTGTGGGGAGATCTGGCTCCACCATTCACTGTGCGTGTGTGCAAGTCAATACTAGTGGGATGCTTGAATCCTGGCTGTTGAAATCTCTGTAAATTGCCTGTAAATCTCTGAAATTGCCTTCCTGAGCATGATACGAAATGCTACTGAGAGCTTTTAAACCTCTCCTCTGTCTCTCAGCACTCACTCAGAGCTGAGGAACCTGAAGAAACTCAGTGCTCTGTGGGCTTGCTCTGTTTGTTGCACTGGCATTAACCTCTGCAGTAGCTACAAGCTGCAATTGCATCTCCTGAGAACCTCGGAAGTTGTTCCTCAGCTGGAGGTAAAAATAACAGTGCACCCCTACAGCTGAATTAAAGGGGTGAAAAAGGTCAATGTCCTTGTCCTTCAAGTTGCAGCTTGGGAGGTTTGTTTGGGGAATTTTTGATGTTTTCTGTTGAAGCAGGCTGTCCCTGGGAATGGCAGAAACTCCATCCTTGGCTTCCAAGGTTCAGCTGGATAAAGGCATGGCTGACCTCATCTGATGCTGGCCTTGGTACCACTTTGAGTAAGAGGTTGGTGGGAAGGGAGGAAATGTCTCCAACATTTCTATGCCCGTGTTGCAGAACAGCTGCTTTTTATCCGTGCCTGATTAATGAGCAGTGTTTAATTAATGCCCGGCACTCTGTGGGTTTACAACAATATCTCTGCTGTTGTTGAGAGACAGTGTTACTGTGCTGTGATGTTTTTTCTTTTCTAATTTTCACCTGCTCCTCTTCACACAGGGAGCTGGGCAGCAGGGTAGAAGAAATGTTACTTTATCCAGAATATATTCTGGAGGCTTAGCTTTGGACCTGGCTTTGTGTGAGCACGTCCTTGCCTGCAGAATAGCAGGATCTGAAGCACTTTTTCCTCTGTTCGTCCTTCAAATTCGGAGAGCTGCGCTTGAGTTGATTCTTCATGCTTGGAGTATTTTCTTTACTTGTGTTATGCCTTATTCCACAAGTATTTGTGCCCTGTCCTGAGATGAGAAGTTTGAGCTATGATGAACTGTCATCTTCCAGCTCCACAGACCAGACCTCTCAGAGTTGTGTAATGTGGGAAAATTTGGGCTCTCATAACAAACCGTAACAAACTTCTTGTAGCTTTTGATGGCCATTTCCAGTTTTGTCATTCCAGGCTGTTCTGTGACACTTGAGTGTTAACTTATCTCTGATAGAGCTGGCAGAATTTAGGGCTGGTGTGAGAAAGCTGAGAAAGCTGGAGGTAAAGTCTGATGCAAGTAGCTGAAGGGTACTTAGAGAATTGCCGTGTATAGTGAAGCATTTGACTCAGCATTGTCCTGGCAGAGACTTAAATTATTTGCAAGTGGTAAGAGTTCTCTAATGGGATGAACAAACACTCGAAGGAAGAGCTAAACAAAAATTTGTACTCTGGGCAACAGCAGGTTCTCAGTCCTGCTCTCTTTGCTTTCAGAGGATTTTCTGTGCAAACAGCATCTCAGGGTTGCTGGAGAATCTGGAGATCGTTTGCTCTTTGTATGTAAATGTGTTCTCATCCTCCAAACAGCATGACAATCAAAAAGGGACTTTTTTTAGATGGCCTGGGGAAAATCTTCCTTGAAAAGTCTAATAAGGATCAAATTAGTGCAAATAAGATTTGATTAGCTCCAGAAAGGGCAGTTTCATGGGACTAATCCTTGGCTTTTTTTTTTTTTCCCTTGAACTACTTAGTCATAAGGCAAGGGTAGGATTCCTTTCATCTGCTGGAGGCAGGAGACAAACTGATGTGCTGAGCAACACACTGTCATCCTTCCTTCCATATCCATCTCATTGGTGTGGAGCAAAAGTTAAAACCTTGTGACATTTGTTTAGGTCTGGCCCTTGCTGATGAAGAATCCCACTACAATAGGTGCAAACTGTGCCAATTAAATCAAATGTCCAGCTTCCAGTGGAGCTTATTCACTCTCCATCTAAATAGAAACACTTGTCAAATCTGTGCTTTGGAGCTAAATATAAGCCTGAGCTTGCTCAAGAGACCGTGTCCAGTGCTCCCATTGGTAACGTGCAAGCTGGGGTGAGGAGAGGGATCCTGTTTGATCTCCAGGGGTGGATAATTCAAGGCTGACATTCCTCAGCTGTCCAGTTCCAAGGAGTCTGGGATAACCCAGAAAGGGTTTTAGGTCAGCTGAATAAGGAACGAGGAGTGCTGGAGTTAGAGGCGTGTGTGGTGTTGTGTTATTTTTTGTTTGTTGTCCTGAAGTGCGTTTGGTGCCTTTGATAATGATCTGTCCCTTGAAATTCTGTGCAAGATGAAATCGGACAAAGACAAGGAGATGGATTTTTAACTCTTTTTGCTCAGCTTTTTTTGCAGAGCTTTGGCTTAGTTTATCAGTAAAGGGAGCTTTTACTGTCTCTCTGGGGTCTGTTACTCCGTTTGCGAGGAGTCTTTGATGGTGAAAGGAAATATTGAGTGAAAGTAAACCATTCCTAATCCCAGCAGCAGAGCCTGCTCCTTCCTTGATAACCCAGACACAGCAACTGACTGAGGGAACCTGATAGAAATTCATGGGCTCAAATAACATTCTGGCATTTTGAAGCAGACCAAGTTCATCATAAGTTTACTTTGTCCCCTAAAAGATCAGCTTGGTGAGACATGCCCTTCAGGGATAAGTTCCTCTTATCATAAATAAAACATGCGCTTTCCAAGGAAGGCAAGGGAAGGAAACAGAACTGAAGGATTCAGCAGTAAATTAAGACTATTGCTTTGCTTTACTGTGGTGCTTTTCTCCTTAATAGTGTTGCTGTCAATGTTGGTTGATGCAGGTAAAGGTTCTGTTTTGATCTCTTTCCAGTCCCCTGAACTTTGCTTTATACTGGCGTGAAATGATTCAGGGTGTATTAAGTAGATTTCTTTTATTTCAGCTCCTAGTATTTAATTATGCTTTTGAAAGAAAGAAAATTCAAATTTGGGATCAGATTGTCTGCTAGTTATAGTAAGTTCTCTTGCATCCATTACTGCAGCTGCTGAATTTCTGGCTCTCAAGCATCTTTATTATAGAGTAAAAAAATATGTGAGGCAGGAATCAATGCCTTACATAATCAATCCACCTTCTGCAGTGAACTTCTTATGCTTTGGCTGGAATGCTAACACAGTGTTTGTTTATCAAAGATGAGGTTTTTCTGTCTTTAGGAAGATTCTTTAACTGCTGGAGCAGATAATCTCCTGTAGGCTGTAGAAGAGATACTGAGGTCAGCACAAAGCTTTGTGATTTGCCCAGCTAGGCTGGTAAAAAAAAGGCACATTTTCTAGAAGAAGCACATTTGGAGGAGTTGTTCTTGTCTTGTGATTAAATGAAATAAAATATGGTATAAAAGCATTGCTGTGCTTGACCATTTAGTGGGAACTTTGTGGTTCTCTTCAGAAGGAGATCACTTGGATGTACAGTAACATAGGTTAATCCAAGAAGACTTCTTCCAGCTATTTTGATTTGGTGTTGAACATTTGGAAAATGGGAAGAAGATCTGAGCAGCAGTGAACAGTGGTGACAAACATGCCCTCATGGCCTGGCATTTATTTCAGGGACCACTTTCTGAACACTTTCCCCAGACCTGCTGTGCTGTTCTGTTGGATGGCAATAGTGCAGGTTTAAAACAATTTCCCCTTACTCAGTTCCGTGGACTTTGGCAGATTTTTCCTGTCAATGCCAGCAGAGAATTGTTCCCAAGATCTCAGTCCTCAGGCTGTGTAGGCATTCCAGTTGATGGGAGCTTCCCAGTCTCTACATCCCATCCTTTGAGCCTCACATTTCCAAGGAAGCACAGAGCAGTATCAAGCCTTTTGTGGAACTGCGTGTCTAAATCAGCAGTGCCTGGTGAATTGGATTGCTTGATGGAATGACCGCTGCTATAATCCTAAGTAATCACCAATATGCTGGCATCTCAGGGGAGGAAGAAAAAAAGAACCTATGAAATCATTTTTATTGAAACAGTAACGAACTAAATTGCCTGGTGTGTGCATCTCTGGATTTGTCACTTTGGGTTGGAGCAGAAGCCATTATTTTGTGCTGAACTGTTCAATTTTAAGGAAGAGCAAAATTATATCCATGTTTGATTACTCGGAGCTGTAGTAATGGGGGAGGTGAGAGCACAATCCTCCTTTTACTCTAAGAAGGATATTTTGTCTCATACTTTATTTCTCCATCTTGTTGACACAACACCACAGCACAATAATCCAGGGTCTTCACGGAACATTTAGTAATTTTGATCCTCAGATAATTCCACTAAATGTATTGCTGAAGCATGGCTAATTTTTCAGAGGGTACCAGTGTTTCCCAGGGATGCATTCAGCAGGCTTTGCTCTGCTCCTGCTGCTCTAAGTGTGAGTTGCAGCTTCCTGCTTTTAGTTGATAATAAACCAGATGCACATCCCATTTTGCTTGGGATCCTGTTTATGGTATGATGAAGGGCCCAGCACTGCTGCCTGTGCAGAGTGAGATGTGCTGGTTTAAATGGACTGAAGGGCTCTGGTGCACTCCGAAATGTCTGAGGTGACTTCAGGACTTTTCCATGCTCAGGAGTCATTCTTGTGTCCTGCAGACCTGACGCTCCTCTGGGCCAGCTCAGTCTCTGGTAAAATTTCCTGCAGTGGTTACTCGAGTCCAGGTCTACTCTCAGGGATTTTCTAGAGCAAATCAGAGCATCTCAACTTGATGCCAACACCGACTTCTTAGCCTTTCCCAACCTCTGCATTGAGGAGGAAGGAGCACAGGAGCCAGCACCTTGCATAATTCAAAGAGAAAGAAGTGTCAGACAGAGATGCAGAGACTCCAGGCAGACTGATGAAGGTGCAGACTGATGAAGGCTCTTGCACCCCAGCCTGGCACTTGTTGAGTCCCATTTACCCCCTTTGAGTAGGGCAGTGCAGTGTCCAGCTCTATGGAGTGAAACTGGAGAATCATCATGGAATGGTTTGGTCTAGAAGGAACCTTAAAGCCCATCTCATTCCACCCCCTGCCAAGGGCAGGGACACCTTCCACTATCTCAGGTTGCTCCAAGCCCCATCCAACCTGGCCTTGGACACTTCCAGGGATGGGACATCCACTTCCAGGGATGAATGAAATGGAGCTTAATGATTCTCTTCAAAGTTTCCCTGCAAGCAAACCAGTGCGTTTTTCACCTCTGACAGTTCTGGATGTTGTGGGATAGATTTGCCCAAACAGCAGAGTTTTGCCTGTGGGAGGGGTTTGGCATCTGTCCATGCTTCTTATTTATCTAAATACTTGGAGTCAGCCCAAGGGGATTTAGAAATGGTTGTGCTCTTGGTAGGCTTCTTGTTCCTGCACCACCTAAATGCTTCAGAGTTCTTCAGCTGATCTTGTGAATGAAATACTTCGGTTTCAGGTTTTGGGTATATGGGTGTGTTTGGAAAACTCAGTTCATCAGGCACAGAATTACAGCTCCTGTTGTTTGGATTGGCAATCTTAACTCAAAACCCCTCTGTTTGCTTTGTGCCTGATCCCACAGCAGATGTGAGGGTACAGTAAATTTTGCTGTGAAACTCAGGAACATGTTTCAGATGAGCAGCTCACAGTGGTCACACCCTCCTTTTAGGTGGCAAAAATGTTAAAACTTGACTGTCCTCCTCTTTCAGCCTTAACTTACAGATGTGCACTCTCAGCTTACCTGGATGGGTTGTTTTTGCCTGAGTGTTCACATAAGACACACAGCCTAAGCCAAGTTCAGATGGAAACCTGCTGGGATTTTTTTATTTGGTGTTTTTATTGAGACTGTTTCCTTAATCAGTGCAAGAGCAACCAGAAGCTGGCTCTACTTGCTTATGATCCATCACTTTTGAAGGCATTGGTTTGCTGCTGGAAGGTGTCCATGTTGTTGACAGAGTGCTACAACTTTCCCTCCTTTTCCATCCCGTATCAGACGTGCATTTTTATCAGTATGTTCTGGGCAGCAAGCAGTGCAGTGTGAAGGGCATCCAGCTGAGGCAGGGCAGATCTCAGAGGGGAGCAGTGGATTTATCACATAACACCCAGCTGGGAATTTTCCAGCTGACAGATGCCAGGAGATGGCAGTTTATAGGAGGGATGGCAGTCCTGTGGGAATGCTCCATCTGAACTGACAAATGAGGAACATCTTTCAGGTCAAAGAAGAAATTCTGACCAAAGGGAATAACCAGTACCATGGTGCTAGGACTGTGCTGCTGGAGCTCAAAGCTCGTCATTTTTAGGAATTTTCAACAAGGACAGGTGTAAAATCCTGCCTCTGGGATGGAGCAGCCTGCAGGCTGGGTAGGGAGTAGCTCATCAGAACTCATCAGAGCAGGACCTGGTGTTCCTGGGGAGCCATGTGTGGAACATGACTCGGTGTGTAGTGGGCTGCCTGAGCCAGAGTGCAACCAGCAGCCAAGGGAAGGGATGAATTCCTTCATCCCAGCACTGGTGAGGCCACATCTGGACTGCTCTGGTTTGCCTCATTTTGAGAGAGGTTGCCAAACTGGAGAAAATGCAGTGAAGGCCACCAAGGAGGTCCTGGGGCCAGGGCACATCCTGTAGTTTTGGTCTCCAGATAGTTAAAGACGTGTTATGTAGAAGATGAAGTTGGACTTCTTTCAGAGCTCCATGGAAGAAGGACATGAGGTAATGGATGTTTGTTGAGGTAATGGATTTTTGTTGCAGCAAGAAAAGTTCATTTGGATGTCAGGGTGGGTGGAATCCACCATGAGAGCAGGTAAGTGCTGAAGTGGGGATCACTGGAGTTGAGGAAACTCCATCTTTGGAGACAATAAAAACTCAACTGTGTGAGGTCCTGGGCAACGTGACCTAACTGATGTGTCCTGGCCTGAGCAGGCTGGACAAGCACATGGAGGTCCTCTGCGGCCTCAGTTACTCTGTCATTGCCATGCAGTCATCAGCTGGACAGCTTGGATGGCCTGGAGGGGAAGGCAGGAGCCCCATCACAAAGGTTTGATGCTCTGAGACATTCTGCGAGCTCAAAGGGAATAAATTTGATGCTCACACTGGGCCTGAAATTGCAAGAAATCTTTCCAAGAACTGTTTTGCTGTGGGAAAGCACAGTGACCTGGAGGGGATGGAGTGTCCCTCCTAGCTTGGCAGCCTTTGGCAAGGCTTGTCTTCAGCAAATGCTGCAGTCAGTTTCTGGTTCAGCACGTGAGAATCACATCCCAGCTGCTGCAGAGTAAAATTGAAACAGTTTGGGCCAGTCACTTAGTATCAATTTCTGTGTTCTGTCAAGGTCACTCTGATGCCTTTTGCTGAGAGGAGATTGAAGATGCCCTTTGTGGCTGAGCCAAGCATGTGATATTTCTTGCACCAAGAGAGGGTAAACTAACACTAACCACATTTCTGTGCATGCTTTGGTTATTTCACATACGTGGGAGCAGAATACATTGAGAGCAGTGACTACCATACTGCTACCACACATCAGTAGTGTTCCCTAAAATCTGTGGAGCTGATTCTTAGACTCTTCATTTCAGAGTCATAAAGGCTCAGAAGGGACATCTGCGTGCTCCTGCCTTTATGGCACGAAGCACAAGGTGGAAGTGGGCAGTAGGCACAGCCACTCCTTCTTGCATCATCCCTTCTCCAGGTCTGCAGCTGTCCCGGTGAAAACAGCATGGCTCCTGCTGTCCTCCAGAAAGCCCGTGTTGGACACCAGGCCATCCATCACAGCACAGCCTGGCAGCTCCTGAGGCTGCACAGTTGTGAAAATCCACGGACAGGAGAACAAGCTGTTCCACTTCAGGTCTCTGAAGTGGATTTGTGATGTCGGCACAAAAGCCAGCTCTGTCCTGGAAACAATCTGCTGCTTCTCTGCAAGGGGAGGTGCCAGCGCTGCCTTCTGCCACAGGGATGTTCAGGACAGCTGTTCTTTGTCTGCCCTGAGCAGTGGTTGATCCAGGTGGCCTTTCTGACCAGGAGGTCCTGTCCCTTTTCCTGCCGGAGGGCTCTGGTTGTAGCGTTGCTCGAATTGTTTCAGTTTTCTGTCTGAGGACCTTCCTCTCTAGTACTTTTTGCCTACAGCGTTGTTTGCCTTTACATCACTTCCCCTCCCTACCACGTCTGGGGTAAAGTCAGGAGAAGCTTTTTCCCTGCTCCCCTTACAGTCGATGCTGGTACTGTGAGGAGCCCAAGGGATGCTGAGAAAAACGAGACAGGATATAAAAAACCTGCACCTTTTATGTAACACATCCCTCTTTCCCCTTCTGAGTGGAGATCAGTGGTGTGCCTGATCTGAGGGGGAGAGGTTATCCATGTTCTGCTCAGCGATGCTCTCTCCCCCTTTCCTTTACTCTGTATTTTCAGCACATTCCCAGTGGGGGTGATACCAGCTTGTCTTGTGTCGTTCAGCACCATTTTGCTGCCTCACATAACATGTAAACCTCACAGATGAATTAATGTCAGCAGGAAGCAAAACCAGCTGATACTTTTGTTTGGAACCTGCTATTTCTTTTAACCACCAAGAGTTTGAATTCTGAAATACTGTCCCTTTCTAGGCTCTGCTTCTGAGGTACAGCACTCAGAGGATGATGTATTCATGTAAAAGGGTATCTCACCTCTGGTTCACTGTGACTGATTTATGGTTGGCTTTGCAAGCCAAGTTCTACATGCGTTATAAAGGCATGCAGTGGAAATTCATGGGGAAAGCAGCCTTTTGGAGCAGGTTAGAAATAAATGTCCTGCAAATGGTAATGTCAGTTCCTACCTCCACTGTAAAATCAGTGCCGTAATTTAAAGGTATTAAAATAAAATAGGCTTATAAAGATGCATCTGTGTAGCACAGACCTTGCTTGCAGCTGCAGCGGGCAATGAAGGGTCTTTGTGGAGCCTTTGGCTCTGCTCTGGAGCTGAATTCACTGGGCACACACGTTGAATATGAAGTAATTTACACATCTCTCATGCTGATCTCAGTTGAGATCTGTGCTGTGTCAGACAGGTTCCTTAAGAATAAAAATGTGCTCTTTGGCTTTGTGAGTTGTTTGGCAAAAAGGGCACAGACTAACAGGCCAAAGAAGAAATTGTAGTAGTAGCATACCTGACAAATCAGTTTGTGGAGATGTGGAGTGGCTTTATGGCTCAGAACAGGGCAAGGCAGCTCTCTGAATCATTGTCAAGTTGCTGGAATAAAGTATCTACTTACGTGGGCAAAATAGCTCATTGTAATGCTTGAATAGACTGTTATTTAAAGGCCCGTGAGTCTCATTCTATATAGAGCAACATTTCAAGGGGTAAAAAGACTAAATTTATATTGGTATTTTATTAAAATTTATGCTGGCACAGCAGCACTGGAGCTCCAGTGGAAGCTGAGTTGGCTCTTTCATTCAAAGTCACAGTTCTGCCTGCTTTATAACTTAGTGAAAAATTACCTGTGGAGATGAGGTTTCTCATCCTGATCTCAGCCCACCAGGGTGTTTGGTCTTTTAAGTGCTTCATAACCACTCTCTGCTGCTGGGGGTGTTTAAATGATGGGGCTGGAGAAGGTGCTTTCCTGGTGAGGCTTTCTCTGTATTTAGGGCTTGATGCTTTATTGTCTCACTTAATTATTTCTTCGCTGTTACAGAGGCTGGGACAGTGCTTCCTGGGGAAAAGCAAGGGAGCCTTTTCCAGCCTCTGTCCTGGGTGGGAAGGGGCAGGGAGGCACAAGGACAAGAAAAGGATTTGCCTCCCCTGCACAGACCAACCAGCAAGAGAGCCCAAGGGCAGCTTGGCCAATTTTGTGCCTTGGCCCACACTCCATCCTCAGTTAATTAGCTCCAGCTTGTAGACACGGGAAAGGCTGAAGTCATCTCTGTCATCTCTTGGCTCCAAAGCTGTCACTTGGCCTCTTGCCTTTGTGCTGGTGTCCCCTGCGCCGTGCATGGCTCACACTGGAGCAGGAGCCTTTTTTACACTCATCCCACATTGCTAAGGAAAAGGAAAAATGATAATATAACCCCCTATGTACCTGGAAATAAAGCTGACCTCCGTTTACTTCCACACAGTGCAGTCTGGATTGCATTGCATCTGTTGTGCATCCTCGTTCCTGTAGCCCCTCTGCTCAGGGCATTGTGTCTGTTGGGTTTTTGGCTGCAGGTGCCTCACTGAGGAACTGTTGTTAGAGTATTCTGGACAGACTGGGAGGAAATTTCAGAGGATGTTGGGGGTTTTTTTAAGGGTATGGTGTGTTCTCCTTTGAAATTTATTTCCATTTTTCTTTATTCTCATGTGTTCGGACAAACTGAGCCCTGTGCCCATTCCCTGAGGTGTTTTTGTTATACATGCTGGGGTAATTTGTCCATGGCAGCCTTGGCCCAGGTGATGTCAGAGTTGGCTCAGTGAGGTGTCCTCAGAGACAGGAGCCACCTGTCTTCACTGTTCTTTTGATGCTGGAGCCTGGCAAATCCCTGCTAGGGATGGCTGGCTGTGAATCCCTATTGAAATTCCGGCCCGGTGCTACCTTGAAAACCCTGCAGCAGGAGTTTATGTTTGGGAGAGCTGTAGCCTGAAAACACCACCTGACTTCTGGTTCCAGAGCAAAGCCATTCTGCAGGGTCTGGTAGAGATGTCCCTCACAGATGCTAATGCTTCAGGAGAATTTGCTTTCCCATCCCATGACTTCCCTCCGTGGTTTCATCCTAATGGATGCCAAAGTCACCTGTGGAGCCCTTGTCCCGTATAACATTCCTTGCTAGATAGTTACAGCTCCTGCCCGAAGGCCCTCTTGTAGTTTAATCCGTGTAAGTCCTCCTCTGCTTTGCATCTTGGAGTCACCTTTATGGGGGCCAGCCACATGTGGCTGATGGCTTCACCTCAGGAATGCGGGATGTGGATGAGCAATCCTCAAATCTCAAGTGCCTTGGGACTCTCAAGGATGATATGTTCCATTAGAGGAGTGAAGCAGCTGCTGGTCAGTGGTGGATGGGAAGCAGGACTTGTGTGTGGTGAAAATACCTTAGAAGCTCTTGAAAGATGAAGGCAGGAAAAGCAGTGCTTCAGTTCTGCCTTTCTTTGAGAGCTAGAATGTAGGTGTCCTCATTTTTTTTTAACTCGTGACTTTGTCATCCAGAATATGGCCGAAAAGAGAGACTAAAATGAGCAACTTGTTCTCTTTTTTTCCCTCCACAGTTGATGAACATATCAGCGAGGACTGTGACCTGAGACTGGAGAACATCTGGCTTCTTTCACTTGTTCTGTCCTTGCTTCTCAATAGGCAGAGGGAGGGTCTCTGGCAGGGTGCTGGTGCTCAGGTGAAGCCCCCTCGCAGGGCTGGTGTTCTGTGCTCCCAGCACTCCCAATCCCATGCTCCTGCCTGTTTTGCTACAGCACTGTCCTGCTCTGCGGTGGTTTTTATGACTTGGTTAAGAATGTGTCAAGGTGGTTACTTTTGGATTCTCTGTCTTGTCTGAGTTGTTCATGCAAAGTCTCCCTTAGCTTCCCCCAGTGCTGTAGGAGCTGTGGACTCTGTTCCCTTCCCACCTCCATTATTTAGGGCTTGGTACAGCAAAGCTCTTAAGCCCATCGTTTATTCTGAGCCTGCAGATGATTTCACTGAGAGCAGAGTTTGGGTCTCTGTTCCCGTTTTTGTTGTGGTTATTTCAGTGACAATCAGAAAGCCAAGATAAGAGGAGAACGGCAGACATGAGCTTGAGGTTTTTTAATTGCTCTCATCTCTGCAGCAAAGAAACCAGTGGAAAGATCCTGTGAAGTGATGCAAATACAGAGCAGATGCTCCAGCTGGGCTGGACTGGTTCCAGATCTGTGTCTTGATGAGAAATGTGCTCCTTGGATCTCTCTGGCATCTGGGGGGGGAGGGAAGGTTGGGGGGATGCTGGTGATTGTACAGAGGGACAGTGTCTCTGCTGGTGACAGGCCCAAAAGTGGCACTGCCAGAGAGCAGCTCCTTCTGTCAGTGCCCAGCTGGGGCTGAGATGCTCATGAAGCACTTGGCTTTACCCAGGACCTGTCTGATTTGATGACTAAGCCATTACAAAGTATGTGGCAGAGAAGTGCTGAGAAATTTTCTGCTTTGGAAGGGAATATTGTTGCTTGGTTGATTTGAAAGCCCATTTATGGCATCAGGTCAAAGGCAGTTGCTTCTGCTGCTTCCCAATTAGAAGACTTATTTATTGATGGATGAGTGAGGTGAAGAAGTGAAAAATCTTGATTTATTTTTCCTCCTGGAAGAGTTGGCTTGCTATCACAATGGTCATTTCTCTTCTCCTCTGATCAGGTTCTTGTTTATCTTAGGAATGCGATGGCACTGCTAATCATTGTGGCTGTTTTGATGCTGTGGGTGTACCATCTATCAAAACTGGCCTCTGCTCCTTCAGTGACTCATTTTCCTTCTGGGATGTTCTGAGGATATGCCATGGAGCAAGTTCTGTCGTTCTGACATCACAGATGAGGAACTGCACTGAACTTCTCTTCTTCCTTTTCCATGTCTCCCTCTTACAGACACTTCCCATTAGGTTAATTGGGTGAATTTGTGCAGCAGAAAATTTTCTGAGTACCCCACATCAGCCCTGTGGTGGGAATGCTGTGGAGGGAAGCATCAGGCTCATTTTTTTGGCACCGGTGTCCAGGAGTATCAAGGGGTTCAGGAGTTCAGGGTTTTTAAGTCCTGGTGAGTCAGCGCTGAGGAACACCTGAACTTTCAAACGTGTGAAAGAAAGACAGGACAAATTGTTCTCTTGGACTGTTGTGGATAGGGCAGGAGGTGTTTTCCCTCAAGATGATAAAAGGGAATTTGGTTTTTTGTCAGGAGATACTTTCCCATGACTTGGTAGGGAAAAACATGTGAAGCAGTGGGACCGAGTGAGGAGGAGACTGAGGAGCAGCCAGCACTGATGGCTGTGTGAACAGGATGGATCCTACTTTATGGGAAGGCAGAGAGGGAAGGGAATGTCATGGTGCATGTGGTGCCAGCCAGGCCAGGCTCTGCAGTGCCCATGTTTGATGATGAAGCACTGAGGAGCTCTTGAAGGACAGAGGATGGAATGGGAAGTGCTGTCTCCAGGAAAATTTTAATGGATTTGGTACACAGGGTGCTCAAAGAGACCCTGAGGTGCAACATCTGGGCTTAAAGGAATAGTTCTCATCCTTAGAAGGTTCTTGTGGAAAAAAACCCCCAAATTAAGCATCCTGAGATGACTTTGGTGCATTATCAGCCTGTGGCACTGAGACACTGCGAGTCAGACTGCAGGAACTGAGCTTCGTGCTCCCACTTCACCCCGCACAGACTCTGGGTGCGTTGTGCTGATCTAACTCCCTCTATCAGCAGAAAACAAACACAGAAAGAGGGGGTGGGAGAAGGCACCACAAATACTCTCTTCATTTCTCTCATCTTTCCAAACTTGCAGTTTTAAACACCTTGAGCTGTGCAGGGAGTCGAGACTGGGTGACTGCAGGCAAAACCAGGATTGCTGTGGAAGGAAGAGCAGGAGCAGGTAGTGGGGCTTGGAGAGACCTTTCCCAGTAATAGGCACAGTGTGAAATAAACCTCTAACTGTGCAAGTCAAGGGGGTCTCACAAGCACCTTGGAGCAGAATCTCAGCCTTCTAGAAAAAGGAAAGTTGCAAAGTTTTAATAAGAGTGCTGGCAGCAGTGTGGGGAGCAGGATTTACCTTCCTGCCCTTAGGGGAGCCATTAAGTGAGGGTGGGAGGTGTGATTCATCCTGGAGCTGCTCACCATAAATCCTTTGGAAACAGCAGAGCTGCTGGTCAGGGGAAGAATTTCCTTCTTTGCTGCACTCAGCCTGGGATGGTGCCATCATCATCTCATCTTCCCTACAGCCAAGGTTTGATGGCAAAAAAAAAAATAATCCTTGAGTTAAAATCCTAAAGAAGCCCCTTGAGCATCTGGGGGAAGGGGCTGGGGTGGGTTGAGCTCTTTGTTTATGGAAATGGTCCAGAGCTGCTCTGTGCTCGCTTTCCCCTTCCTCTTGTTCAGGTAAGATCACACTGCCCCCATCTTTGCTGTACATTTTTGGCACTTGTGTGCTTGCACCCTGCCAGGCAGAGGATTTCTGTGGTTGACTAACAAGACAAAGCTGCCAGCCTCGGTGTTCAGCAAATGACCTCAGTTCTTAATCCTCTTTCCTGAAAATACCGGTTGATGTAGGAAATGTTACAGAGAAAATGCATCTGAGAAACTGTAGCATGTTTTCAATAGATCCTGGCTTCAGATGCATGAAAAATGTCAGAATTTCTCCCCTTGCTGTATTTTGGCATGATTTCTTGGGAGGCAGTTGATACGGTGTTGGTGAGGGTCTGCTTTTTCTTAGTAACTTTTGAACCCCATTGCTCCATTTGAAGCAAATTATACAGATCTTGGGGCTATTTGAATTTACAAAATATTCTAATTGGAATAACAGTTAATTATTAGTATTAAGATCCTATAAATTCCATGACAACACTGACTAATTTCCATGTCAATACTAACTAATTCTCTTATTTAGTACTGCAATTCAGAGAACTGATACAAGAGGCCAGTGTGGAGGGGGAAATACTGAACAGCCAGGCTTTGCTGGCTCTGCTGTTCTGGATTTGCTTATTTCCATGTGAGACAGAGCCAAGGCAACTCTAGCATGTCCAACAGTGACTGGAAGTCAAAAGGAAAACTAAAAAAATCAAGTAAGGTTTTCAAGTGGGTTTTGGTTTTGTGTCACCTTTTTTTTTCCCCAGGTGCACCAGATTTTTTCTTCCATTTAGATCCAATTGAGGCCATATCCACCTATTTCTTAGATTCTGCCAAAACTGAACGAAAAGTAGTTTTTCATGCAATTCCACCTTGCATTTGTGACTTGCTGCATGTCCCATGTGAGGTTTCTGAGCAGTTGTTGATGCTGGTTAAACCACATCCCTGGTTTAGTTGACAACTAAACAATGAAGATTTGGCCAAACTTCCCTTTGCAATGAGCCACCCTGGGGCTATAGACAGAGGCAGATTGCAGACACGACTATTTGTCTCACATGCCCTGACACCCTTCAGGTGATGGGGTGGAGGCATCTTTCAGCCAGACATGCACAGACACCCAAACAGGTATCCAGGTGTAGCAGGAAGGTTGAGCAGTAGGGAACAGGGATTTTCACCTTTGAAGAGGCTGTGATTAATTGTGTTGGAGCTGCTGACCTGCTTTGGGCCCTGTGGGGGACTCAGATGGCTGTGGGGCACTGTCCCAGGTGAATGAGTGAGGGTTTTGAATAGTCACAGCTCATCCTCAGGTAGGAAAATCTTGCAAAATCTTGCAAATCTTGGAAAACCGTTCAAAATCTTGCAAAGGCACTGCTGCAGCCCAGCTTGCACCATATCCAGGTAATGAGAACTGATGTTACATCAACTTACAGCCTTAGCTCTGTGTCCACAATGCTTCACTTATCTGCTTCTCCTTCCTGTGATCCTTGCCTAAGAGGGACTTGTGACCGTGGTGATAATTATATCTCTCTATATATGTCTTCATATTCTGCTCCTTGAAGTGTCTGAAAGCTTCCTCTTTGATGTGATTCTGCTCCCCAGAATACATTATACTTTCCCAAAACAAGTACTGTGCTTGTTATAATTATTGCAGAAGTGCTGAGCAGTTTCAAGTGCTTTTCATCATCCCCAAATGTGGAAATAGATGACTTGGCGCTTTCTTTTTACTGCCAGCTGCTAAAGAGGCCAGTTCTGGATTAGGAGAACACAGTGAATCCATTGCAGAGGAATGTCTGTGGTGGTTGCACAGCACTGGTTTTGTGTAAGGACTGTGACTGTGCAGGGCTGGAGGCTGGGGTTTATCTCCACCTTGTATTAGACTGGGATTTTAATCTTTGACTTGGTTTCCAAATGCATTTGGTTTTCAAGGGCAGGGACTGGCACGGGGCCTCAAGTGTCTGGTGGAAGAAATGGGCCTTTGTGCTGTCAGTAATAGAATTAGAGAATCACAGAATGGTTTGGGCTGGAAGGGACCTTAAAGGCATCCAGTCCAACCCCCTGCCGTGGGCAGGGACACCTTCCACCATCCCAGGTTGCTCCAACCCCCATCCAGCCTGGCCTTGAACATTCCAGGGATGGGGCAGCCACAGCTTCTCTGGGCAACCTGTGCCAGGCCCTCACTGCCCTCATTGTACAAAAAATTTCTTCCTAATATCTGGTGTGAATCAACCTTTTTTTGGTGTAAAACTTTATTAATTCTTTGGAGGACCAAGCAAACCCCATGGTGAAGTGGGACCTGTGTGCTTCGTGCTGTACTAATAAAGGGCAGACTTTGTTTGACTGATGCTCTCTTAGTGCTCCAAGTCTGTGTTTAATATTCTAAGAATAACACTTGTTGTTGTCTTCATTGTGGAGGAATTCCCACATTCTTATAGCAGGTAACAAACTTGCTTGTTAATAATTTTCATACAAGTAGGAACNTTGTACAAAAAATTTCTTCCTAATATCTGGTGTGAATCAACCTTTTTTTGGTGTAAAACTTTATTAATTCTTTGGAGGACCAAGCAAACCCCATGGTGAAGTGGGACCTGTGTGCTTCGTGCTGTACTAATAAAGGGCAGACTTTGTTTGACTGATGCTGTCTTAGTGCTCCAAGTCTGTGTTAATATTCCAAGAATAACCCTTGTTGTTGTCTTCATTGTGCAAGAATTCCCACATTCTTATAGCAGATGCTTGCTTGTTAATAATTTTCATACCACTAGGAACTAGCACTAGTAATGATCACAGAATCACTTAGATTAGAAAATCCCTCCCAGATCATTGAGTCCAACCATTCCCCCAGCACTGCCAAGGCCACCACTGAGCCATGTCCCCAAGTGCCACATCCACACGGCTTTTAAATCCCTCCAGGGATGGGGACTCCACCCCTGCCCTGGGCAGCCTGTGCCAGTGCCCTTTCAGTGAAGAAATTTTCCCTGACATCCAGTTTAACCCTCTCCTGATGAAATTTGAGGCCGTGTCCTCTTGTCCTGTCCCTGTTCCCTGGGAGCAGAGCCCGATCCCCCTCTGGCTGCCCCCTCGTGTCAGGGAGTTGTGCAGAGCCAGAAGTCCCCTGAGCCTCCTTTTCTCCGGGCTGAGCCCCCCCAGCTCCCTCAGCTGCTCCTCAAGATCTGTCCTGGAGGTTTTAAACTGGAGTAGACGTCACCTACAGTCACTGATGTCACCCAGACCATGCAGCTCTGCCTAGGGGGGCTCCCCTACCAAATATTGTAAACAGACTTTTTTTCTTAACTTTTTTTAAAAAAGCTTGGTTTTCAGAATTGTACTCAAATTAGCCAGTGACTGTCTACAGATGAATTTCCATCTCCAGAATGTTGCTTCTCTCCTCAATTTCTAACAAAAGCATTGAGAGCTACTTGCAAAAAAAATCGATATTTCAAATTAAATCCCCAATGAAAATTCTCTAGAGAATTCAGGTCCCCAGACAGTTTAATTCAATATGTTGTCCTTAGAAAGAAAGCATACAACCTATTATTTTAGGGAATGGGACATGGGCTTTGTTGAGCTGCACAAACATACTATGAACACAATAAAGCCAGATAATTCTTTGCATGAATTTTAAAAAAATAAAATTTCTCTAAGCCTTCAGTAAACTAATTAATCACTAAGGAGGACTCCTCTGAAACACAGAAATTTCTCCAGCTGAATTTGGTCTTTGCAGTTGAGCCACTTTACCTGAAGACATTTGTGGTTCGCTGGAGAAACTTCTCCTTCTGGATTAATACTACTTTTTAAAAATAACCTTGGCCCTTCATAGCTGGAATTGCTCAAGAGTCTGATTTAATGATGATATATCAATTTGGCTAATGAAAGCCAGTAGCTCTCCCTAAAAGCAAGCTTTGCTTGCAGAAGGTTTGCAGCTTCTTACAAAATGGATTTATCTCCAGTGAGGAATGTCGGGGAATGAGTTTGATGTTGTTGGCTGCTTGGGGATTCTCCAGGGGACAGAAAATCCTGTTTTGCTTGCCAGCTTCAGCTTCTCTCCTGAGAATAATGGATGTATTTACTACAGCATCAGTGGTGTGGCATCAGTTGTGTCAGGCTCTTTCCCTTCTCTTGTTTCACTGCTGCTGGATAAGCAGGTGGAGGTCAATTCTGGCACATTCCTGCAGGGATTACAGGTGGTGGAATCTACTCGGTGTTGATGCGTTTTGTTGTTCATTTCTGAAAAGTTCAAAACAAGTTCATTTTGTTGTTAATAAGTACTGGTTTGGCCTTTAACCCTTCCATCTTGTTCTGTACATTGCTGGCTGTTCACTCACAGATTTCAGACACTAGTTCCTATAATCCTTCTTTTGAACTCATTTTCTCAGGACATGAGGCAGTGAGGGTTGCTGTCACTTTGTGTGTGTGATGTTCATCTCCTCCTCTTCTGAGTTTTGAACCTCTTGGACCATCCAAAAGATTAAAAAGATCCAAACCCTTGCAATCTCATTTGAATTAAAATGGAAAGATACTGTCTTTTTGCTAGTTCTGGGCCTGCAGCAAGCAGGGTAAGGAAATAATTCCTCAGAAACTTGGGAAAGTCTGTAGTATGAGCTCAACCCGTACTAGACATCAGAAGAAGAGGGAGAAGAAAATGGTCCTTATCCACTGCTGACATTATTCAGTCTGAACTTGCATCATCTTGGATATCAAAGCTAAGTCATTGCAGGAGACAACACCGAGGAAACCAGGATTTCTAATGGAATCATCTCTGGTTTTCCCAAATTGTTTGTTTTACTCTGTCACAGTTATTTCCCTGTCAGTTCTATGCTTAAGCTTGTTGTGGGTTGTATGCCTGTGTACTAAGGGCATATGGAAGAGCAGGTGGGTCATATCCTCTGTAAACCCATAAAGTGCATATGTACACCAAACATTCTTTTAATTTTTTCTTTACCTCTTCAGCTGTGTTTCATACTTTCAGGTTTGTGTGTGGTCACCTGGGTCAAGTAGCTTTGCAAGAGCTATTTGAGAGCTGGAGAACAGCTCAGCCTGGGGCTGCTGAGGGCTGGACCTCAGGAGCTTTGTATTGCAGAGCCACTGGGATGGCTGAGGGCCCAGGCAGGAGAGGCACTCAAAACAGGTCTCCTCCCAGCTGGGAAGCAAGAGGTGGAACTTCTTGTCATGACTGGATAGTAGACAGTATCTGTATTGTGTGAACATCGCTCAGCGCCTCAGAAATGGATTTTGGTGACTCAGAGGAAATGGCAGCACCACAGTTCTCAGGTGTTGCCAGCAGGTACTTGGGTTTAAATGAAATTTATTTTGTTTTCAGGCAGGGAGCTTGCTGCCCCGTCAGCTGCAGCAGGGAACAGCTCTGTGTTTGGAGTTCCACTCTGAACTCCCCACACAGGGTCTGGAGACTCCAAATGCTCCTCTTCTGCATGGAATCCAAACTAGTTTCTTGAGCCTTTGGGTGTGGTTGCTACCTGTGGTTCACAAAACTTGTCACACCTGAACAAAGTAGGGTTAAAGTGTGGAGACGCTAATTTGGAAGGAAAGTGCCACGTGGGTTTGTGAGGGCGTGGGTGACCATGGCAAATCCAAAGCCCTGGAGGGTTGAGCTTGCTGTCTGTCAGTGTTCCTGAGAAAGTGAGCACACAGGTGTGATATAAAGAGTGGGTTAAGCACGTGTGCTTAGATTTATCTGCATTTAAACAGTGTCTGCTGCCCTGCTGAGGCTGCCATGGTCTGAAGTGCTTTGCACCTCGCTTCAGCCACGCGGGCCCCGTTGCCTTCTTGCTGTGGGAATGTGCTCCAATTCCATGCCCAGTGTATGAGCTGTGGCAGCTCTAAAAGAGTAACGCAGCTCCCCTGATGCTAAACATTTGTGGGCTGTACAGAGATATTGGATAAAGTGAAAATAACGTGTATTTAGAGTGGTTTGACCTTACACTGCCTTCCTTCTAGGAAGTCCAGCTGCAAGTGCTCAAATGCTCCCTACTGGTGCTTGCCAGCCAAGGATTTTTTGAGTATAGCAGTGAGGAGCTACTTACTCCTGACTCCCCAAATAAAACTGGTAGGGACCAGTAAAAAACACCACTGAAAATTCATATAGGCTTTACTGGGACCCTAGAAATACCCTGGTCATGTGGGCTAAAAGAACATGAGACTACAAGGGAAGGGGTATGACTGCAGCCCTCCAGCATCTTCCTGCTCCTGGGACATGGTTGTGCTGCTCCGAGCCAGCTCCTACAAGGTGTCTCTACTGATCACAGGCTGTTCAGCAGGGCAGAGCCTCAGCTTAATCAAATAATCTTTGTTATATCCAGTATGATTGTCTGTATCTGACTATTTATAGTCTGACGCCATGTGTGCCAGACACGTGTCCCAGTTTGTGTCTGAGGGAGTATTTGATAATAGATTTACAATTGCTGGAAAGAAGTGTGGTGATGGGCACGGAATTTTGATGGCTCTCCCTCTGCTGTGCTGTGGTTCAGATTCCTGTTCCTTAAGGATGCTGTGGAAGCGCACAGTTGCTGCAGCAGCAGTGACAGCTGTGTCTGGGGGCTCCGTGCATTTACTTCCAGGGTGACCCTGGCTGTGTTTTTACCCTTGACTGGGAGTGAGGAATGGGCTAGCAGTCATTTCAAGAGATTTTTGGGGAGGGTTTTTGTAGAAATACAATAAATGTGGCTGGTAGATAAGGCTACCATAAGTACAGGATATGGGGATACCAGGTGGATGTGGATGTTGCAGTCACACAGACATTCCTGGCTTTTTTTGCAGTTCTCTGCCTCTGTCAGTCGTGATATCAGGGCTGTGTGTCCTCAGTTTGGCAACCCAAAACCAAAGCTGGACTAAAGCAGAAGGTCCTGAGTGAGATTCTGCTTTTGTGTGAGAGTCCACTCTGCAGAGTGGATTTTCCATGGGGATGGCTTTAAATGCAGAGAATTGTAAACATTGTAAAAAAGTCTCTGAAGTTTATTTCTGCCCTTCAGCTGTGAGGCTTGGAGTGATGGCTCGTGACCCTCCTGCCTGCAGGCTCTGGGGCTTTTTGCTTAATGCAAACCTGGCAGAAATATTGGCAGTTCATAAATTGTCATCTTTACTTGTCGTCTCGATGAGGACAGCTCATCTTCACAACACATGGGGACAACTGGTGAGACTGCAGGCAAGTGCTCCGTGCTCATTGCATCTGAACTGAGAGAGGGAAGATCTGCCTATGGAGAAGGAATAAATGATACACAGATTAATTGTTACCCCCACTGCTTTCTGTTAGTCTCAGGTGGAAAACTTCAGCTGCAGCTCGTGTATGACCACTTGAGCTCATTCAGCTTGAAATGACAGGGAAAGAGCTTTACAAGGGGAATCACAGAACCACGGAATATCCTGAGCTGGAAGGGACTCAATAATCCCACAGGGATGACTGAGTCCAACTCCTGGCCCTGCACAGACAACCCAGGAATCCCACCCTGTGCCAGAGCGCATTGTCCAAATATTCCTTGAGCTCTGGCAGCCTTGGGGCCGTGACCATTCCCTGGGGAGCCTGTTCAGTGCCCAACCCTCCAGATCTCTCTCTCCTGGAGAGATGGAACCGTGGCAGAGGTGGAAGCAGTGTTTCTGCACTTGTGTAGAAAAGGGATAAATCTGCAGAAGAACAAGGCATCATCTGTTCTCTTGCTCTGAGAACAGCTTGTTTTTACAGAGATCTGTGCCTTCACATGGGAGAGCTCTGTCAACAACCAACATAAAAAAGGGAAGAAAAGATAAAACTTCCCGCATAACCTACAGTTCCCACTGGTCCCAAATAAAATGAGATGTAAGCACCTCTCTGACTTTAAATAGCACATGGGTAATCAGTCCTTAGAGTCTGGTGATAGCATCAGTAAAACTGATTGGATTCAGGGAATTAAACAAAAGAATCAAATCTGTGCTGCTTTCATCTGCATTGGAGTGGCTGAGGAAGAAATCGATACTTGTTAGCTAAATAGGGACAATATTGTCAGTGCTGGGAGTTGTTTTCCATTCTCTGTACTCTATTTAGGGCTTGAGAATGATCTTGAGTCCATCCAGCTGAGCCTTTGCAGAGGAGACAAAGGGTGGCTTTGGGGCTAAGACTGAAAATGGGTCCGAGGTTTGGTTCAGTTCTCCGCTGTTCTATAAGCTCCTCAAATGACCTTGGGAATATTCTTAAGCTTTCTGCAAATGTTAGGCAACATTCCTCTTCCCTCCTTTAGAGGGGGAGCGATCGTGGGCTGGCAGCTCTGTTGATGACCACGTTCAGCTGAGTCTGTCTCCTTTGGCTCCCGGTGGGCTTGGATCTTTCTCAGTTCTGTTTGGAGGATGCTGTCTCATCCTTCAGTGACTGAAGCTGCTCTATGAGCTTGCCACTGTTTATTCCCACTGGTTAAGCTGGGAAAACCCTTTTGTGCCTCTGTCTGCTCATGGCCAAGGTGTCCCTGCTTGTCCCTTTCTGTAACTTTTCCATATAAACTCAACTCTGCTGGCAGCCAGGAAGGGTCTCTGCTGTTTCTCTGTGCCAGCTGTAGTCTGTGCCACCTTAACTGGCTGAACACTTTTCAGTGATTTATGATTAACAGAGACACTTCCAAGGGTTTGTGGCTTTTCTTCCCAGGTCCTGCCCGTGCTGACAGTGACCTTATCTACATTTAACTTTGCCGTCAGGATTCTTGAAGACAGGCATAGATTTAAGCAGTCCAAAAAGAAAGATTAAGCCATCGTTTTAGCTAATCTTCATGCAGAGGAGACTGCCTGCTCTTCCTATCTGGGCTTTGAGAAATTCTATTATGCTGCAGCATATCTCCTAGGAAGGATTTGAGTGATGATGTTAGCAGCCTATCTTACACTAATTTTTACACTTAATAGCACATGATAAGCCTGTTGTCTGCAGAGTAGCATTTTCGTCTTGAAAAACGACTCCTGTCATTTGTTGTGCCGCAGCATGAGAAAACATTTTGCATTTTTCTCTCTGAGGAGTTTTAACTATCCAGTGTCTGCTGCTTGGTGATTGCTTCCACTTTGAACCCAACGTACGCCTGAGCCAGAGCTGTTGCTAAGAGGTTTACAGGAACTTTATGGTCACGGAATTCTCCATGGGCTTCTTGCAGTGCACCTGACAGAGCTGTGAGGTCTCTGATCACCTGTCAGTTTTTTAGGACATTCCTTTGGGTCTTCAATTTGTCCCTTTTACAAAGCCTCCTGCCAAAATAATTCCCTTCAAAGACACTGGGCCCCTTACTTGAAAGCCTCTTGAGGTCTTAGAGCTCCTAAAAGCCTTCAAACTGTGGCATTTCTGTACCTGCAGAGTACTCTCACGCATTTCCCAAAAGACAGTCACAGATAATCTCCTCTGAGGCCTCATTAGAGAATGCAAAGATGTTCCTCTGTGGATTTATGTCTTGGCCCTCCATCCTGGCAGCAAGGGGGTCCCTGTTCACTGTCGGTCATCCTTCTGTTCTGCCCTTCTCTTGGAGTCATAGAATCACAGAATTGTTAAGGTTGGAAAAGACTTCTAAAATGGAGTCCAGCCAATCCCCAGCACTGCCAAGGCCACACTGACCCTTGTCCCCAGGTGCCACATCCACATGGCTTTTGAGCACTTCCAGGGATGGTGGCTCCACCACTTTTCTGGGCAGCCTATTCCAGTGCCTGACCACCCTTCTGGCATATTTTCTCCTTTCCAACTTCCATCTTTTATTCTGTATTCTTCTTCCATGCCAATTTGCACTATTTCTCACCTGCCTTTTAGTGACTTTTTGTGGTATCTCTGCTTTTTCCTCCTTTTAACCTCTGGTATCTTCTCCCTTCCTCACCAAGTACTACGAGTTCTTTGCTGGCTTTTGCAATCACTCCCTGACTACATCCACAGCCATTGAGATAGGCTTTGTAAAGCTGTCTTTTCCTTAAAGCCATTCCTGGGCCTGAAGTCTGCTGTGTGGTACACTTAAAACTTTTAAAAATCATTGCAAGAAAGCTTAGGACCATCTGCTCTGTTTTTACAGACTGTAGGCAGACTGCTGTGTTGGCCAAAATGAAGTGGTCATTAAATCACTGTGATGTCTCTCGTTGTCAGGTTGAAATTCTACCACTCCAGCCTAAAACCAAAGTCCTTTCAATTCTGCATGTGCAGGCAAACCATCACTTGGCATTAAATGGATTGATTAAATGTTCTGCTCAAGTGGCCTCAGTGAAGCAAAGGCTCCCCAAACTGGATCCCCTTCTCTGCTGGAACATCTTTTTCATGCCTGAGACTTCTGTGAAGAAATCAGAGAGCCTATGGAGGAGAGGAAGGTTTGGAGTGACCTAATTGTGGCCTTGCAGTACCTGAAGGGAGCTGACAAGAAGGATGGAGAGACACTTGTTACAAGGGCCTGGAGTGACAGCACAAGGGATAATGGTTTCAAACTGACAGAGGGTAGTTTTAGATTAGATATTAGGATGAAATTCTTCCCTGTGAGGATGGTGAGGCCCTGGCACAGGTTGCCCAGAGAAGCTGTGGCTGCCCCATCCCTGGAAGTGTCCAAGGCCAGGCTGGATGGAGCTTGGAGCAACCTTGGTCTAGTGGAAGGAGTCCTTGCCCGTGGCAGGAGGGTGGAACTGGATGATCTTTGAAGTCTCTTTCAACCCAAACCATTCTGTGATTCTGTGATACGATACTTTACCTCAGTCTTGAGTGTTCAAAACCATCTGAATTTTTCCAAACCTGAGCCTTTCTGTGAATATTCCATTTGCCTTCCAGCGTGCACATATTTAGTAGTGGCTGAACCAAAGTGGCATCAGGCACCTGGCGGAGCCTGCGCAGCAAGTTTATGCTGTGCCCTTCAAAGTTTGTGATTCCTGCTGGCACCAAAGAGCCCTATTTGTAGGCGAGGCAAGAATTGGGCAGCTGTTTCCACATTGGCCAGACAGCCCAGCAGCCAGAGAGATTGCTTGTGCTTGGGTGTCATCAGGGCTGACAGCTCCCCCGGCAGCTCGAGCTGCTGCAGGGCTCCCGTTTAATTGTTTTTACAGAAATTGTACTCTTGAATTAAACCTCTCTTCAGGAGAAGGTGGCTGCAGGCACTGCTGCTCCTGGGAATGGGTTCTGCTCTCCTGAGCCAAGGTGGGCACTTACACCAGTGCCATGGAGGACTCCATTAACCTGGTGATTGAAAAATATGTGTTGTAGTCACAGCTCAAGCCTTCACTTCTTTTAGCCTTGTCTTGAAGCTTTGACTGGTATCTTAACACTCCATCAGATCTGGTTTCTAGGAAGTGTGTTATTGCCTTCCTCATTTTTTGCTGCTTTTGGTAAAACAGATGGATTTCAGTGTCTCTGTGGTAAAGCATTTGCTCTAGATTCCCCCTTCCCACAGACACTTTCACGGGTTCTTGTTCTCAGAGGAGGCAGATGAGTGATCAGAAGACCTCCGACAACTGTCAGAGGCCCTGCGAAAGCCCCTTGGCCCTTGCTTCCTCCTCAGAGCAGTGTCCAGGGGTCTCAGAGGTGCACACATGATGAGGCTGCCCAGCCAGGGCACATATCCAGCTGTTTTCCAGCTGAATGAGCTGAGATGCTCTTTTATTGAAGATGGGCACATTCATCTATTGTTTAAGGGCAGATTTTCAAACAGACTTGATTGACGTGTTGGCATCTGAGCGAAAGGCGTGTGTTTGAAACTGAAGGGCTTTGGAGAAGTTCCTGCTCTGATATTTATGGCTGTATCCAGACATCCAGACAACTTGGGCTGCATTGGTGGGATAGTTTTCCTTACTGTCTGAATAGGTCTTGTGGTCTTCTAGCAATTTGGGTGGAACTTGGCCCATATTTGGCTTTACTTGGGCTGTTCAGTGAAGGGTTAGAAACACCCAGGTGCATCTTTGCTGTGGCAGCTTCTGGTCCCAATGGATTTTCCTGCAATCCTTGTCAGAACTGGAATGGAGAAGCTGGTCAGGGAAGGCCTTGCTTTGCCAGGTAAGTTACAGCTCTGGGCATCATCAGCTGCCCACAGCTCCCAAGAGTATTCCTTGGAAACTGCTGGAGCATTGGGAGTCACTGGAATCTCCTGTTATTTACTGATGCTCAGGGAGGTCAGCAGCTTGCCTTCTGCTTCCACAGTTTGCTTGTGCCATGTGTAGGGAATTGGATTCCAGGCTGTGTTTTCAGATGGATTTGTCCAAGTGTGTTGTATTTCTCTCTTTCCAGATTGAACTATTCTTTCTTTCTGAAAATTGAGTTTTCCACAGGCTGTTTGGCTAAAAGCTGGAAGAGATGAAACACTCTGGGCTGCCTGGGTAGGACCTACAGGGACTGGATATCTCTGTTGGGCTGGTGGGTGCTCACTGAAGAACCACACCAGGTCACATAAATTGGAGCAGCCATTTAACTGCTGTTAATTGCTCTGGCTTAGGTCAGGCTGAGATCAACTGTGATTAGAGAATTGTGGAGCTGAGAACAGCGCTCTGATTTATGCTAGGAAGATTCTTCTGGAAGCAAAATTTGAATTCGTATTTCTAAAGGACTTCTGAGACAGAACCGTCTATGTGAGGGCTCATTTCCTAACAGTTTGTATTAAATCTGTTGTTGATGTTCTGGAGCTTAAATATGTTTACAGCCTCTATAAGTGAAAAAAAAAAAAAGTCTCTGGGTACTTTACAGTTATGCTGAATATCAGCTATGATATGACAGCAATAAGCACATCAAACTGTGGGTTACTGCCATCATTGGTATGCTGTGTGTGCAGAGGCTTTATACATCACCAGGCTTTGTGCCTGACAACTGCAAGGATGTTAATTATTATGCTATAATTCATCAGCTGAAGGATCTTGCGGCACTGTTATTAGGCCAAATTCCGAGGCCTTTGCTAGGTCATTAAGCAAAAAACTAAGTAAGGACTAATTTACTCTGTTATTAATCAATGAATTAAATATATTCTGAAGTCCTGCTTTCAAAAGGAAGGAATGGCTTAGGTGAAAAGTGAAGAAATTAAGTAAAAATATTTCAACAGAAAAACAAATTACTCTTCACAGTTTAAATGATTTTGGAAAATTCTTTCTGCAGAGTCCTGTGAGCCCAGGTCAGTTCCTGATTTGAGGAGCTACTGGGCTTACAAGAAACAATCAGAATGGGCTGGAATTTTACCCAGTAAAGTAGGTCCTGTTCACAACCTGTGATCTCTCCCCTTCCTCCTGTCTTGTGGCTCTGCTGTGGTTTGTGACTGAGGACCCTCTTTACTGCCCCAGTGTAGTCAATCAGTTTTTCAGATTTCCCCATCTTTAGCTTGGGCTCAAAAAGCTTCTTGATCTTCTTGGCTTTCATTTCAGGGCCCTCAAGTTCACAACCTACCTTGGGCAAGACACGGACCCCCCAAATGAACTGTGCAAGGAGTGGCCTTGGCCATCTGGACATCATTTGGAACTGGGTATACGAGTGACCTTGCTGTCAGCCTTCACTGAGTCACTTCTTCTCAAATCCCTGGATTTGTCCTGGAGTCCCTCTGCTCTCCCAGGCTCTCAGGATAGTTTTTTCTTCCTTGGCAGGTGTACTGAGCAGGGACAGGCTGCTTTTCAGGATTTTCCAGACCATTCTTGTGGCAGCACCTTCAGCAGGTGCCAGATCCTTCTTCCCACTGGAAGCACTGGTCAGCTCCCAGTTTAGCTCCCTGGAGCTCACACTCAGCTCCTGAACCAAACCCAGCCCTGGCTTCTCCTGCTCGGCCCATCCCTGCTGCCAGGGCTGTTTGCAGCTGCCTGGGCCATCTCTAGGTTTGAGTGCCCTGTGGGAAGCGCCAGCTCAGTGGCTTCCCACAGGGACAGGAGATCAAATCTGGGAGCCTATCAGCTGAACAGTCTGTGGGGCTTCCAGTTTGGTTTTTTTTTTTTTAACTTGATTTTGCATCAGGATCTGACAGGCTCAAATCCCAGGGTGCTGAAGAATTACAGCAAATATTTACTCCCCTTTCTGTTGTGGTAGCACCTGGGAGGCCGTCTCTGAAATATGAGGTGTGTTGTGCTGGAGCACCGTTCCTGCACTGGAATTTTAGACACAGCTCCTGCCCCAAGAGCATTCGATTCCAGCGGACAAGGAAGTTGCAGGGGGGTGAATATACTTAGGACAAAGTCACGAGGGCTGAGGCAGACACTAAACAAAACCCTCACGAGCTCCCTTCGGCTGCAGCCCGTGGTTTGTGCTGTGAGCAGGCTGCCAGCTCCTCGGACTGGGCTGACAGGGATGTGTTTTGTAGGCAAACCACGTCTGCCACCGCCCCACCAAATGAAGGGAAAGTTGGAGAAGGCTTTTGTTGCTTGCTTATTTTTTTTTCACATTACGTAAGTACGTAAGCTGCTAGGATCATTAGAACGAACTTCTCCGCATATTTCAAAACCAATCTCTTGTTTTGACATTCACAATCTGGCTCTTCCCTGGTGTTTTCATGGTGCTCGTGTGGAAACGAGCAGCCTGCATTCCCTCCTTCTCCATACGTGACTGGAAAAGAGAAGTTCAGGCGTCTATTAAATTCCCATTGAGAGACAAGCGCTGAAGTGTGAGCTGGCTAAGGTTTCGTGCGTCTTTCCTAATATTTATAGTTCAGCGATTTAAAGCGTATAATCAAGTTTTTTGGGTGAGAAACACATTCCAGCCCGTTTCTATTGCCATGGGACAGCCAAGGAGGGAAGCGCTGGTGGTGCAGAGGAGTGCAGGGGAGATGGAGCAGGGGACTGACAGTAGCTGCTGGTACCAGAGGCAGTTTCTTTTCTCCCGAAGTGTCTATTTCTGGCTCATGCATATTATGGCACAGATATTTCCCAGAAGATAATGTGGCTTTTATTTGAAGGCAGCTCTTACTGCTGACTCCAGGTGGAAAGGCAGGGTATTTGGGTTATGGCCTATATGTGCACACTGCCTTCAGTGTGACAGGGAAAAGGGGCTCAGTCCACGAAGTCACAGAATAGCCTGGGCTGGAAGGGACCCACAAGGATCATCAAATCCAACTCCTGGCCCTGCACAGACACCCCAACAATCCCACCCTGTGCCTGAGAGTGTTGTCCAAACGCTCCTGGAGCTCTGGCAGCCTTGGGGCTGTGACCATTCCCTGGGGAGCCCGTTCAGTGCCCAGCACCCTCTGGGGGAAGAACCTATTCCCTGGGCTTTTGTGCAAGGCTGAATCCTGTGATCAGGGAATGGTTTTAAACTGTAAGAGGAAAGGTTTAGATTAGATGTTAGGAAGACATTCCTGGCTGTGAGGGTGGTGAGGCCCTGGCACAGGGTGCCCAGAGAAGCTGTAGCTGCCCCATCCCTGGCAGTGTTCCAGCCCAGGCTGGATGGAGCTCGGAGCAACCTGGGATAGTGGAAGGTGTCCCTGCCCTTGGCAGTGGGGCTGGAACTGGACGGTCTTTAAAGTCCCTTCCAACCAAGCCATTCTATGATTTTATGATTCTATGATCTGGAGGTCACCTTGTTTTTTGCTCTCCGAAGAACACAGTCACTGGATCTCAGCTAAATGGAGGTTTGGGGTTTGCTGCCAACAGCTCCGGCCTCCCTGTGTTAATTCACTGCTGTTTAATTGCAGTGGAGCTGTTCTGCCTTGGCTTTACGAAGTTGTGTGCAGGCTGGTCAAATGCCATCATCTCTGGGGCCGGATTGTACAAAGCTGGCCCATCAAATAGGTGCTTTTTGCAAAACCCAGAGCTGTCCCAGGGCTGCTAATAATCCTTTTTATCCCTGGGCAGCACAGCAAGGCTGGGGCACGCTGCCTGTCAGTGCTGAGGGCAGGGAGGTTTGTGCTGCAGGAGCTGCTACCAGGCTCTCAGCTGTCGGAGGGTGTTGTGATGTGCTCTCCGGGTACCTCGTCTGCCACTCTGTGGCTGTTGTGTGACAACAGAGATGCACCAGGCAGCCAGAGCCAGGGGCAGAGCCGGCACAGGGGCTCTGCTCAGCAGTGTCAGAGTCGTCACTGTTTTCTCCTCGGAGTCGCAGTCAGAGAGCAGAACAAGCTTTAACCTCTGTACAGACAAGAGGCACACTGTGTCAGCCCTGAGATTTGTCTTCAGCTGGCTTCAGCTTCAGATTTGTCAGGGAAAAATGTGTGGAAGTTCATCATCGGGTGCCAAACAGGTAAGTATTTTGTCCATCACGAACAAATAGGCTGCAAGAAGCTGGGGGATACACAGGGAGGAGTGTAGGACTGTGGTGCAGAAAGGTCATGTTCTGCCAGTGTGAGCAGCACAGGGGAAGAAAAAAATGGTAGCAGAGAACATGGTTAACCTTGGTCAGCAATGATGTGCCTGGAGCTGAAATCCATCACTGTTACAGCTCTGTAAGAGGAGAGAGAGAGACAGAGGGGATGTAACAACTGTATGAGTAAGAAATCCAGTTGCAGCAGCAAAGCTGAGTGCCCTGGCATGGTGCAGGTGTTGCATTTTTGTTCTTTTTAGCTCCTCTTTTTCCCACTGCCTCAGCGTGCCTGCCTTTGTAAGGGCTCTGCTGACCTCTCCGTGTGACCCCCTGGCTGTCTTTGCTCTTCGCTGCCTGCTTAAGACAACTTCTCACAAAGTCCCCTCACACTGTCACCTCCGCTGCTCTTTGCATGAGGGCGGCATCCTCTGAGCAGCCACATCCCTTCTGCTCATTTCTCAGATCTCTGCTTAAAAACCTCATCTCCTGTTGAGCCTCCAAACCTCTGCAGCAAGACTTAATACCCAAAGACAAACTCTTGAGGTTGTTTCTCAGGGCTGAGCTGATGCTCTGCTTTGTGTCTCTGTTCTTACTGTCTGTGGGAACAGAAGTGCTAAGCTGGGTGACTTGCACAGCAAGCAGCTATGTTTAGGAAAAAAAGTGAGTTTTCCTTAATGTTTTCACTCTCTTTTCTCACTTTATTTCATCAGAAGTGACCTGAAACTCCTGCTTTTCATCAGGCACCCTGGGGAAGCCTTGCTATGAAATATTCCTTCTCCTCTGATGCAAAACACTTTGAATCAGAAAGAGAAAGTGTTTCCAGTTGTTTTTTTTTTTGACCATGGCTATCACAGTGGGGTGCTGGCTTGTCAGACATATGATACGTGATCATACAGTCTGTCTAAACCACCCTTGCTTTGGAGTCTGGAGTTCATCTGGAGCAGGACAAAGGTCCTGTCCTGGGATGCTCTTGAACTGTGCTGTATGTGAAAGGTATTGAAGCAGAGACCTGGTGGGTTTGGTCAGTTGTAGTGTTAGATACAGATCCGAATGGAACTCACAGCCATAATGAAAAAAAAACCCCCACACCCATCCCTTCTAAAAAGAATTTTAAAAAAGGACAGAAAAAGGAAATGCTTCCATAACAGACTAGAGGGTCTTTTTCTTTTCTCTTTTTCAAACTGAAGCTAACAATTTTGCCAGGATGCACAAGAACGAGGCCTGTAGAGCACAGGGACACCCATGTGGAGCTAAGACAGGTGTAGAGCCTTGCTAAATGCAAACTCACACATCTCTCAGCTGGATCACCGCTGTGTACAAGATCCTGAGCAGGCTAGCCCTTGTTTCCAGGATAATCACCCTAAAATCTTCCTTCTTTTACACGTTAGAGTGAATGTTGTGGTAGATGCCACAGCAGGGAGAGGAGCACCTGGCACTGTGATTGTCAGCCTGCTTTCTGTATGCTTGGCTGTGCTTCCACAGAGAGAAAAGCAGGGAGAAAAATACCGAAAGGACTGGGAATATTTCACGTTCGTTGAGCTCAGGTACCTCATTTGAATCTCTGGGACTGGTAAATAGGTGCTGAAGTCAAAGCACTCAGTGTCTGTTGGTGTTTTCCTGCTGGGAGGGGCTCTGGCCAGTGCCCTCAGACTGCTGGAAGAACAGGGCTCAAAGCAGTGCAGGTTTTAGAAACACTGGCATCAAATCCTGCCAGGGAGGAAACTTTGTCAAATGAAGCAGAAGGGGAGGGGGAAAAGAGAGGAGGAAGACTGGGAAATGAGCTGTGGCTCTGCAGCGTGGCTATGCTGGGACTCTCCAGCTCTGCTCCTGCCAGTCACCTCTCCCTGACCCTCCTGCTCCATCCCTTCCTTCTCCAAACGCTTCCAGCCGGGTGATCCTCCTCTCCCTACCCCTCCTCCCTCCAAGCACTTGAAACCTTGAATCCTCCTGCACTTCCCTGTCAGTTGTTGTTCATGTCAACTCGAAATATCTGCAGATAGCCAAACACGGAGCTCCTCCCTTCTGGTTCCCATCCACCCAGGCACAAGGAGCCAAAAAAGGTGGGAATGGTGTGTGGGGAGGTGCTCTCATCCTCCAGTCAACACAGAAGGTAGCTAAGCACTGAAATTAATAAACAGGAGGGTTTGAATAGACACCCCCCCCAACTGCAGTGATTTTTCTCGTGAAAGCACTGATCCATAAAGTTTGGAGTCTAGCAGTGTGTAAGTTGATTTAAAAATGCATCCAGTTCTGGCCGCAGGCATCTGGCCTGGGGTGGAGCAGGGAATAGCTCAGAGGTCTGTGCTGCCTCCCCCTGCCCTGGCTGTGGGTGTCTGGAAGGGATGGGTGAGTGGTCCTGAGTGCTCTGCAGCTGGAACGTGGGGCTGGGGCACAGCTGGGTCCTATTTTCCCATGGCCACAGGAGTGGAACTTCCTCATTATGGCTTTGCAGGGAGCAAGGATGGGACATGGGCAAGTTTTCAAACTGCCTGGTCATTTTGGGGTGTTGCACTTTAAAGACTGTTCCTTTCTCAGAGTTAAAGTTCCATTATCTTCTGACTATCAGCCCCATTTCATCTTTCACAATGCACAGCTCCCAAATCAGCTGTTCTCTTTTTTTTTTTAACAAAGCCTGGCTTAGGAAATGTCCCTTGAGACATCTGTAAAAGATTCTTGCTTGCAAAGCTACCTACTGATGTGCTCCTAATTATTGTAATCACATTATTTCAATGATGCCTCCAGTACAGAGGATTTTATCTTATCTTTTCACGTACAGGGTGTTTGTATTTGGATTTTCCTTGGAATTGGAAGTTGTGATTAGAGTTTCTGGAGTCTTCTAGCAGAGTGTACTCCCTCTTGCTTTAATAAAGGGTATATGGCCAAGGGAGAGGCAGTTTATCTCTCTTTCCTGTCATGAGACACACTGGAGAGCAGTTCTGAGGGTCAGGATGGGATTTTTTCAAGCCTTTACAGGGTTCACTCGGGTGTTGCTGTAATTGCCTTGCTCTTCTGGCAGTTTTAAGTTTCCCACTGACCTTTAAACTGTACGTATCTTTTTGGGGCTGACTAGAATAGTTTTGGGGGTGGTTTTGGTGGTTTGTTTGTTTGTTTATTTGTTTTTCCATTTGAGACATCGGGGCAGGAGGAGGAAGAGGACAGGCTTGTGATGAAGTGAGGCAGCAGCTGAGGCCTCAGTTTGGTTCTGGTTGCTTGCTGTGGTACATTGGCTGGCATTAAACCCAGATATTTGGGGCCAAGTTCTAAATCCAGCAAGGTGAATATTAGAACTGCCATTATTTTCAGTGGGGAAATGTTTTATTGATTTTTTTCTTTTTCCATAGGAAGAAAACCGAAATAATTAAAAGTGTCCCAGACTGTGGTCTTCTTCTGTTAGCTGCTATTTCTGATGCCTGTTTAAAAAACATGTGAAGCATCACAGTTTCCTAACCTGGCCCTGTTTCATGCACTCCTGATGCTTGCCGTGCTTATAGATAAGTGAAGCAGATGAATCCAGAAGCTGAAAGGCTTTTGAGCCAGGCCCCTGGAGCAGAGCAGGTCAGGACTGACAGAGATGGTGGCTTTTAGAGGGCTTGTAAGCACCAGAGCTGCTTACTCTAGACAACTGGAAGGAAAACAATAAACTTTGGTTTCCCAAATGCCAGAAAAGTCAGCAAGAAACTGTTTGCTCTGACTTTAGTTTAGATTGCTTAGAGCAGTGATAAATAGAGGGTCAGTGTGCACATTGGTGTAGGTGGTTAACATTGTTCAGGAGCTGTATTTTCAAAAAGCAGCATCTCTGTGATGCTTTATAACTTCACTGGTACCTTGATCTCCATGAGTGTGCTGATGTTCAGTTCCTTCCCGAGGGACTGAGCTGTGATGGTGTTGGGCTGGTTTTGGTCTTGTCCACTGGTGGATCTCAGAGCAATTCTCAGGAAGCAGTTGTCTGATTTTTTTCTGGGCCCCTGTGAAGCAGATAAATGCCATATGTCCCTCTGCCAGCTGAACTGTCCCAGTAACGTGGCTGTCAGAGGGTCTGTGCATAAGACAACGAGTGGTTTGAACCATGTCCTACCCAGGGATCTGTTTCCCTGTGAGGACACAGGAGAGTCTTTCCATAATGAGCTATCCCTGTCAGTGCTGCAGCACCACAAGGTTCCTTCAAACCTTAATGATGAAAGGCAGAGCGAGCACCAGCCTCTGGGTAACAAGCAGAGCGCAGCACTTTGATGTTTTCCTTGAAGAAATCAAACGGGAAGTTGCGTTGACTCCTGGGATTTATTTGCTAAGCACACACGTATCGTCATGGGTGTGGGGAGAGGGGGAGGTTTAGGTTGGGTATTAGGAAAAGGTTCTTCCCCCAGAGGGTGCTGGGCACTGCCCAGGCTCCCCAGGGAATGGGCATGGTCCCGAGGCTGCCAGAGCTGAAGAAGCACTTGGACAATGTTCTCAGGGATGCGCAGGGTGGGATTGTTGGGGTGTCTGTGCAGGGCCAGGGGTTGGACTGGATGATCCCTGGGGGTTCCTTCCAACTCAGGATATCCTGTGATTCTCTCTTGGAGACTATCAAGATAATCCAGTGGCTTTGTGGAAATCACAGTGGCCAGCAAATAGAGTGTCTCTGAGAGCTGGCTGTGCATGGAAGGGGAGGCTCTGTGCTGCTAATCAGGCACATAGAAATGAGTGAGGGCAGGATTCCCTTCCAGACCTGATCCCAAAGGGGCTGCCAGAGAAACCCAGCTCCCTCCATGGCCCACAGACTGAGGGTGCCTCAGCAGGACAGTGTGAGCTGTCCTGTGTGACCCTTTCCACAGGCATTCTCTGTGGGACTGTCCGGAGAGGTTTGGATGGACATTTGGATGGCAAGGAGAGTCACTGGGAAGAGAGTCACTGCCAGAGCAGACTGAGCACTGCTTGCAGGGATGTCTTACGAGCAGGAAAATCCATCTTCAAGGTGTGTAAATATTGCTCAGTGTGTGTTCTTCCCTCATCAATTAATTTACATGGAAACACCTTCTGGGATCAGCTGAGCTACATTTGTCAAACTCTACCAGCCTATTTGCTTATGTAAGGGCGGCAGTTTCCCACCTGGATTTTGCCCCCAAACCCCACGGTGTGACCATTGCACACATCCCATTTTCCTGGCAGCACAGCTGGATATCCCTGCCTTGCTGCTGCTGGGAGCAGCTATATCCTGCCTGGATATACACTTGGAGTGTAGCTAGTAGCTTGGAGCACAGAGGGATGCTGGAGCAGTCAGCAAAGCCTGGAAATCCTGCTTGGTGGCAGACTTTGGGGGTCAATTTGCACTGGTTGTGGTGGCCACTGGGAGCAGGGCAGGAAGCAAAAGGCTCAAACTTGCTGTCAGGCAGAGTTAGGTTATCTCTGCAGGGCAGTGAATCTCTCAAGCAGACTGTGAAGTCGCTTCAGGAGGGTTTAAATCCCAGGTCAAGCTCACATCATCATCCTGCAAGGCTGAGTGGATCCTCTGCTGCGCCAGGGAAATGGATCAAGTGACCTCTGGAGGTGTCTTGTTAGCCCTGTTTCATCATTCAAAGCTGTAGCTTTGAAGAATAACTTCTTTTGGGGGGTGTCCAGTTACATGAAATTATATTGCAGGCGTTGCCCTCAAGACCCCTTAAAGGCTTAGTCTGGTTCTGGGCTGCAGTAGGGGTGGATTAGAGGAGAGAATTACGAAGGTGGTTCAGTGGCTGAGCCTTTTAGCTCCATACCCTCAGCACTGGTGGCCACCACCAGGGATGTCTTGGAGAGCTGGCAGGCAGCAAAGGCAAGGTGAAACGTGTTTCACCTCACTTCTGTGGTGATTTGTAGGGTTTGAGACTGCCTCTTGAAGCGTGATGCGTGTCAAACTGATACCGTCACCACTGAAAAATTTCATGTCAGTAAAATGCTCATTTAGTTTGAGGTTTTGGCCACACCTCCACACTCAGAGGTCTGAATTTAACTGCCACGTAGGTTTTCCTCAAATCATCCCACTAAACATTTCCCCAGGGCTGGCTCTCAGCCTTCAGCACGGCTGGTCTAGGTCAGTTGTAGTCTTGGTGTTCCACCCTTTAGGTGCAAATCCAGTGTTTCTTACATGCTCCAGCTCACACAATTTGTGTCTGTCACCAGCCTCAGAGGCAGGCAGCTTCCTGCTGTTTTCAGTGGGTAAGTGACCAGTGAAAAACCCTAAATCGGGAAAGAATGAAACTTCTACTTTAATTTTCAATGTCAGCTGAATACTCGAGGGAATTTTAACATGATGTATGAATAATTAACACTAGCAGTTTAAAGCAGCTTTCTTGCTAAGACTAAGCACTATGTAAAGGAAGTAAAATAAAAACATCCTTTAAAATTTCCTAATGGGAAAAGGAAAAGTAAATAATTACTTAACCTCCTGAGACTCTGGTGAAATCAGAAACTTCCCTTAAAATTACTCTCTCAATAATTTAATATTTTAATTGCCACAAAATCATGGAATTCAGTTACAATTCCCAGAGCAAATTGTAGCTGTGTCCCCCTGGTTGTGCTCATGTCCTTTCATGATTATACATTTTAAAGGCAGTGGCCCAACATGTTGCACATGTGCCTAAAAAATTCCGCTTTAAAAGTAAAATTACAGTTTAAAGGTAAAATTTCATTTAAAAGCTGAAAGTCAGATCCAGCTTTCCTGGAGGAGGAATGTTGTCCCATTCTAGTATTTTTCTGAGAATGCATCACTTGTTTCTGTTGTGCCATAGGGATGAAATAGATACATTGGAAGGGAGAGAGTTGGAGCTGGTGCTGAAGCTTTCCATCTTTGTCTCTCGATTTTGTACGATTCAGGGTCTTGATTTTGCTCTCACCAGAACTCCTACTTGTCTTCTGTGCTCGAGTTCCTTTCAAAGCAAAACAAAAAGCACAGTTCTGCATTAAATTCGTCACCAGGAGATTGTACTGCTATGCATGCCAATGATCATAAAGAAAATACTGAACAGATTTGCTTTAACTCTCCAAAGAAACTCACCTCCAGGCTGAATGCCAGCATGAGAAATACTGGCTTAAAAAGGAGCAGTTTTGGAAGGTGATAAAGCCCTGAAAATAGGATGAAATTTCCAAATGCTCCAGAGCTGTAACAAACAGCTTGTGGTAATAAAGAGTTGGCAAGGATAATCCCTGTTTGAGAAGAGCTTCTAGAGGATGGAGCAAAATAAAGTCACTTACTATCAGTTTAAAGTCTGGCCTTGTTAGTGAAGTCAGTTGTTTCATGGAATCATAGAATAGTTTGTGTTCAAAGGGATATTAAAGACCATCCCATTCCAACCTCCTGCCAGGGGCAGGGACAGCTTCCACTAGACCAGGATGCTCCAAAGGAGTTCCTGCTGCAGGCTTCCTTACCTGTGTGGCCAGGTGATTCAGAGCTTCATTTGATGGTGGCTCATATCTGGTTAGTATCCATCAGAGTCAATCTGCTGAGTGGAGGACAGCTCAGCCCAGAAATCTCTTTTCTTTCTGTTGCTGCCTTTGAACGACAACGTCATTCCATTTAATACATTCTGGTACTCAGAGGAGATGGGCAAAAATGGATACAAATGCATCTTGGCCATGGTTCAGCTGGTTCTCCACGTCCTCTGGATCTGAAGAGGAATTGGAAAGGGACAGTGTGTGTGTGAGAAGCCTCACTGAGGGAGTGCCAGTGAAAATACACTGTTGTCATGTAGCTGTGGTCAGGCAGTCTGACAGCTCTGTGCTGCAAAAAGCAGGATAATTAGCACTTCTTCCTTCATATAAGGGTGTTCTGGGCACCTTTGGTTTCTCTCTCTCTCTGAATTTGTTCCTAGCTCTTAAAATACTGTTTTTAATTGCTCTTTTCTTTGGAATAATGAATAATTTAGGCTCATAATATGTAAGGAACGCTGTTCTGCCAGACTGGTTTCAAATGTACTTTGCAAACCCAAACCCAACTGCTTCATCAGGGGCTGAATTACAGCAATATGTCACTGCAGACTCTTCCTGTCTTCCTGCAAATACATCCAGATACAAATATATCCAGTGTCTGCCCCAGAAGCCGTGGGAAGCTGACTTCATTCCGGCTCCGTTTGGCACCACCTGGAGATGCTGATCCATGACCTTGCAGCCTGGAAAGCGCCTTGTGCGAGCAGGAGGCAAGAAAAAGAGGAGACTGCAGCTTGGGATGGAGATACTGCAGGTCTCCAGGGAATCTGTGGTGCAGGAGGGGTGTTTGTGCTCGGAGCTGAGGTGTCCAGGTGCAGAGGGTGGCCGGAGAGCACACGGGTACCAGTGCCAGCCTTAGTGACACAAGAAGGAGCTATGGACTCTCCTGAGATGCTGCAGGGTTCACCCAGGCAAGGGAACACGGGTGAACGGGCAGGAGAAGGAGCCTCGGGAGCACAGGAGCCTCTGGAAAGGCGGACCAGGTATCTGCTGTGCTTGCACTTCTAGGGTTGCTTTGCTACTGGTTAAACCTAAGTGATCTGGAGAGGAAGCTGGAAGGGAAAACATCTTCCCCGGGGAATACAGGTTGAAAATAAAAGGTGGTTAACACCTGGACTCGATGATTTAGAGGTTTTTTCCAAACCAAAATGGTTCTGTGGTTGCTCCTGAATCTGATGCCATTGTGAAGACAAGAGTTAGATGTGTGGAATTACACCTGCTGTTCGAGTGTTGAGCTTCACTGCTTATTCCTTCCTGTTTCTTTTAAGTTACACCTGGCTGTAATTCCATGTCATAAATAGGCAATCCTTTAAATTTTGCGTTATGGGAAGCTCTGTAAGCATCAGCTCCATCAGCAGAGCTTCCTGGAGGCTTCAGATCAGCTGCTGGGCGAGTCCAGGGCTATCACCAGTGCTTGGTACTCTGCAGATACTCAGCTTCCATATTCCCTGGCTCAACCTCATTTTCTGGATAACAGCATTGCTCAAAATATCGGGTGGTCTGGACCTCTGCATCCCTTGACCATTGGTCCATTCCCTGCTCTGTGTGTTTGAATGTGTTTCTTCTCAAATATCCAGTGTATTTTCGCTTGAACAAAATTGCTGCTTTCCCTCCCCCTCTGTTCTTTAGAGCTCTTTAAACATCTCTTGCATTTTTGTCCTCATTCTTGCCTTTCACCCCAGTTCCTGGGTGGATACTACGTGCTATACTTGATACAGTCTGAGCTATAAATAAGAAGCAGTTTGTTGGAAAGTAAAATTAGCGGGCCAGATTTTCTACCACGCTTCTAAATCTGTGCCCAGGCACCTCAGAATGTGCCTGTCCTCGTTTCCCGAGGTGCTGAATCCTGTTGTTATCCTTGATTTCAGTGGGGATTGGTGGTGCTCAGGACTCCCTGAAATCAGGTCACTTTTATATTTGGGTCCTGGGCATGGATGGAAGAGCCTGATCTCCAGTGCTGTGTTATCAGTGGAGAGATTAAGTCATGGACAGGTTGGAAGCTTGTTCCCGGTCAGTCCCTTACCAAGCAGCAGAGTGAAGTGAGGGGTTTGGGGAGTGAAGTTCCTGTATATAAAGGGCAATATGAGATTCTCAGTGGGTGACTGTGGACTCACTCACATCCCTGTGGTGACAAATTGCAAGTTCTTGAATTCACATCCATCATTTCACTTTGAAATGTGGTCACAGGCTGGAATTGTTACCCTGATCTGAACATTGCTGAAAGGGAATCGTCTGCAGATCTGCTGCAGGAATGTTCCTGGTGAGTTAAGGCTGGAGGTAACCACAGAACCTTGTCTCCCTGTAATTATCCTAAAGTGGTGCCAGCTCCGTTCTCCTGCAGTCACTGAAAGTGTTGCTGTCCATGGAGTACAACAAGGATTCAGTCAGAAGCCTGAGTGAGAATTTTTTTAATAAGAATCTGGAATTTAGGCAAATGTGAAAATACAGCTGTGGGTATATCATGGCAGCACCATGTCTTCAGCTCAAATCAGATTGTCCTGCTGAGTGTGCAGCACTGAGTTACCACACTAATGAGCACAACTAGAAATGCTCACAGAGTGAATTCCTGGTCTTTGGTTTTTGACAAGCAAGAAAATCAGAACAGGGACAGCTTGGTTGTGCTCCTGAAAATGCACTCAGCTGGGGGGTGCTGCTGTTTGTGCTTTAAGCGTGTGCAGCACATGGGCATTACCCTAGTGATTAAGCTAATTGAAATCACAGTTTCCAGCCAGCACTCCACCAATGCAAAGGGAAATACTTTAGAGGTGCAGATTTTCGTAGGGATTGCTTCCTGTACCAGGGAGCTGCTCCCCTGCTGCAAAACAACCACAATACAGCTGTTAATGCTGGGGGGAAACAGCAGCTCTGTATTTTTCCTTCTCAGGGTGGAGGAATTCACTAATGCCACCTAAACCACTGCTGCTGGCCTGGCTGGGGACACAGGGAGCATGTGCCATGCTCTGGCTGCCCTGTGGCCAGTGCCACATGTTAAAGCTCAGAGAGACTGGGTTGGTCTGGGAACCCTGCCCGGGGCTTTTCAGGCTGGTTTTGAGCCCTCAGCACACGCTGCTGAGCACTGAAGGATGGATTGCTTAGCAGCTCTGCAGCCTGCCCTCACCTTCACGCTTCCAAGGCTGCCGAGCCAGGCAGGTGCTGGGGAATGAGCCAGGAAACAATTAATCTTCTCTAGTTTGGGAATTTCTAGAAACACAGTAGGAAGATCGTCAAAGAATGGCCCCTGTGGCTACTTTACCCATGCCGTGGCAGCTCATCCAACAGAGCATCATCAAGGGAGGTGATGGATTTGTCCTGCTGGAGTCTCCTTATGGGTTCATCTTGCTCCGGGATAAGTTGGGAAAATAGGCTCTGCAAGTGGAAGAAATATCTCACCAGAGTGCTGACATCACTTTTGTCTTTCAATTTGTTTTTTGCTTTAGAAAAAAAACCCCACGTGTGGATTGCCTGGGAGCAGAGTAAGAGGGAGCTGCAGCTGGACCTGGAAGGGAAGGGGTGACAGAAGAGGGGCCAGTTTGACAGATCCTTGTTGACACTGCAAAGAGAAATACTTGCTTTACCTGCCACCATGAAAAATAGTTCTGGGCTTTTGACTGTGTTTTTGGCAGCTGTGCTTTTGTAATTAAGTTGTGCCCCTGGTTAGGAAGGCACAGGTAGAGGATGATTAAAGGCTTCAGAGGATGTGGCTGCTGCATTTCTCCGTTTACAGCTGTGTAACCGAGGGCTCTGCTCTGCAAAACCTGAACATACACAGAGTATCAAGCAGAAAGAGGTCTGCATGCAGAGCATCCAAAACAGGTTTTCTTTGTTAGCTCAAGAGCCTCCAGCTTCTCCCTCCAAGCCTGCTGTGTGCTCATATGCCAAGACAAGTACTTGGCATCGTGTTCCACTGCTCCGAGCTCTGCTGGAAGAGCAGCTGCTCCAGTCTACATTTCCCAAGCCCTCTCCCAACACAGCTTTTCCCTCTTTGGGAAGAGTGTTTACATAGCTGCTTTAAGCAAGCAGGGATTACAGAAGGAGGAGGTTAAAGCTGAATTTGGCTTATGGGATTTCTGAAAGCTTCCTCTGTTGCCAGCCCCCTCCTGCTGGTCCTTCTGGGATCCTTCAGGGTAGATCTGGTCTGGTGGGGACCAGGAGTTCCTGAGCCTGGAACTCAGGAGCTTGTGCTCCTCTGGAAGGAATGAGGGCTGAGTTTCATCAGCAGTTTCCAAACTTAGTCCATGATGCCAAAGGGCTGGGCTGTGCATGCTCAGCCATTTGTTCTCATCCTGTTTTTCCGCTCCCCTCTAATCCCAACAAAACCATCACAAGGTGATTTGGGGATCAATTTCAAAACAACTTTCCTTTTGCCCACGTCAGAGCCCAGCTCAGCACCACTCCTCAGTTAACAAGACCAAGTGCAACATGCTGCACCTGGGTCAAAGCAATCCCCAGATCCTTCTATCCTTTTTTTTAATTGCTTTTGACATCCAGAAGGGTCATGTTAAACACCCCAAATCCCACAATGGAAAGAGCAGGGGACAGGGGAGTACATGTAGAAGACAAAGGATTGGTGAAAGAACAACTGGAATGAAACCCTCTGCAAGAGCCTTTTGCAGTAATTAAGTTAATGCAGAGTTGCTTCAAACCCCAGGAGAGGAGAGCTGGAGAAGCTCTCCTGGAATGGATTCTGGGAGCAGGGAAAACCATCCTGGGTGGCAGATTACAGCATAACACCGGTTCAGAGTACCATTGGTGGGACAATCCCTGAGGGAAAAGCTGCTGTTCAGATGCGAGCGTGGTGTGAGGGAGGTCAGCCAGCTCCACTTGTAACTTGAGCAGAACGGGGTGACTTGGAGGTCCTCAGGGTAAGTTCACTGGGTACTCTGGATCATTAGAGCAATTTTTGTGCCCACTAAATACAGATCTGAGTTTCTGGGCAAGCTGCAGCAGTACAAGCCTCCAAGCTGAGGGGGATCCTCCAGTGAGCATGACACATGGAGATCTGGTTTTCCCTTTTTTTTTTCTCTTCTTCATGCTCTTGAAATTTTGGTGGAGAGAGTAAAAAGTGTGTTCAGTCTGACTGAGCCTGCCAGGAATCTGCATTTGTACCAAGTTCTTGCAGAGAGAGGCCTACAGGCATTTTACGTGCATGAAAAACTAATGCAAGGTTTTCTCACTCTCAAGACACATCTGTAAGAAGCAGAAGGGTCTGTGTGCTCCTCCAGGGCCTCTGCACCATATTGCTGCATTCCCATTATCCCTGGAGTGCTGCTTCCTGACAGGAGGCTGTAGCCAGGTGGGGGTTGGGTCCTTCTCCCACCTGACAAGTGACAGGACCAGAGGAAATGGCCTCAAGTTGTCCCAAGGGATGTTTAGGTTGGGTATTAGGAAAAAAATTCTTCACTGAAGGGGTGGTCAGGATTTGGAACAGGGTGCCCAGGGTGGGGGTGGAATCACCATCACTGAAATACTGAAAAAAGACATGTGGATGTGGCACCTGGGGACTGGTTTTAGAGGTGAACGTGATGGTTCTGGTCCTGATGATCTTGGAGATCTTTTCCAACCTTAATGACTTTGTGATTCTGTTACTCTATGCTTAATCGTGGTCCCTCTGTCCCCCAAACATCACTCACTTGGAGGAGCCCTTTTGTGCAGTTTTTGGTGCAGAGAGCAGGATGTGGTGCCTATTCAGGAATGCTGGAAATCAGCTGTTGTGCTCGGATTTATTGCATGGCTGGGGCCAAACACTGCCAGGCAGTCATCAGGGGGGAAAAAATAAAAAAGGGTATTTAAAACCCCTGTATTTTCATTGACAGGTGCTGACAGACTTTGGAAAAAAGGGGCAACCCCTACTGAGGTATTTAGAAATAAGAGCTGAGTGAGTGACTCGGTCCCACAGGCTGGGGAAAGCTGTGTTTCCCCTGCCGAGTCTCTCAGGGAATGTGCATTTGACCTGCTCTGGCCACACCTGCTCGTGCCTCCCCACTGATAATCCATGACACTCAGGTGCTGTGAGCAGAGGGTCATTTTGGGCTTGAAGCTGCCAATAGTTAGCAGGGGATGTAAGGGAACGCTTGGGTGCCAGATTAATTGTTGGAGACTGAGCCCTGATAGCACAGCTCGTTCCCTAACGAGGAGATGGGCTTTTCAGGAACTTCACAGAATCCTGCCACGGACTCTGATTTACCTCTGACAAGTTAAACCAGGGCCAGATCAATACTGTGCTCTGTGGCAGTAAATAGGCTTGATTTTAAGTACTGAGTAAGAATTCATTTCAGATTAAGGGTGGATTTTTTAAAGGGTAGAGCACACTGGCTTTTCAAGGCTGTGGATGGCTACTGGATCTTGCTGGTGCAGATCTTAGCTCTTGCAAAGCCTTGCTTGGGGAGCCAGTGAAAGCAGGGGTACATCACTCCCCTGGGAACTGGCAGGCAGCAGGGATCTCAGGGGTACCCTTGATGGGAGCAATTTCACGTAGAACGACCTTGTTTGGATTACTCAGTTCTGTAAGTGGCCTGAGGAGACTTTTCATAAAAATACTTCCCATTTCCACCAGGTAAAGCTGGTCTGACTGGGCCTCCAGTGTTGCTGTGGAGGTGTGCCTGCTTCCCCAGCCTGGAGTGGGAATGTCTGTGGGGAGGGTGAGGTGTCCAAGTACCCCTGGAAGAAGTTTGTTGTGCATGGGGCTGCCAATTCAGAAAGAGACATTTCAGGTACCCATAAAACCACATTACTAAGAGGTATCATCCTCCTCAAGAAACGCAGGATCTCTCCAGGAAAAGCCTGTTTCACTTTTGCTACCCAAATTCTGATATACATCACAGAATGGTTTGGGTTGGAATGAACTTTTTAAGACCATCCAATTCCAGCCCCCTGCCATGGGCAGGGACACCTTCCACTGTCCCAGGTTGCTCCAAGCCCCATCCAACCTGGCCTTGGACACTTCCAAGGATGGGGCAGCCACAGCTTCTCTGTGCCAGGGCCTCCCCACCCTCACAGAGAAGGATTTCATCTTAAAGTCCAATCTAAATCTCCTGTCCTCTCTCAGCTTTTCATGTATGTTTAGAACAGAGTCCATGTCCCTCTCTCACGCTGGAAAACCATCACCAGTCATGAGACCATGTCTGAGTCCTGTCTGCTCTCATCACACCGAGCACAGTCCAACAGGACAATCCAGGGACTTGAGTAATTGACCCGGGGAGAGTATGAGGAACCAGACTAATTATGGTGAATACTCAGCTTCGACATTCTCTTTGTGTCACGACTGTTTAATCCTCCCTTAATCCCCTCATGCTGCTCAGTGACTTTTCTTGTGTTATCTTCATTGTCTTGCTAATAAGATGTTGCACGTAGCAGAGATTTACACTGAAAGGTATTAAGGAGGATTATATGAAGATTAGACAAGAAACACTCACAATAGGTTGGAGATTTCTGAGTACCCAAATTTTTAATTTCTGTAGTGCAAGGATTTTACTGGTTTTTTTTCAAAGAATTCATGAAGAATTTCTCCTAGAACATTTAAAAAGTTGCTACTCTTCAAAAGAATTCTCTTGAATTGCAGCACTGGTTATGTTCAGGCTGCTACTAGCTGTATTTGTCAGCTGGTTTTATTGGTTTTTGTTTGTCAAAAAGTGGACCCAAATTATGAGGCGGGGGGAGAGGGGGAATTAAACTCACATGGGAATCTCTCTCTGGTGGCCCAGGTACACATGAGCATCCTCCATGGTACCCCTGCTGATGAGTGCAGCTGGACTTTGACACTCAGATCACAGATTTCAGAGGGCTCTGTGGATGCTGGAAATTGTTTTGTGCTGAGCCTTTATAACCACAACTATTTAACCTCTAACGCTAAGGTCTGGCTGTGGTGGAGTAGGGCTGATGTCTTGCAGCTGAGATTTTGGGCTGTTATTTCACCATCAGTAAATTGATGCAGCTGGAATTTTGCAGGAGCAAAGGCACCCTTGCATTAGATCAGCACTTAAAAAGGAAAATTAAAATACTTGAGAATAAAATAGCAGAAACCAAGGGGTGGTATATTTTATGGTTTACTCTCAGAGCTACTGGAACTTAATCTTACTGTAGGGTCTCAAACAGAACCAGGCACTGAACTGGGATTTGCTCACTCTGTTTTGCTTCAAAAGCTACAACTCTGTGTGTTCAGTGTCAAGCTGGGACACATTGCTTGTGTCCTACCCTGTGAATCCCTGATGCTCTGCCATAAGAGCCTTTCCCAAGACCTCACATTTGCCTCGGGAATCTTCTGGAATCGAGTGTCTGATGCTGGTGGGTGTGAGGCTGTTTTGACTTTCAGGTATCCATTCCTTCCAAAGAAGACATAGAAATAACGAATAATAAATGGTACTCACTGACAGCTTTTCTAACATTTCCTGCCTGTCCTTGACAGTGGTCTTGCATTCCCTGTTCTGTAGAGATTGGAAAACACCACCTGCAGTGATTTGAGTGCAGTGGTGGGATGCTTATCTTGGAATTCTACTGAGCATCCTACTTCTGACACCCATTCTGAGCTCTCAGCAGGCTCCCTTCACCCTAGTTTTTCTTGTCAGCCCAGCTAATAATAGCTGGTGTTTATTATTAGCACCTCTTTGTTATTAGCTCCATGAATACAGGTTGAGTGAGTCACAGAGTCACAGAGTGATTTAGGTTGGAAAATACCTCCAAGATCTTCCAGTCCAACTGCTCCCCCAGCACTGCCAACCCACCACTAACCCATGTCCCCAGGTGCCGCATCCACGTGGCTTTTCAGTCCCTCCAGGGATGGTGATTCCACCCATTCCCTGGGCAGCCTGTGCCATGGCTGACCACCCTTTGGAAAATGGACCTGCTCTGTCCCCGTGCTCTGAGGTGTTCAACTGCACTGCATCCATCCCGGGCAGCCTGGTCTGAAAATCTTCCAGCAGTGGGAATTTCTTGCCTGACATCCTCTCATTTAGTGGTTCACTGAGCTCCTTGTGGAACAGCTGACCTGCTGTCCCACTGAACTTCCCATTAATGCAATTAAAGCCTCTTGGTCCTGGGCTTGTCTACTCGGACATGCCTAATGAATCCTTTCTTTTGGGCAGGAAAATGCACATGAGGATGACTGGAACTAGATGATCTTTAAGGTCCCTTTCAACCCAAAAGGTTCTGTGATTTTCTGTCTCTCCTCTGTCTTCTTGAAGTTGTTTGACCCCACACACAGATGTGGTTTGTTGTTTTTTTTTTAAGATTTCCGATCGCTCTGGTCCATTTTCACATCTTTGCTGAAGCTTCAGATCCTGCTTCAAAAGCTCTGGGAGTTCTGCACCCAGCCTTTAAAATCAGAAGGGCTGAAAAATGTAATGCAACACCACTAATATGGCAACAAACTTCATCTTATGTTGTAATTTTTCCCTAAAAATTATTTGTATTTCTTTATCTAAGCAACTTTCTGATGGCATCTGGAGTGGTAGGGGTTGCAGTGTTGGATGATGCAAGTTCCTACCCCTACCACAGAACCTGCCTAGACAGGAACATGCTGGTGGCTGAATTTTGGGACTGGCCAGCCCGGGATTCCTAGCCCGCGATGCAATTCTGATTTATGGTATTGAAAGAAGCCCTAAGCCATCTAATTAACTGCTGGCTACCCAAAAGATAGCAAATATGAGGAGTGATTTACTGTCGCACTGACACGCTCTACAGTCACGATGACAAGCACAAAATGGAAGTTTTCTCAACTCAAATGCTCTCTTGTGGTAAAGAAGAGGCACTTCATAATTGCAGAACCAGAAAATGGAGACAGCTTATTTCACTCCTGGCAGCTTTGTTAATAAAACATTGGGAAGGCAAATAATTATCTGACATGCAATTACATCTAAGCTGTTTTCATTGGGAAAAAAAAACCCCCACAATAGAAGTGTTGGGTGTCTGATTTTATTATCCTGTCTGGAAAGGCTGTATTGGATCTTTGGAATGGATACTCGATTTATGCTTTGTTATTGAGCAGCCCGAGCGCTGGTTGTCTGCTTGGGTTGTGTTTTACTGCCAGGGAGTTTCAGAGAGTGGCCAGGGTGAAGCAGGAACCTTCTCCTAAACTCTTAAACTTGGAAAGAGTTTGAAATGCAGGTTGGGGAATGCCCAGACTCTGGCAGTTTTTCAGAGGCTCGTGGCCTTGCTGTTTTGCCAGCACTTCTCAAATGATCAGATCACAGAACCAGAGAATGGTTTAGATTGGAAGGGACCTTAAAGGTCACCTAAATCCTTCCACCTTTGAGCAGGCAGGGTGTGTTGTAGGGAGTCTGGTGAGCTCTGCTTTCTCAAATGAGGTCTGTGCATGCTCCAGGTGAGATTTCTGTGTGTTCCCCACGAGGTTCTTGCTCTTCACCATGCCTGGCTGTGGATAAAGCCACTAAGCTGAAATTTATGATTGAATACTAAACATATTTTTGTCTTCAGGGTGAGGACAGCAGGATCCATCCAGCCTGGCAGAGGCTCTGAGGCCAGTAACAGTGTGCCTGAAATAAAGTTCCTCTTGAAGGAAAAATTTCCTTTTCTGATTTTTCATTGAACAATTTTCTTTTACTTCTGATTCTTCTGTAAATATGAATGAATTTCTAATGCTGGAGGTAACTTTTAGTATTTTTGTCAACCTGAAATGACAGAATCACAGAATGGTTTAGGTTGGAAGGGACCTTAAGCTCATCTCATTCCAACCCCTGCCATGGGCAGGGACACTTCCCACTAGACCAGGTTGCTTGGGGCCCATCCATATTTTTTTTCTCAAAACATCAAAATATTGAAGATGCATCAAAGTTGATCCATTTGCTGTTTCCATGAAACGCTGGATGACTTTTATTAAAATTGAAGAATTGCTCTCCATGCCTACAATTAATATTTTTTCCTTCCATCTTTAATTGCATTAAAAGTTTATTATTTCTTACTGTATGATATTTGCATGTTCCAGCAGAATAAAAAACCTAAGAAGCTGCTTTGCCAGCTCTGGAGACATCAGCTTCTGCCTCCTGATCCTTGCGGGCGGGTGGTTTAGGTTTCAAAATCCGCATGATTAAGGAAAATCTGAGGTTTATTTTAATTGAGAATTTAATCCTTCTGCTTCCCAGCGACGCACTGGTTGTCAGGTCTGTAAAATCACACAGTAAATAAAAACCTCTCCAAAAGCACTGTAGCAGAAGATGTTGTTACCTCCAAGGCAGTTGAGTGCTTGTGGACGGAAGGGGTGGGGGAATCATCAGGTACTTTGGGGTTGCTTTCAGGTGCATGTTCTTAGGCCCAGAGGCAGAGGGGAAGGAGCTGGACAAAGCAGGGTCAAGGCAGGACTTCCACTGGGCCGAGGCACCAGCATGAGATGCAGTTGGTGCAGTTGAAGGATGTCTCTGCTCATTGCAGGGGGTTGGACTGGATGAGACTTAAAGGTCCCTCCCAACCCAAACCATTCTGTGACAGAGGACCTAACCACTGGTGGCCGAGAGACCACTGGCTGTGGGTGGTCTGAGTGTTTTGGACTGGTTTCAGTGGTGTGGGAGCGTTTTGGACTGGTTTCAGTGGTGTTGGGAGTGTTTTGGACTGGTTTCAGTGGTGTGGAAGTGTTTTGGACTGATTTCAGTGGTGTTGGGAGTGGTTTGGACTGGTTTCAGTGGTGTGGAAGTGTTTTGGACTGGTTTCAGTGGTGTTGGGAGTGTTTTGGACTGGTTTCAGTGGTGTGGAGCTGCTGTCCTGCAGCACCGACGCACATCTTCATGTGTCATCTTGGACTGGATGTTTAGCTGGTGCTGTTTATCTTATTTCCAGGACTTGCCTGCTAGGGAAGGCTAAAAACAGATCAGGTTGTGTTTTTCTGTTACAAAATCAGGGTGAGTATTAAAGAGTGAATTCTTGGGCTGATTTACTGAAAATAGCAACCCATGTTGACACGAACCAGAGATCAGTGTATAAACATGCAACCCCCAAGGGTGTCAAAATTTCTTCAGGTTTAGTAGGTATTTCTTGCAGTCATTAGGTGAGATTTTAGAGAGTTACTCTACTTCTTGGCATTTGCAAAATATAGGAAATTCTGGATAAAGTTCAGTTGGTGCCTGAGTGAACGAACCATAGGAGGCTGTAGTGTGCCTTCAGTGTGAACATTCTCAGTTAAATCACAGCTGCTTATGAGGGGTCAGTTCTGGATCTGGTTCAGCATCTTTGGTGGGACACGGACAGTGGGATTGAGGGCAGCACTGAGAGAAAAGGTGTCAGCAGTCCTGCCCACGCCCTGTGATTGTGGCACACACTGGTGGGGCTGGAGGACCCTCCCCTGCCTGGCAGATGGCAATGGAATGCTTTGCTGATGTTCTTAGTTGCTGAGCAGGGGTATCCAACAGTTTTCAAGGCAGTGAGAGTTCAGACAGAGTAAGTAATTCAGAATTTGATTCTTTAAAATCCAAAAAACATGACTGGGCACAGCAGTGAGGTGAAGGGTTCTTTTCTCTGCCAGCCTTGGAAGTTGTTTTGGATTGAATTGTTTAAATCAAGCAGCATTTACTGCATGCTTCTGATTTTGCTAGAAGCAAGTAAAAGTTCAAACTGAAGTCTTGACTTCCTTATACATAAAAATTCCTTTGTAGGAGATATCTGTTTTGATCTCAGTTTGACTGTTTGTCTCTTCTGCATCTTGCATCTAATTTGTATTCCAGCGGGGTAAAATGAACTTGATAATGGCCTTTTAGCTTGTCATCTTAAAACACATGCTCAGCCTAGAAGAGATAATAAAAGTCATGTTTATGAGAGTCTTACAGTCTAGTGATTGGGAATGGACTGACCTGCCGGCTGCAGGGACATATGCAAAGTGGATTTTAGATAGATCTTGTAGTTAGTGGTGTTCAAAACCAGCAAACAGCACAGTTTTGAATCTGAGCACTGTTCTAAAATCAATTAAAGTCAAAGAAACACTTTCATGTCTTTATCAGGCATTCACACACTGTACTTCTCATCTGGAGCATCTGCCCTACCCAGGGTGTCTAAAAGCCATATGCCCAGGTGGGAGAAAGTCACATTACTGCCATCCCAGCCAGGGGGAAGAAGTGGGTGCCTTCAGAGGTACTAATACCAGGTTGTAATACACCTGTAAGAGAGGAGGTTGTGAGTTGTCCTCTAACATTACCAGTTTCTCACTACTCACCACATACAGATGTTGGTATGGCTGGTTCAAACTTTGGCATCCCAAGTTCAGCGAGATGGATCTCATTACCAACATGGAAATTCAGTGTTGCATGTACTCGTGCAGCTGTTTTCCTTTAGCGGTGCTGATTTGCCCTCCCTGGGTGTGTGATGCCACACCTGTCATCTTCTCTGGATGAGAGAAACCTGTGGTTCCCTGGAGTTGAACTCCAGCTGTGACGTAGGTTGCAGCTTCAGGGAGAAGAGTAAATAGCCTTTCCTTGTGCAGTAGGTCCCTAAAATATGTATGACTAACTGGTGCCAGCAGAGCTGGGGTGAGCCAAGGAGCAGAGCACGTTTTGACGGGTGGCATCAGCCCCTCTGTGCTGGGAGCGTGGAAGGCTCGTTAGTGGGTGTGATTCAGCACTCCCCAGCCCTGACTCCGCTGCCAGGGCTGGTTTGCTGTCTGGTTAGTGAGTCAGCAAACTTGCAGCTTCACCTTGCCCTTGTCTGGAGGAATATTTACGGAGCCAGGGGACAGAGGCAGTGCCTGAGCGGGGAGGGCAGCGAGAAGCGAACGGGATGTGGCTCAGAGGCCTCCAGCCACGGTGACTCCTGGCTGGGATGAGGAGTCTGTCCTGAGACACACCTTATTCAGTGATTTCCTTGTACAGTAAAGCTGGTGCAAGCGTCTGTCTCCAGAGCTTTGGTGAGTGTCCCAACAATTTTTGCCTTAAGTGGGAGCAGTTGTGGAGGGTGTAAGCCTGCAGCCTGGGTTATCTTTTACACAGTGTAGTTACACTGCTGTGATTCACACTGCAGGCTTCCTTGACAAACAGGGACTCCTGAGTGAAAATAATTGGATATGTAGATTGATTCTAGAATCATTTAGGTTAGGAAACACCTCTAAGATCATCGAGTCCAACCATTCCCCCAGTAGTGCCAAGCTCATCACTAACCCATGTCCCCACGTATCATGTCCACAAGTCTTTTAAATCCCTCCAGAGATGGTGACTCAATCATTGTCCTGGGTAGCCTGGTCCAGGACTTGACAAGTCTTTCCATGAAGAAATCTTCCCTAATATCCAATCTGAACTTCCCCTGGCTTAACTTGAGACCATCTCTTCTTGTCCCATCCCTCGTTCCCTGGGAGGAGAGCCCAACTCCCACCTGGCTGCACCCTCCTGTCAGGGAGTTGTGGAGAGCCAGAAGGTTCCACCGGAGCCTCCTTTTCTTCAGGCTGAGCTCCCTCATTTCCCTCAGCTGCTTCTCATCAGACTTGTGCTCCAGAGCCTGTTATTATTTATTATTTATTATCAGGACTATCACACAGCTTCCACTCCCTGAGAATAAGAAACCTTTGACACGTTCCAGGCTAAAAGCACAGAACTTGAAGCAAGCAATGACATATGAAGAACTGTTTCAAAGGTACCTGGAAACTTAGTTTAGTCTTGAATTTTGGAGGGAAACCCCCATATTTCCCCACTGTGGTGCCTTGCATGAACATGAGGTGAGTAGGGTGGCACAGGCCTGCAGATTTTATGTTGACTTGTAGTCTTGCAGTAGTTACTTGGAGTAACTGTTACACCATCCTGGTAAGTCAGTCATCACATTGCACTTGTGGATGGATTGGAGAGAGGGACAGAGCTTCCTTCTCTCTCTTCCACTCCATATTATTTTACTCTTTTCTTCAGCACACGTAGAGCAGAGATAGAGAGCATAGAGGAAGGATCAGAAATGCAGGAGCAGAAACGGATGGCCAAAGCTCTTGCTTGTGTAGCCAGAGAAGCTGATGCTTTTCAAACTGCAAACTTTGATGGGAGTTCTAAGTACCAATTCCACATAGTTTCAAGCAGTTTTGTATCTTCTTCATTTCTTGTGTAACTGCTGTAGGAAGCAGAGATGGCTGAGGGAGAGATTTGAAAGATTGCTCTGAGGAGTTGAATTTGGCTTCTGACTTAAGAGTGTTGAAACAATGGCCAATTCTCCTTTGAATAAAAAAAGGCAGCATCTCTCAGATTCAGTCACGTTCTGTTGTTAGTGCTGAAATTGCCTGGAAGAATCGTCTGGAATTGCCTGACATTGTCTCATGCGTTTCATCATCACCATTGTTAAGGTTCATTAATGATTCCATTATAAACCCCTATTTGCAGAAATGGTTTTCTAAAAGCAATCTCTGTGTTATATTATTATGTTGTTTATATTATATAAAGTGCTCAAGGACTAGACATGTATTAATAGGGAGCCTTGTGATTGTGGAGCCAGCAATTACTTGACTGGTGATTACTCTATCACAAACTCTGCTGACTCTCAGCACTTCGGACAGGAGAATAAAATTCCTTCTGCCAATTGGGAAGATAATTTCCTTTGGAATAGTGGTTGTTACACAGTGCTGGAAATCCTCTGAATGCAGATAAGCAGTAAAAGCCAGTTAGCTCTAGGCAATGCAGTTGATGCTTTGGAATAGACTGTCGTGGTGGAGAGCCTTATGAGTCACCAGGGATATAATGAAGATGCTAAAGGAGATCTCCAGGCCTTTCAGGAGAGGACGTGCTGGGTGAAAAACCAGGCAGCTGTACCCATTTCTCTCCCCTGTATTCCTTCCATAGTGTGTCCCACTGGGTGGGATGGCTGTGGGAGTGGGATGAGGTACTTTATCCCCACTTTCTGTAGGGTTAATCACTGTGTCTTCCCTACTGTGTCACTGCATCCCAATAGAAAAGTGATGCCACTCAGTGCCCAAAAAGGGACAAGAGAGCAGCATTAGAGGAGTGGGAAAGATCAAGTGATTATGTCCTGCTTGGTTGCTCCAAGGACCCAAGAATCCCTTCCCACCCCTCGGTACAGTACAGTCACAGGCTGCCTTTTCCATGGGGATGCCATGGGACAGTTCTCCCCACGTGCCAGCCTCTTCTATGGGTGCATCCAAAGGATGATCCAGCTGGGACTCTGCTTCCTCCCCTCCCCTGTTTAAGGGTTTGGGAAGGGACCAGTCCTTGCAACACATACCCCAGCCACAACACGGTACTGTGTAAAATGTGAGATTCCTCAAGTACTTCCTCATGCACCGTGCTTGAGGTATTTCAGGATGGAAAATTCTAGCCCAGCAATTCTTCATCGTTTTCAAACCACTTTGGCCTTCCTTATAGCCAGTGGCTTCTCCCTTGTTGGTGGGATAGTGGAGAAAGAAGGACCAAGCCCTGGGCCAAGAATCTCTGCTCTCAGCTGCTACCAAAAGCACAAGGACTATATATAAAAGGTCTCTACTAGTGCCCTTAAAAATTCAGCAGCTTTGCCAGAAGATTCTGGTAGAGCTAAGCTGCCTTTCTAGTCTTTCCCTTTTTATTTCCCATTGTTCCTATAACAAATACCTTGAATATAAATGGTAAAGGTTTCTCCCTACAAATTCTTGGATAAGACTTGATAGTTGATCTCTTGGTGAAGAGCTCTGGAGCCAGGGCTCTTTAGAGGTGTCAGTAACCACTTCCTGGCAAAGGAAGCTCCCAGCACAGTGCTGGTTACTCAAGGGGCTGGGATCTTCAAAGAGTTCCAGAAGTTGTGCGGGTTGACACCGGTTTGCTCAGTGAAACTTTTCAATTGCTCCGAGTGAACAACTTCCAAAAATATTTATAGTAATAATAAGGAAGTAGAAGAGAGAGAAGGTGTCAGGGAAAGAGGGACAAAACATGTCCTGGCTGTCTCAAGGGAAGTGAGGAAGAAATGTAGACCAGCCATAGCCTATATATGTATATATATATTTCTATATCTATTTTGGTTGTGACAATTTTTGTAGGGTGTTAGAAGAGCCTCCTGCAATACCCCTGCTTTATTATCAGACACAGACCTAGATGTCACCTGTTCTTTTGCCCAAGGCATTCCTGATTTAGCAGCTCTATAGGAGTCCCATTATTCAAAGTTTACTTAAAATAATTACTGTAATCATCCGTATATTGTCACAGTGTAAGGAACCAGAAAATTGCATTGCATAATTCCCTCGCAGTTGTCTGAGAAATCTCCCGTCTGCGTTGCCAGCACGGCGCAGAGATTTGATGTGAAATCCCAATTTCCTGCAAAGGGGCTGCCACGGTTTCAAGTTCTCCAGGCGCCGCCACTGATATATTTATATTTTATCTGCCGCGCTCAACAATTGAATGAAAGAGAAGTGTTGGCAGAGGTCAAGCATTGTTTGAACGTGTTGCAAATGGTTTCCCAGGGAGACAGCAAATCAGTACTCGTAGGCTTCTGCAGCATCTCCAGAACAACATCCAGCCACCAGCCATAGCCCCGTGTTTGCTGTAGTACTCGGGACCGAGGGCGATGCAGACTAAAGCCAGAGCGAGCGCCTGAGCAGGAGAGCAGTTCCAGAGGATGAAGAAACACTCGGCAAGAGTGGCACCGCTACCATCTTACAATGTTTCCGAATTAAATTCGCCTGTGCCTGACGGTAAATGCTTTTTTTTTCCCCCTGTATGCCTCATTCCAGGCAGGAGTGCACTCCGCATGCTCCTCCTGCTCCGTTCCATGCAGAGTAACAGGAATATTGTCTGTGTGTGTGTGTCTGTGTGTATTTTTAAAGTCATGCTCAGATAGCATTTTTAGCACTTTAATATCATCTGGGATAAGTGGCAGTTAAATTTCTGTTGCCCGTGTTCAACTGCTGTGTGAGTGATTCCTGCTGAAGAAAATGATGTTGAAACGGGAACAATGGATAAAGTTGTTGTACTTCAATTCTGGCTTTTAAAATTATGTGAAATTAGGTCCACGTAATGTTATTGGCTTTTCTGGAGTATTTTACTGTTGGGGTCTAGATTTATTGGTTTTGCTCTAAAGACAGAGGCACCAACTTTCTTTGTGCTTGCTGTCCCTCAGTTCAGTGTAGCAGTTGTCCCCTTAAACTGCTTTTTCCCCCCTGATTTTCAGAAGTGTTAGCTCTGAAATAATTTCTTAATACGAAAGCCACAAGATAGAAATTAGGAATTCTTTTGTATGCTCTTGATAGGACATGAGAGCCTCATTTCTTTAAGAGCGCCCACCAACTTCCCATCACGCTTCAGAGTCACTGGGAATGTGGTGATGTTGTCCAGCAGGAGATTTGTCTGCCCTGGTAGTGAAACAAATAAAAGTCAGTGTGCTGAAAATTTATAGTGGGTATACATGCTGTATAAATCAGAGGTCAAAAAAGAAAGCTTTCTTAAAAATACTCCTGATGTTCAGGTTTGAGGTTTTGACTTAAATGTCTGTAGAAATCTCAGGCTTTAACTGCACTGTTTGAGTTTATAATCCTCAAGTGTCAGATGTTTTAAAGAGCTGCGTGGTACTTCCTGAAGTTGCTTGTTGTGCCAGAAATGAGCTGTTTTCCCACCCCAGGTGTGTCTGGTGGGGACACTGGAGCTGTAAAACTGCGAGGTGTGTGTGCTGTCTCTGCTTTGAGCCAACCAGCAATGAAAATGTAATTCCTTTTTCTGAGTTGAATTCAGCACTACATCCAGGAGCAAAACAAAGCGAGAGCCAAGGTCCAGCGCTGGTCAGCAGAGCGTGACTTCCAGTTCTTCAATCTACCTGGCTCAGGCTGCCTTCAATTACAAACAGGGCTGGGGTTTGATAAACCAGGCAGTAGTTTGTGTTGTTTTTCTCAGAATTGTGCGTGTGATATTAAGGATTCTGCAGGCTTGGTAGTTACCTGGTGTTTCTTCCTTGAGGGAAAATGCCTTGAGGAAAGTTGGAGGAGCTGACTGCTTATTGCTGGTGCACAGCACCAGGCTTTAGGATGTGTGATATTGTAATTCATACCCTCACCTGCTTTTTTAGGAGCAGCGTTACAGCCAGGTGAGCTGGCTCTGCTGGTAAAATGGGGTGATTTGCTACTCTTGATTTCCTGAGGGCTCAGGCCGGGCTTGTGTCATGCTGGGTGGTGAATGCAGAGGATTAGAGATTGTCCCTGCCTCACGGGGGTCCAAGACAAGCTGTGGTTCACCAGTCCAGCTGCTGTCAAGTGCCTCTGTTAGACCTGTCTTAACCTTCTGCCCATGCTGGGCTGCAGCAGCAGTGTCAAAACTGCACTGCCTGGTTCCTCAGGGAGGGAAAATCCAGTCTTTGTAGGAAGAAAGGGCAGTAGACTGGAAGTGACTACATGACAGCACTTGTCATATCCAACAGGCTGCAAATGGAAAGGTTCTTGCTCGGGATGGACCTGGCCAAGCTGAATTAATACTGGACCCATACATTAAATGTGTGTGCAGGTGGTTTTTACAGATCAGCAAAGATTTCAGCATGAATTCCCAAAGAATCCTAATGGGATAGGGCAGCCAGCTTCCCAAGAGCACTGCATCTGTCCCCTCTTTCTTTCCCAAGCATGGGAGGGCACATGGAAGAGATGTAAGAGCAACTTGGGCTGTGGGCCAGCGTGCTCAGAGGAGAGCAGGGGAGCGGTGTGCTCTGTGTGGGCAGTTGAGGTTTCTGGCTTCCTGGATATCTCCTGATAAAACCACAGGAACGGCTGACTCCTGGAGAGTGGAGTGACATCCAGGCAAGAAGACTCCTTCGGTGGTGAAGAGACACCCAGTGCTTGGAGAAAAGTGGTCAGAAAGTGCTGCTCATGTGGAAGGAAACGGAGCAGAGGCAGCTGCCCAGAAGGGTTGGCACGTGGGTGAGTGGTTCTGGAGGATGTGAGGTGTGTGCCAGGCTGGCACCACAGCCACCAAATCCTTTGGAGAGTGTGTCTTCGCCTCAGCCTGGCCAGTCCCCACTCCCCAGCATCAGCCAGGGGAGTGTGGCATGCATGGAGGAGACCTATCCCAAAAATGCCACCATGGAAAGGCAGGGATGAGGCCTATCAGAGCTATTACCTCAAGCGTGGTGGAGAAAACAGATGGAAGTATCTCCTGGGATTGCAAAAGGCAGTGATACAGTGACAAATCCCTGTTGTTGCCCCAGCTGCTTACCTGGAAAATGTTCCTTTAACCCACCCTTCTTCAAATGTGCCTTACTGGGCTCTGAGTCAGGCAAGGCAATGGAAGCATGTGCTCCGTGTACTGCAGTGCTGCCATGGCCTGAGTGTGAGGCAGTCAGGCTCGGACTCATCCACTTCCATCTAAATACAAGCCTTGCTGAGTACCAAGAAAGTCGTGGGAGCCTCCCGGAGTCAGCAGGAGAGCTGGGCACCTCCGGGGGGTGATTCACCTCCCAAGGTTGGTATCTGGAATGAATCACTCCCTGGAGGCACCCGGGTTTGTGTAGTGTAGGAAATAAATACAAATACAAATCCGAAGTGTTGCTGAGCTGTCTGTCAGTGTGACGGTTGCTTTTGTGGAGCTGGGGAGATCCATGAACCAGCCTGGATTGACTGCAGTGTTTCTTGAAACTAGAAGCTATATTGTGATTATTTATTAATGAGATACATATGAGTGATATCTGGACGGTCCTGGGTGTAAATTCCTTTCACAACAACTTCATGTCAAAGCGGCCTCCTGGCTTTCACTGAAGCTGCTCCTGAGTTATGGCAGTTAAAGTAAAAGTGAGAGTTTAACTGGGAATGCCTGTTGCTTTTTGGAAATGTCACCAAGTTCTAGCAATGACAAGATTAATTTTCAGAGGATTTTTTTTTAATAGATTGTTAACCTTTTGGTTTGGAGTAGAGCATATAAATTGTGGAACGATTGGGAACACATCTGAGTTATATCAGATTTATCAGACAAAATTTATAGCAGAGGGCTTTTTTAATGCGATGGTGTGCAGCTTTGAATCAAATTATTTGTGTTTATCTTGCTCAGTCAGTGATGGAGTGGTGGGAAGATGGCCTGATCCCAGGCCAGAGCATCCTGAGATTGGCTTGAATTTGGGTCAGATCAGGTGTATCTGGGGGGGAGAAAAACTCCTGTAGTCTGATGCAGCAAAGAATATCCCTTTGAATGTGTGAGTCCCAAAGGTCTCACTCAGGAGTTGTCACTGAGGTGGTCTCAGAGGAGTGTTTATGTAAGCAAAAGCTTAAAATAAAGCCCTCGTTCTGCAATAAGGAGACAAAAGATCTTAAGTTCTGGTGTTGTTCCCTCAGACAAGAGGTGTTGCCCCCACCTGAATAAAAACATCTGTCAGTCCAGCTGCCTCCTCCTCACGGAGTACTCTGGTGTGGGACCATCCCTGTTGTCCTTCCCAGGGGCTGAGCCGAAGCTCACCAAAATCAGCTGCTCTTCCCAGGAGCTGCGTCAGAGATTGGATCCATCTCCGTGATCTCACAGTCATTTGTTGGTGTGGGCTTTGCTTGGCTGGACAGTGGGATGCAGACACACTTCTGGGTGCCCCTGTGCTGCCTCCTCTTCCTCTGCAGCCCAGCCTGGCTGTCCCCGGCAGCTCTTAGCCGGGAATTTGATCTCTGTGACATTTACGGTGTGGGAGGGAGAGTATTTGTGTGCCTGGCCCTGCCCTTCCCAGGCTGTGTTCCGGATGCCATATCCAGGGCTTAAGGAAGGAGTAATAAGCAGAGGCTCTTTGCTTGGGAAAAGTTCTGTGCTGAAGGAGATGTCCATACCCTCACCACAGGAGGTCAGTGTGTTCAGACTCCAGAGCTGTCATGGTTAATTACGAGATCTCAACGCAGTGTTTGTTTTTCAGTGGAGATGCCAGCAACATTTTCTGACAGCAGAGTTCAGTCCAAAACATTCCGCTCCAAATGGATGTTCTGAATTTTTTTTTGTTTTTGTAGGCCATTTTGTGTTGTAGAAGTTTTGATTTCAACACATAAAAATCATTCTTCATTTGCAGCACTTCCTTCTACATTCCTTCAAAATCTAAGTATGCTGTCATGCCCAGGAACTTTAAAATATGAGTAGCCACTGTGTTTCAAAATGCATGTTCCAGGTGCCAGTTCCACCACAGATGTTCTCAAATAAGCCTCTTTCCCAGGATCTGCTCTGACACTCCCACACTGGTGCTGGTGTGTTATTTTTGGTGTCAAATCAATGAAATTCTTTGTCCGTGCTTAAAAAGAGGCAGTGGTACATTTGTTCGAGTTATGCTGAAATGAGAAAAAAATATTTCCGTGTTTTAACTATACTTTCAGTAAAATGTAGATAAAACAGAAGTCTGAACAGGGATTTGGGTTTTTCTAATAATTTTTTTGGTATATTTTGAGGAAAGGCCTCAACCCAGAGCAATACAAACAGGAGCCACTTATTTCAGAAAAAAAGAATTTGAGAAGTCCTCTAGAGTGGCCTTGACACTCAGGGCCCTGGAAAAGGTAGTCGGCAGCTTGCCTACACCCAATAGCACCTTCACATGCTTCCTGCCAATGTCCTTTTTGTTGTTGTTGTTTTTTAATAGCTGCAGCTGTTGAACATCAGGGGTGTTGCAGCCTGGATCCACTCTGTGCTGCTGTCCTTGGTCAGAGGCTTTAGGCCACAGCACTGGATGCAGACCATGCAGAGCACATTCACTGGTTGGCACAAGAGCTTCCATCTCAGAGCGGGTTCTTCAGCAGCAGAACATGTAGCTGATGCATTTACAGGCTTGCATTTATCAGGGTTGCATATAGAGGCATCAAACTTGGAGCAGTTAATACGGGGAGCCCCATCTCAGAGACGAGCTGTGGGGATCTGGGGGTGTGTGAGGCGATGCCTTTGTGCAACTGACATAGCGACTATTTCCCACTTATAAAAAAGAAGGAGAGTGACTTTTTGCATGGCAGATAATGACAGGACAAAGGGGAATGGGTTTAAACTGAAAAAGATTTAGATTAGATGTTGCAAAGAAATTCTTCCCTATGAGGGTGGGGAGGCCCTGGCACAGGGTGCCCACAGAAGCTGTGGCTGCCCCATCCCTGGCAGTGTTCCAGGCCAGGTTGGATGGGGCTTGGAGCAACCTGGGATAGTGGAAGGTGTCCCTACCCATGGCAGGGGCTGGAATGAGATGATATTTAAGATCCCTTCCAACCCAAACCTTTCTATGATTCTGTTATCACTACCAGCAATTCTAACATTAACCTGGTGCATTTGCATGTACCATGCGTGCAGATCTCACTGTCTTTCCATCCCAAGCACAGCCAGTGTGTACAAATACCTCAGCTTGACTTGCTGGGGCCTCTCCCGGACCGTGGAGGTTGTATGAACAGACATGACTGGTGCTCTGACTGCAGGTTCCATCTATCAGATCATACCAGGCACTGAGACAGCAGCATGGTGGAGCTTCCACATTGGCAGTGTAGCCCAAAACCAACCAGAGCAGCTGGGAGCAGACACGCTGCAGGTGCCAGGGCCAAGTGGAATCTCAGGCTGTTCACACGACTGACATGGACCATACACACACAGGGTCCTGCCCATTCCTGGCCGTTTTAATTTAATTCTGAATTCCTTAAATTGCCAGATCTCAGTGTTAGATGCAGATACACTCAACGCCTTCTCATTAGTTCTTTTTATTTCTTTTGCTCAAAATTGACCTGTGGTTTTGCAGTTGGCAGAGTCGGGCACATCTTTTTTATTTAATGTCATAACCTCAGTCTATCCAGCTACTGCCAGGTTTTCTTGCTGTTTACATACTGATTTAGATTGTTGTGTTTCTTTTCCAGATCGTAGCTATAAGGGGAATCAAGGCTCTTATTTTTTCAGCAGTCTGGGCCCTAAATCAGAAGTCAGCCCCCTGGGACTTGGTCTCAACACTGTTACCATCACAAAGCCAAGGAGATGCAGGTCAAGGGGGGGGTGGATTTTTTTTGACTGTCTAACTTGGATTCTCTCCCCTGACCAATAAGCTGGAGCTGCTCATCTGGAAGGGTAATTAGGTGCAAGGATGTAGAGTGGCACATCCCTTGATCAGGCACTAAGTGAATTACAGGATGTGAAATTTAAGTTATTTACTCCCCTTCCTTCTCTTCGTTAATTTCATTGCAAGGATGGGAGGGCATGTGGAAGTTGTTGAGATTCCTAGTTGTAAGCAAAGTTGCTGTCTGCTGATCTGGAGTGAGGGCTGTGTACAGACACTGAAGGGATAATTGGCAGAAATTGCTGATGAATGTCACTAGTAAATCACAACAAAAATACCTACTTTTTCTGCTTTCTGCTCTTGACAATAGTTAATCATAGTACAAGAGAAATGCTGTACGCCATCACTGAGTCATTTGTTTTTCGTTATAATCTGAAAATCTTTTCCCCCAGGACAAAAAAAAAAAATTATTGTAACCTTCTCATCCCCTTCAAACATAAAAACTTCCAGAACAAGCAAATAATAAATGAACAAGGCATCACTCTGAACAGACATCTGTGCATTACTAATACACAGAGACCATTGCAGTGTTTAAATGGAGAACATTATCTCCGAATGCCTGAGACATGCTGTAAGGAATTTTCTTCACTGAGCAAGAGATGCTTATTCCTCAAACCTGTGTAGCATGCTGCCAGCAAAGTACGTTTGCTTGTTTTCTTGATTTTGCTTGGCTTTAGTAAATGTAATCATTACTTCATTTCCCTGGTCAAATTGCTGGCTCTGAACACATTTGAAGTTGGGGAGAGTTCGTCCTTCAGTTTTAACTTCCCAGCTGTTGTCTTCAGGTTTGTCAGTGTGTGTGCCCAGACCGCTGAGCTGGTTGTACTGGCTTGCTGTGGGTTTACACCAGTGCAGGGAAGGGCGGAATTTGATTTTACAGGCAGTGGCTGGGACAAACTAAGCTATGGATCTGAGTCACTGTGGATTGATGGTGTTGCACACCCTGCTCCCAGCTGTGTGCCAACAGTAGCAAACAATCCAGTTAAAGCCATGGCTAATCCAACCTAATGAGGTTTTGTTGTAAAATGGACAGAAGCAGCTCTCTCCACCTCTCCCAACAGCAGCACCACTCAACCCCGTTTCCGTGTGCGTCCGATATTTCCCTGGCTGCAAAACTCACATCATCTCCTTGCTGTGCATCAGTAAGGGCAGAATTTCACCGTGAGAGGCTCCAGCCCTCCTGATGGTGAGGTGGCTGCTCAAGAGGAGCTCCTGCACAGGCTGTGGGGACACTGGGCTTGTGGGGTGTGAGCGGGTCCGTCCCTGTGGCGGCTGTTCGCTCCTGCAGGTGAAGGAACGTTGGCAATTCTATCTCCAGGGCCCAATTTAGCAGGAACATTCAACTGACGTATTTTCCACACCACACCAGACCCGCTCCTACCTCCATCCATCTGTCAAAGCCCAGCGATTGTTTCCGTGGCACTGCGGTGGAGACGTCCTTTTGTCAGTGCAAAAACAATGATAGATCAGGAGCTGAGACTTTAAGGACACGGTAAAATAAGTCTGTTTTAATACTGCATGAGTAAAAGGCAGATTGCAGGTGCCTTGAGTGGCCTTTCGGCAAAGCTGCTCTCTCTCCTGCCTGTGGTGGTAGCCAGAGGTGACCAGTGCTCTGCAGGGCTTTGGGAATATAACACGTAGAAATTGTGCAGCTCATTTCCATCACCTATTTAACCATCTATTTCATTGTGTAATCAAATAAAGAGAATGTATTTTGGCGCATCCCATCAAGCCAGATGTTGCTGTCTCTAAATGAGCCAGTACTTTGTGTCAGTAATGTAGTGTTGTGAATGCACAGATGGCTTTTCGAAGGGAATTCAGTTACCTGTCTGAGAGGTTCTAAATTTCCATCAGGGCAGTTGGATAAAAAAAGAAAAGAAAAAAACCCAATCAGTTCTATGGTGGTCTGACCAGATAATTTAGTTCCAGGATTGCATTTTTGTGTTCCATTGATTATTTAACTGGCAATCCATTTGATCCAGGACCAGAGGGAACAGCATGAAGCTGTGTCAGGTGAGGTTCAGGTGGATATTAAGAAAAGGTTCTTCATGCAGGGGGTGGTTGGGAAGTGGTCACGGCACCAAGCCTGACAGAGCTCAAGGAGCATTGGGACAATGCTCACAGGCATGTGGTGGGATTCCTGGGGCTGTCCTGTGCAAGGCCAGGAGTTGGACTCCATGATCTTTGCGGGTCCTTCCAACTCAGGGTATTCTATGATCCACTTTTAGTAGCAACTGTGAGACCAGAAACATCATCCAAATGAAATGCCATGGGTGGTTGTCTTAGGTTAGAATGTAAGATGTCACCAAAAGTACCTATTCTACTACCATCTGTTAAAACCAGGTGGGGCAGCGGTCTTTGTCTCTTCCATGACACAACCCTGATAACTCCCTCTGGAGAGATATCTTGTGTTAATGAGCCAGCTGTTAAAACCAGGTGGGGTAGTGACACATCCCTGATAACTCCCTCCAGAGGGATATCTTCTGATAAATGGCCATCTAACCTCACTGCATGACTCATAAATTACATCATCCCATTGGAGATGCTCCGCCCAGCGGGAGGAACCAAGCATTCCTACCTGGATATAATCTGAGGTTTGGAACAGCACAGGCAGCCCTCACCTACTGAGTTCCCAGAGGACAAGAGCTACAGAACCAGCACTGGACCTTCAGAGGAAGACCAGACCCTTCTACAGGATCACCACTTCGACAGAGCCACATCTGTCTCCTCAAGAGCACTGCAGCCACCCCTTAATGGGACTGCTACCACCACCCAGCCCGGCAGGGTGTCAGGCTGTGTCCTGACTCTGGCAGGTTAAGCAGTGGGTCTGTATTATTGCCTTCTTATATATACCAGTAAAGAACTGTTACTCCTATTTCTCATATCTTTGCCTGAAAGCCCCTTGATTTCAAAATTATAATAGTTTGGGGGGAAGGGGTTTACATTTTCCATTCCAAGGGAGGCTCCTGCCTTGCTTAGCAGACACCTGTCTTTCAAACCAAGACAGTTGGTTTTTTTATTCCAAGCACTGCTGTCACATGCTGAAGATGTCTTATAGTTGAAGATGATCTGAAGAGAGTTGAGTTTGAACCCCAGAGTGTAATCCTTGTCTCCAAGCTATCTGGAAAATAGCGAAGGGATTTTCTAGCCAAGAGGAGGACACATTTTCTCACTGTGTGAAGTGCATCTGGAAACCCATACATGAGCAGAAAGCCACAAGTCATGTGTTACATCTTTCAGAGGGGCAAGGGAGCTGTGCATTGTTTACAGGTGGTTGGTGGAAATGCTTGTGAGGACCAGCATGTGCTTCTTCTTCCTGGCTTGAGTGGACACGATGGCAGCAGCAGATGGTGGTCACCTAAAAAGGGAGCTGGGACTCAGAATAGTGTTAAAGAACGTGGAAAGGCGGGACTTGAGTGATATTAATCATGTGGTTTAGGTTAGTCACAGGCATAATTACCTTGCTAAATCAAAGTACACTGGGAAATGTGTATAATAATTAATGCAAGATGGGGACAGACTTTGTTAGAGTCATGTGGAAAGCCATGTGTTTCCCTTGCTGGTTTCCCTTTGGTCTCCATGTGCAGAGAAGTGGCCTTACTTCTTAAGCTATAAACCTTCTACATTTGCAGGGCAAAGAAATAGAGTTGCTGAAACAGATTAATAAACCAAAAGAAATTAAAAAAAAAAAAAAGGGAAAGAGCATGGATTTGTTTTCATCCAATAATGAAAAGTAATCCAGGTGGATTTGGTGCATTAAGATGTGCTGGATACAATCATGTGTGGTACTTTCCAGCTCTCCCTTTCCTCTTTGGTCAATCCCATTGGGAGAGTCTTGCCTTATCAGACGCTTGGTTACAACCTCCAAGGAAGACTTCTAGCAGCAAGATCTGACAGTCTGGCAAGGTTTTTCCTACTTTTTTTCCCCCAATCTCTTCCAGTAGCAATCTGTTAAGATAGCAAAGGATGCTCAAAATGTAGATTCATTCTCAGCCTGTGGTTCATCCCTGCTAAAGCCAGAAACTGTGCAAAAAGTCCCACCCTATCCTGACATCTCTGCTCGGGGTGGTTGTTCAGGGCCAGGTTGGATGAGGTTTTGAGCACCCTGGTCCAGTGGAAGATGTTCCTGTCCTTGGCAGGGGGTTGGAACTGGATGATCTTAAGTTCCTTTCCGACCCAAACCATTCTATGATTCTGTTATTCCGTGTATGGAAGTTCAATGGAAAATGCTGCTCTTGATTCCTCCAAATTTGGAGGGTCTTAGCGGCTCCCTCCTCAAGAACTGAGAGTCGTGGAGTGAGACAAAGAACCAGCGTTCCATGAGCTCTGCCTTCCCTTCCTCTCCAGTGGGGTAACACTGCCCACCTGGGAGGTTTCATTGCTCATCTGTGCAAATGGTGATTTGTTCTCCCTGCTGCTGGTTCCAGGTTTGGAAAGAGAGCCCAGCATTATCTTTTCACCCCCGCCGTCGACAGATATCCTTAAAGTATGTTCAAATTGAGCAGCATTAGGTGTCCCAGGCTTTCTGGCTGTAACAATGAAATATTGACAAATGGCTGTGCTGTCTGATTGCTTCAGGTATGAGGGAAGAAGAGTTCAGTAAATCAAGCAGTGACTTTCGATTTAATGTAATCTCTTGAATTACAGTTTTGGTCTCGCCTGCTGGGTTTGTCAGTGCACAGGAGAAGATTCATGCTGCTCTGTTGTACCAGATACAAATAACTCAGAGCTCTTTTTGCACGTGAGGAAAAGTAGGCTTCCATCAAATTTTGGTTGCAGCTTACCTGCTAGGCTTCTGCTGAGTATAATGTGAATCTTGTTCTGAAATGAATTTGAACTGAGACATAATGTGTCTTTCAACATAAAGGATTCTTTTTAAATGGTGAACATCAAAATGAGGAGTGCTTTGGAGCCAGTCACCTCAGTGGCTTCTTCTCCAGGGACAGGCAGTCAGCAAACACTTCCTGACAATAAAACCTCTTTAAGTTGTGAACCTGAAAAATCAGAAATGCCTTTTTGAATATTTTGCCCCAAAAGTAGCGATTGGCTTAACCTCGTGGAGGCTGGGACTAATTTTCAGATGACAAATGAAGGCATAACTTGCAAGAGTAACTCATGAGATGTTTACTGAGTCTTATGAAGTAGGTGATGTTATTCTTGTTTGACCAGTGGGAGAGATAGCTCTTGGAGTTTTGAAGTAAGTGGAACAAAGTCGTGCAGGGAGTTGTGTGGCTGCTAGATCATTATTTTGTCCATTAAAAAGTAAATACTTGGCTTTTTAAAGGTCTGAAAACATCCAGTAGGCTCTAGAAAGCTCTTTACAAAGTAATGCTCATCAAAAATTGAGGAGAGGCAACACAGTGCTTAGCTTGCTTCTCATCATGTAGGTCTTAACTTTTCAAAGTGAGTTTGTGGGTCTGCTGTCATAGAGTGTGGGTTGTTTATGGCATTGGTTGGATTTGTAGGACTTCATGGTCAGTTGGAATCTAAACTTGGGTGTGCCCCTTGACATAATGGATAGAGCAGAAAGGGAAGAGCATCTTGAGAAAGATCATCTGGAGGGGGTCAGCTGCTGCTTCAGTCACTTGTCTACTTGGTGGGTAAAAATTAACCTTGCAGGCTCTAAATAGGCTGAGAGATGATTTTGTTTCTGTATAATTCCATATTTTATACATCGAGCTTTGTCAGACTTGGTGAACCCAACACACATTTAAGTCCATGGAAGATTGTATGAACTCTCTGGCAAGAGTCCTATCTCAGTTCTTGAGTCTTGGATACAGCCCTTGCTTTGGAATATACTTTCAAGTAGTAGTTGGGTTTGATGTTTTTTGCTCAAAGTGTACTGGAATGGCTCATGTTGCAACAGACAATGTCCCCCTCTGGGATTTCTGCCACAGGAGTTGCACATGTGGCACCTTACACATGGGGTTTGTGTCTATTTTTGTATTCTTTTCAATATGAAATAGTTGGGATTATTGTATTAAATCCTACCAAGTCGTGGCAAGGTCAGTGGCTGCTCTGGGTATGGGTACATTCCACAAGTTTAGGTCAGATGGTCACCACTTGAAGTAGCAGCTGCAAAACAGGCGGTGGGTGATCTCCGCTGACCATGAACACACATTTATACTGGCCAAGATGGCCTGTCATCCTGACCTTCTGCTGTAGAAGAAGACCCTCTTGTGCTGCTCGTGTGTTGAGCTCTTACAGAGACACGTTTGGTAAATTTGGGAGTCCAATCATGATCGATCAGCCACACTGATGGATTCCAGCTCTGCACTCCTTGCTGTTGTTTCCTGATTCTTAATCCAGTCCCTCAAGCTCTTACTCATTAAATATGGTGTCCTACTCACTGGAAAATTTTTCATCTGGTACTACTGGTATTTCTGGGACCTGGGTCTTCTCTGCTGCCTCTGTGCCTCTGTCCAGCCTCCGCGTGAAATGTCTCATCTTGGAGTTGTCTGCATGTAGCAGAGCAAGAGAAAGCAGCTTCTCTGAAGATGTGGAGATTCTGATTTGGTGTCTGTAAAGGCTTAAAATCAGCATCTTCAATCCTGTATCAGAAATCTTCATCCAAAAGACCTGTGAGTGACCACGGCTTCATTCCATACAAGAGTCTCAAGGATCGTTCTGGAGTGTGGAAGGAGGAAGCTCTCCTCTAGTGAGGCTCCCAGCGCTGAGGGAGGCAGTGGTTCCTCAGCCCTCCTTCCCACACTAAGGGGGAATGGTGGCCTCTCCTTTGGCCTGATTCAGTGTCAGTGCTCAGGAAGGGGCACACGTGAGTACAAATTCCTTTGACTGTGCAGACCCTGCAGATGGAGCCGTGGGGCTGAGACTACACTGCAGCATGGGGCTCTCATTTCCTCAGGGGGAAGACTGGTTTCCATGCAGCACCTTTTTATCTATAAGGGGGGAGAGAGTTAATTATTTATTTTCTCACTTATTTGCTTTATCCTGAGCAGAGCTGAAACCTGCATTTTTGCTGTGCGCTTCCTTTTGTATGCATTTCACTGCCAGCCTGTTTGAAAGCCCCGCGTTCCTCCAGGGACTTTCCAGCCAAAACTGATGCAAACTCTTTCTTCTCAGGTGCCTCACGATCATCTGTCATCCAATGCAAGCCAGGAGGCAACTGCCCCAGCAGACACAGAGGCATGACTAGGCAGCTCTCCCCTCTATCTGTTGCTGAAGATTCTGCTGCTCCCATTCTTGAGCTGCAGAATCGAAGTCCCTCGGGAATCTGTCGGCACAGCAGAGTCGAGAGGCAGAGCAGATCAGGTAGGAACCACAGCCGCACTCCCGGCGCCACCGCGTGCCTGCCACAGGCCTCTCCCCTCTGTCTCCGGAGAGATGGGGCAGGGCCCGAGCATGCTGACGTTTGGTTTGCGGTGCTGCGAGCAGCAGAGCCTCGTGCAGGTCCTTCCCGAGCCCGGGGGTGAGGCGGGAAGGCGGCACGGACGGGAGGAGAAGCCTGGGATTCGCAGGTACATGGCGTGCGTTAGGTACCCGGCACAGCGCGAGGCACGGAAGAGCCTCAGAGCTGCTTATCCCTCGCACACGGGTAGATTTCGCAGAGTGGTTGTGTCTCCTCAGCTTCAGCCTGGCCACAGACCAGGACCCTTAAGAGTTCCTTCTCAAAGACAGTGACAACCTCAGCTCGCGCTGCGGATGGTCTGATGAAGAGGAAGAGAAGGAGCAGCAGGTGGAAGGATTTCTAGGGAAGACCGTCACAGTTCAGATCATCGGTCAGCTGCACGTCAGGGCTTCCATCACCCACTTCACTGCAGAAGTTTAGCTCCAGTGAACCTGTAGGTGTGGTGAACACTGACCTCTTCACCATGGTGTCCATCCAGCAGCTGCAGGGATGGGATGGGAGCAGTTACAATGTGCAGCCACAGGCCTGTGAGTCTGCTAAACCACCCTGCTGAGGAGGAGAGACTTTAAATGAGTGAAGTAATTTAACTGTCCCAAGTTTTTTTGGAAGGAAATTATTTAATTGCCCAAGTTCTTTGGAAGACTGCCTGTGTAGATACTGTGAGCAAAAAGGGGAGGAAGAACAGGTTGGATCTCCCTTGCACACTGGATTTGGGGGAGCTGAACCTTCCTCTTGTCACTTCACCACCGACAGCAGCAAGAGTCCTTCTCGTGTTGGAAAACAGAGGGATCCCGTACTCCAGGAGTACTCTCTTGATGGAAAGCCTCAGAAGAGTATTGGAGGTGATCATTGCTGCAAGGAGTGGGTGCAGCATCTTGCAGTTAAGATCATAGCTAAGATACCAGAAAACCAATCTGTTCTCATTTTTCCAGATACTAAGCTGAAATAACTGTGCGTGGTGGCACTAAAGTATATCCAAAATCAGAATCCATCTTCTTCAAGAAAGGGCTCTAGGCCACTTGAGTAGTGCCTGGACATCATACTCTTCTGAACATGTACTTTGCATTTATTAATTTCCCTTTTTATCTTGAACTTCCCTTCCTCATCAGAGAAGTCTTACTAGGACTGACCCAACAGGTAAACAAATAAAAAGAATATCATTTTCTCGCGTGTAGTTGCCAAATAGTCAGAAGAGTTCTGATTAAAAGCTGTAGGATTTGATTTTCCTCATCTCACTCTTCTGAAAACTGAAAGGAAAAGGCTTTTCTGTGACCATCTTGTCAGTAAGAATTGCACTGTGGACCAAAGCACTGTGCAGGGGTGTTTCTGCTCACTGCTTTCCACACAGTTTTCCATTGGCCAGTGCCATCTCCTCGTGTCACCTGCAGTGTGATCTGCATTCCTACCTGTCCTTTCATCCTCCCTGAGTCCTCAGCTTGTTTCTGTGCTCTTCCCAGGATAAGTCTCTTGGTTTGTTCCAGTCCCATCTAAAAGCAGACCCCAAGGATTTCTGCTACCTTGGCAGTTGCAAAGTGCTGTTTCCCAGCCACTTTGGCTGATCAGTTTGTTTTCTCCTCATAATCTTTTGGTGTCTAAACACAAGTGCTTGCTCCAGCCCCAGCTTCATGACTTGAAAATCCCTAAACCTCTTTAATAGGAACCGTGTGCCTGCTCACCCTGTGCCTTCTGGTGTCATTATTTTGAAAGATATTTCTTATCTTGTCCTTTTGATTCTTTGGCTAGGAATTAGGAGTGCACATCCCATGGATTTTGAAAGCAGCTGTCAAGCTACTCTTGTCACTGGGATCAATCACAATTTCACTTAAGTTAATTGCAAATATCTGGTCTAGAGTTAAGTGCCTCCAGTGAGCTTAGATGTAGATGGATGTAGATATATGAGAGTGGAATCAGCTCCCCTCTCACCATTCCTTTCCATTATCATTAAGCATAAAGGGAGCCCAGACAACATGTTTATCCTGAATACACAGTTACTTCCTAACTACATCACATGGGATGAATCCCACTGATTAAACACTTAGAGCAACTCCCCAGTGTACATTTGTTTATAAAAACTTACACAGGACTTTAAATCCAAGGTAGGTCTTGCAACAAGTGTGTGTTTCTGTGCCTTTCCCTGACATTCAGACCTGGGACTGTAATATCCAAGTCAAATGCTGATGGTAGTGTGATAGTGGCACCAATTGGATCATTATTTTGCAATTGAAAAATAGGAAGTGTGGCTAAAACTGCTTTATTCTTCTACCGTTGTGTGATTATTTTAAGTGGTAGCTGAAAAAGGACTAATTGCATGGTAGTTTTACTTGGCAGGAAGACCTGCAAGTCGATGCTACTATAATACATTCTTTTTAAGGCATTTTAACTTGCAAATAAACTGTAATTTACCTTTCAATAGATGTCAGTCATTATTAGTACCATAAAAGTATCTATTTTCTCTCAGCAGCCAAGGAGAATGCTAAAAGGATGCTTGCCTTTTCAGACCCGTGGCTGATTATCCTCTGCATGTTTTTAATAAACCTGTAATTTTATTTAAATTCTTGATTCACCACCAAACAATGGAGCCACCGAATACAGATTATTTTTAGGAAGAAACCACATCACACAATTACAAAAAGCTCCATGTCCTAGTTAGGAGAATTCTTGATTGCAAGTGCACTCCCTGCTGTGATAAATCTTTTTTTATGTGTAATGTTGGTTTACTTGGAACTCTGGTCTGACATCTCTTTATGGCTGTAGCTAAAGCATTATTATAAAGGGAAATTAAACCAGAGTGTGAAAGGATACCTCTGTCACATAGAAGTTGAATATAGGACAGTGTATGCTCTCAGTGCATCTATAACTTCTCTCAAAATCATATTGTTCCTTCTGTGTATCACATCATGTGTTTAAGTGACTGATAATTGATAGGAGTAGTTAAGAATAGATTCAGGCCATGATTTTGAGAAGATTTTTCCCAGTTTCTTCCACCAAACCGGTGTGATGTGGTCAAACAGGGTGAATGGTTGGAGCTCAGTGCTGCCCCGGGAGCCCCCGGGACAGCAGCGTTAGTGCTCCTGGTTTTCAGCTGGGATCTAGGAAACCAAAATAGGGATCGTGGGTTGCATCTCTGGGAGATGTGCCTGGAGAGCAAATCACCAGCCAGCGAGATTAAATTCTCCCCACTTGTGTCAGGAAATCTGCACTTGGGGCTGAAAACCACTGTGCTAAAATGGGAAATGCCAACTCTCCGGCTGCTCCTTGTTTGTGTGCAGAGGTTATTTCTGGGCATGCCAAGCTTCACTTTTGTCCAGCTTCCTTTGTTAACTTCAGCAATGTAAGTACACCAACCTGACTGCAAAAAGTCTTTCTCTGCTTGGGTACGTAAAACCACCAAACTGTTTCTTTTTTCCCTCATCCCAGCTTGCAAATAAAAAAGTGACTGTGGAGTTAAAGTCTTGAGGAATAAGAACTTGTTCCTGTCTCCAGACCTACAGGCTCAGAGAGCTCTCCTGTTGCACAGTAATTGGCTCTATAATGTTAGTGGTTAAAAGGGATGCATTTTTGTTCTGGAGGTTTGCTGGCAGAGGGAATGAAGGGCTGATAAAGCAAATAGTGACAACAGCTTATCTGTAATACTGTTACCTCAGTACTGTGTTTGTGTTTGGTTCTGCCTCCTTGAAGTGACAGAGGTGGTATTTTTAAAATACTTTTGTCCAGGTTTTCAGTATTTATGGGACATACAGGAGTTACAGGGAGAAGGCAAGGGATGATTGGTGACTTGGACCAGAAGGGGAGGTTTTGCCAAGCGTTGTTTTGAATGCATTCATTACGTGTACAACTCTCTATTCTTCCTTTTCCTTTTTTTCAGGAGAAGAAGGAACACAAACGCACACAGAGAGCAGCAGCCAAGAAGCTGAAAGACAGACACGATGCCAGTCTTGCACATCCACATTTCTCAAGCTAATCTGGAGATTCCTGATCATTTTGTCCGTCTCTTCCTCCTGGGTTGGGACCACACAGTTTGTCAAAATCACGTTTGAGACCTTTGACTGTCCCTTTTTCATGACTTGGTTCTCAACAAACTGGAACATTATGATTTTTCCCATTTATTATTCCGGGCACCTTGCAACTGCGCAGGAAAAGCAGTCTCCAATCAGAAAATTCAGGTAGGCTCTGTGGTGGCAGTATCCCTTTAAACAACCTAATTCCTGAGGGCTGAGGTCTCTGCTGTGCTCAGTTCCACCCATGGTGTCAGGAGGCAGAATAAAAAGGTCATGCTGCAGAAAACCTCATTCATAAATAGCTCACAGGAGGCTGACAGATGAGTGATGTGTGCTGAGCAAACGGATACTTGATTGTTAAAGCGTTTCTTTAATGAGTGGAAAAGGTCAATAATCTGTGTATAATCTTGCTGTTATGCTGTCTAATATCTCTATGGTTTGTGTTCTTGCCTGGATCAGGCCACTGATTAATCTGTCCCGGTCCATTTATGATGGAATAGCAGTGCTGGGTACAACCAAACCAACTCCTAGCTGAGAAGAAAGATGCTCAGAGCTGAGGAGGTGGTTTCCATGTGGAAGACCATGGCTTGCTCTCTGTGCTGAGCAAATATAGCAGGATGCAAACTGCCCTTTTCCTCCTGCTGGAGATTTATAAATCCCTCTTCAGTAGCCCCTGGGAAATCAGAGAAATCCAAGGTTAAGGGAGAACCCAAAGAAATCATCCAGTCCAACCACCAGGACCAGGCTGGCTTAGCTTCACCTTAGCCAGTTCTGAAGAAAACCACATCTGATCTGTCTCTGGGGCTTGGAAGTACCTCACATCCTGTGACAATTAATTTCACAGTTCCTCTTCCACTTTTATTATTCCACTGATCTGACAGTGACGTGGGAGCTGCTTTAAAGGATGGGACAAAACTCAGCTCACCAAGATACACCACAGCTTGCCCAGGGAGGGAAGGGATTCACGGGGTCATTTTGAGCTGGGACCCAATTCTGCTGTTCCAGTGCAGAACCTGACTGACTCCATCAGAATTGTCTGTTCCACCAGGAAATACCCAGAGTGGGGCCCGTGCCTGGCTCCTGCTGTCACTGAGCACACAGGGAATCCCATTTCTGACTGTCAGGCTGGAGTGTAGCAAGGCCAAACTCTTCCCTCAGCTGCTTTTTGCCAGGATCTGGGATGTAATTTGGCCCTAAATTATCATTTCTGTCAAATCAGTGTGACTGAAATTGAACAGTTGCACTTAATTAAGTGCTTTTCTGCAAACCCTGGTGCTTTGTCTGTTGATGATGCTTCATTCAGATTTCTGCTGGAGTGTTTGTGAGAACATTAGGAGTGTTAACTTGGCTTCTGCATTTGGGTTGAAGTAATAACAATTGCACAGCTGGTAAGGAAGAAGGTGGGAAGAAATATCCCTGCAGATAAATCCCCTGCAGTTGGTTCATTGATTATACGTCTATCAGAGTGAAATTTTGGGGCAAAACATTTGGGGCAATGCATAAAAAACCCCTGTGCTTAAGTGATTGATACATTTCCCCAGCTGTTAGGAAGTCAGATTTTAAAGTGGAGGACACAGTCTTCAATGCCCACAGGAATTTCTGCAGTGGGTCTGTGAATGTGAGGAGTCAGGACACCAGTGTTAGAGTTGATGGGAATCTTCCCAGAGTATTTCTTATTCCAGATATGTCAGAAACTCACGTCCCAAGGAGGAAGTAACTGCTGGTAGAGAATGATTTAATCAGGGGGAGCAACTGCTGGTGATGTGTTACAGCTTGGCTGTCCAAACTCTCAGTTTGGATATGGGATGGGCATCTCTTCAGGATGAGCTCTGGATATTTTGGTGACTTAAAGAATTGAAAAGCATCATTTGTAGTTTAAAATTATAGACAGACTTAATTTGGAAAGGATCTTTGGAGGTCATTTCACGCAGCCTCCTGCCCAGAACAGGGCGTTTTCAAACCTGCATTGATTGTTTGTATATTTTCTTGATTTGCATTCTTGATATTGTTCCTATTACAAGGCTTTTTATTACATTTTGTAAGATTTCTGGCTGCTTCATTTGCCTGTTTTGTTCCTGCGCAGTAGCTAATTCTTGTCAATAAACCCATTTGTAGCAGTTCCAGGCTTGCCTCAGAGAGCAGAGGTGATTTGTCTTTGTGTTTCTGGAGGATGTAGTTACTCTCTAGGAGCTCTAAAGACATAAGACGTTTTGTCCAGCAGATATTCCCAGTGGATCTGAACAAACAGTGTCTGTGACATCTTGGCAGAGATCAGGGATCCTGTGAGTGACTTGCAGAGTGCTGCCCTTGCAGAGGGTAGCAAAGCTGTAGAGAGCCACTGCTCCTTTAGTAAATCCCACTTGGAAGGACAGGAGTCTCAATTCTCAGCTTTAGATTGGCTTTCTGAAAAGTTCAGGCTGCTCAGTACCTAAAGGGGCTGCAAGAGAGATGGATTTTTCACAAGGGCATGGAAGGGGAATGGCTTCAGACTGAGAGAGGGCAAGTTTAGATTAAATATTGATAAGAAATCCTTCCCTATGAGGGTGGTGAGGCCCTGGCACAGGTTTCCAAGAGAAGCTGGAAGTGTTCCAGGCCAGGTTGGATGGGCCTTGGAGCAACCTGGGATAGTGGAAGGTGTCCCTGCCCATGGCAGGGGGGTGGAACTGGATGGTCTTTAAGGTCTCTTCCAACCCAAACCACTCTAGCATCCTATTATTATAATATTTGAGATTATAAATCGTGTGTTTCTTACCTTTCACTCTTTACCTGAGAGGTTCAGTCTTGTGGTCTGAGAAAATAACTCGTGGTTATGAACTCCCTGCTGCGTTTAGGTGAAGGGTCTTGGTTGTCCTCAGGCAGAGGACACAGCCCCTGGTATCCCCTCAGTATTGCAAAGAAAAGCTATGTCCCACAGAAAGAGCTTTAAACTCTTTCCATCAGTGCTGGATAGGATGATCTGAAGCTCAAGAAGCTCAGCAGTAGGAAATCTAACCCTACCAGTGTTTACCACAGCAGGAGACGCTGCACAGACTTGGTTTAGGACCCTCACGCCATTGTGGTGTGCAATAGGTGGGTGACATTTTCAGTGTCAGTACCTTTTGCCTCCCCGCATGGCCTCTTGGCTTCTCAAGGACAAACACTGTGGCACTGAGCAGCTTCCTGCCAGGATGTACCCACGGTGTAAGAGCTGAGACTGGTGCTGCAGGCTCTTCCCAGCCTGGAGGCACTGGCCAGGGAAAGCCTCGGTAGGTGCAGGTTCAATGTGAACAAAACACACTGGGAAGAGTTGGATTTCTTGGAGAGCAAGAAGTGAGCATCACCTGAAGTGCAGGCAGCCATAAGTAGCTGGTATTGCTCTCTCTCTCCCTCTGTGTTGCAGCAGTAGCTCAGCCCAGCTCCCTCAGCCACTTGTGGCATAAACTGCAAATCCAGACTTCGACTGCAAAGGGCTTTTCAGGGGAGGCATGAGGAACACCATCAGCACAACGCTGGGCTTCCCATGGACCATTCCTGTGGGACACAGCATTCCTTGGTGCTGCCCCCCGAGCCAGGCACGGCTTATGTGAGAGTTTCACGAAGAATTCCCTTCCCTTTTCCTCCAGCTCTCCAGCAGGCAAATAGAGCTGGTCAGGCTCTTTCTGACAGTTCAGGTTTGGTCAGTCCTGGGAGCACAACTCACCAGTGTGCTTAACCACACTCAGTTTGGTGCCCGTGCCTTGCAGTGGAGCTGGGAGGTGTTTTATGGCTGCAGGTGCCATCATTTAGGCAGCAGCACTGAATGACTTGTGCTCACAGAAGGTGTTGCTGTGCTGTTTGCTGCCCTGGTGTCACTGTGGCCTTGCCAAGTTCTAATCCAGGTGATGTCACTACATTCTCTGTGTTCCTGTGCCCCAGGTCTCTGCCTGTTTGCTGGTTTTTTTCTGTGAGTTGTTTATAACCAGCTGCTGGAGTTCACTCCAGAGGCTGCTGTGTGTCAGGAGGGAACAAACCCATTCCTGTGCAGGGCCTGGCACAGAATAACTGAGAGGGCACACGAGCTATTTAGTGGGTGCCAGAGGCAAAGCTACACGACTGCCTGAGGTGCTGTAATTGCTGAGAGCATGGCACACTGCCCAGAGCTGATGGCTGAGGGCTACCTGCAAGTAAAAGGAGTTATTTGTGTTAGAGGGCAGGTTTTAAATAGACTTCTTGTGCATTTGGAAATAGTTTGTGTCATAGTTTCAGGGTCAGCTGCCCCTTAGATATGTCTGTGCCTCTAAGTCAGCAGCCTGCAACATTTTTTGTGTGGGGAGGCTTCCAGGGAGCCCTCTCTCCTGAGCCCAGGGTTTTCATCACTGTCATGTCTGATGACTCCTGCAAGTTTAATTTTAGTTGCATGTCAAAGAGGCTGAGTTAACCACTGAGCCACCAGCCCTCACAAAGCCTCAGGCAATCTGCTGTAACCGTGACTGGGAAAATAAAGTATTCTCCCCATCTCCTCATTGACTGAGCATTATTCATGGAGCTCTCCTAGGCACAGGGGTGAATTCATCAAGTCTCTGCCTCACTCAGCACGACCCTGTCAGAGCCTTTGCTGTATTTTCTTCACTGAGAGTTGAGGAACCACCAGCCCCTGTTCCTTCTGGTCGCTTCTCTGTTGATGGAGGCCCTGTGAAGCATTTCCAAATCTTTTCCTAGCTGTGCATCTCTGCTCGTCCCTCCCTCTGCCTCTGGGAACTCAGAGATAAGTGACATTGCTGGGGCAGCCACAACTGCCTCTCCCAAATCACTGACCAGCCCAGAGCCCGACCCAGGATAATGTAAAAACCACTGAGCCTTCCTCCTTCGAGGATTCACCCTGTCAGGGCACTCAGATCCATCCTCCTGCCTCTGCTCTGGGTTTGTCTGTGTGCACACATCCCAGAGATCTGCAGGACAGCAAAACCTGGCCCCGGTCCTGGCATTTGGGTCCAACTGTGCCCTGCATTTCTGGAGGCAGCCCAGGCACCTTTCTGCCTTGTTTTAATGCAGCATGGGCTCCTCTAAGATCCTGACAGCTCCTGGGGCAGGCTGGATTTATAATGACCCAGTCATGCCCCAGAAGTGATGGCAGAGTTCCCACCACACAGGTCTGGAGCTCACAGCACAGGTCTGTTCTTGCCAGGACGGGGGGCACCCTGGCCCTGGTGTCACGGAACGGGGACACAGCCACGGTGCACCCACCTGCCTTGAGGTGAGACGTAGTCTGAGCCCAGAATCACCCTCTGCATCCACCTGAGTCTCAAGGGGAGGCATCTTTTAAAGGTAAACTGCTGTATCTGTGTGCCAAGGAGCACTGAAGTGCCGCCAGTGAGTCCCTTCTCACACGGGGAAACTTGTCACCCCGAACTCCTGTTGAAATCAGAGTTACAAAAGCCTGCAGTCGAAGGTAGGCATTCATTTATTTGCTTCACCGAGTGCTTGCTTTGCATCTCAGATAAATGATGCACACCAGCAGCTGTTCTTTTTTAGATTTTAAACATTTTTATCCTGATCTTTGGTGAACAGCACTCCTGAGAGTGTTGAGGTCAACTAGAGTGAAGGAGGTAATTAGCACATCCACCAGCCTGAGTGTTAACTCATTGGACACCCTGGAACAGAGTTTGAGAATGGAATTTATTATTACCAGAAATGACTGCTTTGTACCCCAGGCTGTCCTGGTGGCAGCAGGGAATGAGTGGTTATTAAGTAGAAACACAGAATGATTTAGGTTAAGATGTAGCTGATCTCAGTTATTATATAGATTTTATTATTCTACTTTCCTCAAAATGAGAGTGATGCTTTCCAATCTTAATAGTGAAAAACTGTAATGTTTTTAAGAGTAGAATTCCCAAGAGTTACTAAAAATGGTTAAGGGGCCCTGAAAACAACTTTGTCGTCCAAATCAAGATATTTATCACACCACCCCCACCACCCTCAAATAACAAATATTTTTTATTTCACATTGCAACGCAGTCTTTGAAGCTGCTAATTAGTGCTACATAATGGGTGTTTTAGCAATCTTCCAAACACAGCCATGTTTGGCTGTGAGCACTTTGGAGCCCCAGGGCCTCATGGCATTTGGGTTATTCCCTTCCTGTCCCTTTTCCTTGGAATGATGTGCTGCAGGTTGAGGGTGCCTTGGTTCACTCCACTGCTGTTTGGGGTCATTTGTTGGACCTCCCATGTTTTAAACAGTGTCAGAGAGCCTGCCATGCCAAGAAGTGAAGAATACTGGGAATATCTTCAGGAATACCTTCAAGCAAGAGTGCAGACAGTGGAGTTGCTAAAAAACATCCTTCCCAGTCTGGGAAAGGCAGAGATTCCTGAAATCCTAAGAAGCAAACAGCTCATTTGAGCTCTGTGTGACACAGTGTTTGGGAAGCTGGAGCCTTTGTTTGCAGTTTAATCCTCAAGGAAATGTCTCCTGGAAAGCACAGATTTTCACTGTGTAATAAAATGAAGCTGTTAAGTACCTCTCCTTCCCTGCCCCTTCCTTCTCTCACGCTCCTGTTTGCCTGGCTCACTCCCACTGCCTGCCTGGTGGCTCCCTTCCCCACCACACTGATGTGTCTGGCAGTCCTTTTGGGTATCTTTAGGCAATTCTTAAAGCTTCCTTGGCCATACATGAAAATACATTTCAATAGGAATGAAAACAGGGCTTGGAGAAATTAAAAAAAAGAGAATTGGCAAGCTGCAGAGAAAAAATGGTGATTCTAATCCCTGTGCTCATGGCCTTGAAGGCAGAGTCTGAGAGCTGTCAGAACATTATAGATAACCTTCATTTCTGTGTGTGAGTCCCTGGGATTATTGTTGCACAGAGTGTGATTATTCCAGGTAAGTTACTTCTTTTCTTCTTGCGAAATTGCTGTTTTAAGAAGATTGTGGGTCGTTTCCCCTATGTGAATTAAATAATGGATTCTCTTGGGCGAGTGGAGTAGTTAGGGAAGGCACAGGGACGCGATAAAAGCCTAATGAATGTTTGTTGTGCTGGAGTGAATGCTAAGGAAAACCCTGGCTGAGACTGAAACTCTTTTCTTTTCATAGGGAATGCAGTCGGATTTTTGGTGAAGACGGTCTGACGCTGAAACTCTTTCTTAAAAGGACTGCTCCCTTTTCTATTCTATGGACTTTGACTAACTACCTGTATTTACTGGCTTTAAAGAAGCTCACAGCCACAGACGTCTCTGCCCTGTTCTGTTGTAACAAAGCTTTTGTCTTCTTGCTTTCGTGGATTGTGCTCAAAGACAGGTTCATGGGAGCAAGGGTAATGAACGTGCCTCGTTTTCCTCTCTCTCATGTTTTCATAATTGCACCTAAACCCATCAGCCGTGCTGCTGCCATAGCTCTGCTGCACTGGGGTACAGATCCACCATGAAAACGTTTCTCATTTAGTTTTATAGTGCAGGCTTAAACCTCAGGATCGGGTAGAGACCTCAGAGCTTCAGAGGGAATTCAGTGTGGGAATTTCAAGGAGCTATTACAGCCAAGTGTAGCTTGATGGATTACAATAGAAGGACTTCCAGTTCCGTGTAAACCTCTTCTGTCTTGTTTTACTGTGCTAAAGTTTAGTTAATTGTATTTTAAACTTAGTGATGAATGCTTAGGTTCTAACCAAAGCAGTTTTATTCCTTGTTTGGGTAGACAGATATTTTCAAAGTGTGATGTATTTTTTCTTGTGCTGCTCTGTCACTTTTCACGCACTCATTTACATGTGCATGTGCCAAAACTGCTTGAAAAGGAGCACAGCTCTCTTGTGTGGAGGGGTATTTTGCACTAAAGTGTTCCAGGACTCACTGGCAGTAAAATGGACCCTATAAAAATTTAAAAAAATAACTCGAACAAAGTGATGTGCCCCTGGACCTGGGGAAAGCAAACCTTTTCCCTGTAATTTTCCATACACAAATCTCCCAACATGCAGCAGTTTAAACTGATGGCTTTACACCTTGGATGAGGAGTAGTGAGGATTTCTGCCAGTTCTTTGATGCAGATTCCCCCCTGAAACGGCTCAAGGTCATGTTGGGCACAATCCTGGCTGGATTATTGGGAGCCTTGAACTTCATTAGGGGCTGGTTGGGGCCAGGTGTGATGGGTGTGACCAGAAGGGACCAGGAGGAGCTGGATTTAGGTTCCATGGAAAGCGTGGAAGTGAACCAGTGCCTGAAGGTAAAGCCAGACACCTGTGTATCTATTTCATACACAGCTGAAAACACAGAAACCTCAGGTGCATGTGACCCACCCTCAGCCCACTGACTCCCTCAAAGCATAAACAGGGTGTAAAATCCTCAGTTCTTCCCTACAAAAGTAACAGGAACAACAACTACCCCCCTCTGCCCCTTCATCATCTCAGCTTCCAGATGAAAAAATAGAAAATTATGTACCCTTTAAGCTAATTTTTATCTCAAAGCAACATCTTTCTGGAAGAGCAAGCATAGCTCTTGTGTTCTCCTAGCCTGCTCTGTTGAAGAAACCTGGAGATAAAAGCTGTTTTCAGTTATTATTTATTTTTCACTGACTAAAAAAAGGTTGCCATAAATATGCATTAGTATTAATGCTGTAAACACCGTGGGTTTCACACAGGAAAAACCTGGCAGGAAAAGTGAGCAGCAAATCCTGCACATAAACTGGATTTCGCTGCTCACTGGCAGAACCTAGATGCCCATGGCTGGAGAGGTAATCCACAGCGTTTTCCAGCAGCTCTCCTGACAGAATAACACTTAATGATGTTAATAACCACGCAGGAGAGAGTTTGAGAGCTAAAATACGACAGAGCAGCACAGACCCAGTTTTTTGTGCTCTGAATGCCTCTGCTGCTCTCGCCCGCAGCACCTCGGAGAGTGGCAGGAATTGGGTTATTTGGACAGCGAGGACATGAAAAGAAACACAGGTTTCTTCTAAAATAGGTTTAATCCTAATTTATCTCAGGGTATTTAATACCCTAAGCCATGTTTTGGCAGAAGCACTCTGCACCCAGGAGCTCAGCCAGCTTCTCCAAGGAGTTCAGCTCCCAGCAGCTCTTCCAGAGCTCCGGAGCCGTCGGGTGCATTTGTGGCACGTGGAGGTGGGGGTGCTCCAGTGCCTGGGACAGCAGTGGCTCTGTAGCACATTCCCAGCTCCCTGTCTGCCCAGACTGGCTGCAGCAGTCCCCAAACTGGCCATGGATGTCCCCGGGCATGTGGGAGCCGCCTGACATCCCTCTGATCCCCTGGCACCACTCCTGCACACCTGAAAGCAGCTGCTGGCCGGGCTGCAGGGCTGGATTTTTAGGTGCCATGTCTAAAGACAAGCCTGTCTTGCTGGCCACCCTGTGGAATGGCACAACCCCATCCGTGGAAGCACTGAAAACTGCAGAAGGGTTGCACAAGAAGTTTCAGGTGCCTGTGGCAGCGTTTGAGGTACCCAGAGTGTGTGCTCTGCAGGGAGAGCCACGTGCCCTCAGTGGTGAAGCTGTAGCACCCAACCCGTGAGAGAAAAACCCCGGGGTGGGGGGTGGGTAGGTTGGGTATTAGGAAAGATTTCTTTACAGAAAGGGTGGTCAGGCACTGGAACAGGCTGCCCAGGGAAGTGGTGGAGCCAGCATCCCTGGAAATGTGCAGAAAATGTGTAGGTGTGGTGCTTGGGGACATGGTTTAGTGGTGGATCTGGTAGTGTTAGGTGAAGGGCTGGACTCAGTGAGGTCTTTTCCAACCTTAACGATTCTCTGGTTCTATTAACCTGTAAAAGCAGTGCAGGTAGAGCTCAGGTACCTCCTGCCCTGGGCAAGGACACACAGCACAATCCCTGCCTGCACCCTGACCTTTGCTTGAACACTTCTGAACATCTCTCTCTCAAATTAACAATTTGTCTGTGTTACACTTTGGGAAGTCCTGACAGCTTTGGCACACAGCAAGCACAAATATTTACAAGACTTTATGTATTTGAGTAGTTCTGCTGGCTTGTGCTGCTTAGATTTAGACACATGTTTATAGGTTTGCATATTTAAGCCCTTGGTTGGGCTTCATCTGTGGGGTTGAATCAGTTTGGGTTTTTTTTAGGTAGGTACAGAGTAGTTTGGGCACATTTTTCTCCCCTGAAAATGTTGAATTTAGCCTGGACAGAGGTTTCTTCCCCATCCTTGAAGGTGTTCAGGGCCAAGTTTTATGGGGCTTGGAGCAACCTGGGATAGTGGAAGGTGTCCCTGCCGTGGCAGGGGGTGGGAACTGGATGAGCTTTAAATTCCCTTCCAACCCAAACCATTCTGGGATTCTGTGATTCTTTACTACAGCACCTTGTTTTCTGCTGAGCTCCCCATGGAGAGAAATGTTTCTGATAAACCATTGGTTGGCCTTGTTCTCTTTTGGGGGAATTAAAAAAAGAGGCAAGCTAATTTCATTCCATACCTGGGAGGCTCCAAAAGAAAGTTACTACACTCTTCCATTAATTAAGAGCCTTGTTTAATGAGCTGACAGCCACCTTTGCTTCCCTGTGACCTCGCTGCTGCTTGTCAGCACAGAGCAGTGCCCAGATGTGAGCTCAGGTTTCTAGAGCCAGCACCTGAGGCAGGCACAGGTCAGCTGTGCTGATGCCCTGGAATGTAACGTGCAGGAGGAGCCTTGAGCATGAAATTTAAATAATATTTTTGCTGTTTTCAGTTTCAAGTCTTACTTATGTCTCAGGAGGTGTTGATGCTCCACATGTGTCCATCATTTTAGTTGTTTCAGGGACAAAAAAAGTGCTTGGCTTTATAAATATTTGATTTTATTAGGAATCTGGCTCTCTAAATTTCGTGTAGACAGACTGGGAATGAGTTCTTCACAACAGGAAAAAAGGAGATGATGAATCTACTTATTTTCACTGACACAAGGGAAGGACTGAGCAGTGAGTGCACCAAGAGTTAAACCTCTGGAAGAAGGGGATTACTACTTTGGACTCCTCTGTTTTGCCTTCTGAGACAGACACACTGCTGGAAATACTCTGGCTGATGGCTGAAAGCCTGAATTTCTGTGCAGGGCAGGACGTGTGGTGCAGCCTGAGAGGAATCCAGCTGGGCAGTCTGGCAGGGCAGGGAGGGTTTCTGGACACTGAGAGGAGAGGCCGTGGATGTCTGAGGGGTCCTGGCTGTCATTTGGCTTTGCTTGGAGGCTGGGACTTCTGTGGTGTCTCCCAGGATGGCCCAACTGCTGGGATGTGTTACCCTGGGAAGGAGAAGGGGGAAACCTCGTGGTCCTCTCTTGCTGAAGCACTCCCAGATCCCATCACACCAGTGAGAGGTGCCTCCAGGCCATGGCATTGGGGGATCTGGATTTCAGCTGCCATTTCATGGTGAATTTGGAGCTATCAGTGATACCTTCAGGTTTGGGTGGCAGCTTTGTTGACCTGTGTCTTGGAGCTGGGGTGTTTTACATGTAAGCAGTGTGGGATACAGACTTGCAGTGGGGTTTGTGACTCTGCCTTTGGCATAGCCACTGCCATGTGAGGGGGCACCTGTGTGCCTCAAGGACTGAATGGTGAAACAGGGCTGATGGCGCGGGGGAAGGACTTCAAGCTGCAGCCAGGAAATGAGTTTTCCTGGGAAGATGTTGGCCTGGATACATATGGGTTTTAGGAGCACTGACATTTTTACCTGGAGTCTCAGAGGTTGGCCCTACCCTGGGATTAATTCTGGGTTCCCCATTGTCCCCTGTGTGGGAACACCTTCACCTGAGTCAGTCATGTGTCCCTGTCCTGTGTGTCCCTTGAAGCACAGTTTCACTCTTCTGACTGGCTCAGCTGAAGTTATTTTGTGGGATTTTTTGTGCTCATTGCTTCCATCTGGCTCACATCTGCCTGGGATTAGTATCAGTGGTTTTTCTGGGACTCTTGGTAAAACTGTGAGCTCTGAGTCAGGCTGCTCTGCAGGAGGGCACGTGTTTGGATCAAGATGCCTTTGAAGTCTGTGGGCTGAAGCTTAGGTTTATCTAGGACTAAATATTTCTTAAATGAAGCTCCGTGATGTTTTCGAGAAGCAAAGTGCCCATGTCACATTGGTGTTGGCTCAGGAGTTGTGCACTGGCTCAGGAAACACCTTTCCCTCTGCACTCCATGGAAGTTGGGTATTCAGTGTCTTTGAAATTCACGCTCCACATTTACCTGCTGAGGGCAATTGGGTGGAGAGGGGGAGTTTTTTAAAGAATAAAACACTTGAGCTCCCTGCCACTTCCTTAAGGTTCTTGGAGTCAAGACCCAGGATTTCAGATACTGTGTAGTTAGTGATTCCTGTTTTTTCTGTGAAGCTCCTTAGATGCTTTCTCCGGGATTTTCAAATGAGGCCAAAAACCTAAGCACAAAGGTAAAGGCTTCATGAAGAAATTTGGTCATGTCTGTCCAAAAAAGCTGTCAGGGTACGGCCAAAACAGCTGGAAGAGCTCCCTGTGGTACCCTGGTGTTCCAGAATACAGGGCTCATTCCCCTGGACTAAATTTCCAGGATGTTTGGCCATCTAATGTTTGCATTTCAAGTCAAATTGGTGGCATTGCTAAATATTTCTCTTATTGTGCAGCAGAGTCTGCCCATGAAACTTCTTGATCTTGCAGTTGCCTCTCCAAGGTGGATGTTTAGCTGACAAAATACATAATGCTGGATGTTCTGTCAGCAGGCCCCAGCAGAATTTGCAGTGCTGTAGGTCCATGTCCCTATCAGTGCACACACTTTCACTGTGCTTCACATCTCCCCCACGACCTTTCCTACTTAAAGGGAAAACAAGAAAGCTCCAAGCTGGAGCCGGAGGGTAGCGACGCTGGTGAGGAGCCCCTCCCGGTGACCAGCTCAGCTTTACACTGCTTTGCTCTGTCTGTGCAGATAGTGGCAGCAATAATGGCAATCACAGGGATTGTCATGATGGCCTATGCAGATGGTTTCCAGGGCGACTCAATCATCGGGGTGGCGTACGCCGTGGGATCAGCCTCCACGTCTGCATTGTATAAGGTAGGTCACAGCTGTTTGTTGGCACTCCTAAAGTCATTACCATTGGCTGTTAAAAGGACACCAATACAAAGAGGATCGCTGTAAAATCAACGTTTTATTCTGTTCATCACTCCTGCATCACTCGTGTGATGCGACCAGGCGACGTCACAACGTCAGGAAATCTACCACGAGGGTAATTAGCTGTCGCCTGCCAATTACCCAGAATGGCTTTTCTTGGTGAGTCTTCAGTGGAATCTCCACTGCCACGCCACGAGGAGTTTAAGATAATTTTTTAATCATGCCAGTGAAATTTATCAACGCTTTTCAAAAGGTGGTTTCAAAGGGGCTTTCCGTGTGCAGCAGGGAGGAGAGCCAGGGAAATGCTTCTTTCCCTGGACAGGGATGGCCAACTCATCCCAGGTCTGCACTGCAGCTCCCTGGCACACGCTGGGCTCGCAGCCCTGCTGTGGGCCTGGCATAGGCAATTCTTTAGGGACACTTCTGTTTGGAAGAAGTGGCTGCTCTGGGAGGTGAGGGGTGGAAAAGGCAGGGGTGTGTCTCAGGAACAGGCTGGGCTGACCGTGGCTGTGTTTATTTCCAGTTGTGGGTGTAAAGTTTGGAGTGAGTTGTGGGGGGGATCAGAAGCTGCCCTCGCAGCTTTAGGCTTTGCTCCTCTCACTCGTAAATTAGTTGTGGCCATTCACAAGTCGCTCAGAGTTCATGAATTTAGGCTCAGAGAGGACAAGTTCTCACAGAGTGAGCCCCTCCAGGCTGGTTTTCCTCTCACAGCAGGGTCATGCTGTGGAAGTCACTGGAGTCCCCTCCCAAATCCCAACAGTGCCACACTCAGCCCAAGTCCTCTGCATTTGTTGCGTGAATGGTGTGTCCTTGGTTTATTCTTGATTTTTCCTGGGTTCTTCCACACTTGCTTCTCGTGGCATTGTGGGTTAAGCTTTGTTATGCAGACTCAGCCATCCCTGTGGTAAAGACACTTGGAAAGAACACAGGAAAGGGCAGAAATCCGACCAAAGATCCCCTTGCAAAACTCCTGTGTAGGAAAAGGGCCGGGCTGTGGCATGTTGTCCTTTGCTCCACTCTCCCCAAGAGAATGGAGTGCTTCCATGAGAGGTGTGAAGTCTAAACCTCTCCTCTCTCCTCTTCCCCCCAGGTTTTGTTCAAGATGTTTCTTGGGAGTGCGAACTTCGGGGAGGCGGCTCATTTTGTGTCTACCCTGGGCTTCTTCAACTTCATCTTCATCTCCATCACCCCCATCATCCTGTACTTCACAAAAGTGGAGTACTGGTACCCCTTCTCTGCTGTGCCGTGGGGTTACCTGTGTGGAGTAGCTGGCCTCTGGTTAGGTATGTGATTAAAAAAATTATTTATTTTTCTACAAAATTAGTGTCGGGCACAAACAATTTCCCCCTGTCCCCTTAAGTAGCAGAGCTCTCTCACAGATTAATTCTGGTCCCAGTGCAAACTGGTGCTCCTTAGAAATTATTCATATTTTTCATTACACTTTATGAAATATTACTATTAATCGATATGTCATTAATAATTGATATGTAAGCATAGTTATAATTAATAATAGTTAATAATTAACTGTAATAGCAGGGAGTAAACATGAAGCAGCCATACTAATTGCCCATTTTTTCATCCCTACTGTAGCTCTACACCAATGCCCCTGTCTCTGGCACAGCTTGACTGCTGTAAATCCCATTTCAGAGGACTGCCTGTTCCCAGCCAGCTCCTGGGGGATGTTTGTGCCCTGACAGGGGGACCCCCGAGCTGGGGCACCTTTCTGGGGGTGCTGCAGGCTCTGGGCGGGGCTCACATAAGGCTCCCCCTTTCTGAGCCACAATTGCCAGCAAAGTATCTGTTGGATTCAGCCCAGGGGTGTTTTAATTTCCACTTTCCTTCGGTAAAGTCTCTATTATTCCATAATTGAGGAGGTTTTTGTGTCGCTGCACGTTCATTAAATGGCAGCAGAGAGAATGTCATCGCCCATCCAGTCCTGAGATGTGAGCAGGCTGGCAGCTGAGCTGCTGTGAGCATCTTGAACTGCTCTAACCACAGCTGCAGCTGCCCTGTGAGCTCCCAGGGGACCAAAATTAGGGATAATTTATCACTCAAGTGTATAAACCCAACCGTGAGGGAACAATCTTATGGAGCAACCTCGTGTTCCTTTTATGCAGGGGACTCAGCAGCAGGACTGGGTGGTGGGTGATCAAACTTAAGTTTGCTTTTAATCTTTCAAGGAAAGGTTAAAGAAAATTAAGCAAACTTTAGGCTTGTTTTTAATCTTTCAAGGAAATTGGAGCTCTCTGGGAATGCTGTCATGTAAAAAAAACCAAATAAACCAAAAAACCAAACCAGGTTGTTTTCACCTGATTAAAGCCTGTGCAAAGCCATGGAATATGAGTGTGATAACCTCGGTATTACAGTTTGTGAAAGGCCATCTAGCTCTCCCTTTTCCCCTGTGAAGAGTTTTTCCTAATTTCACGCTCACATAGAAAAACCCAAAAATCTGTCACTTTGTGACAACTCCCTCCTGGTGGTGTGGATACTTAATGTCACATGTTGTACCTGTGGGGTCAAGGTGGAGGAGAAATGTCTCACTCTGGTGTTTTCCCCCACAATCATGTATTATTTCCTCTGTTTTTCCCTAGCTTTCAATATCCTGGTGAACGTTGGGGTGGTGCTGACCTACCCCATCCTGATCTCCATCGGCACCGTGCTCAGCGTCCCTGGAAATGCAGGTACCAGTGCCATGACTGCTGCTGGAAAAGTCAGCCCATGGGCACTCAGAAAGCAGTTTATTGCCTAAATAGCCAGAATCTGTTGGGTGGGAGTTTACTCGAGTCCTGTCTTGAACAGCCTCTGTCTCTGCTCTTCCAGTCTCCTCAGCCTCATCACTCTGGGGGGTTTGAGCACAAGAATGCATCTGGTTTTAGGGGGATGTGGGTCAGAGCTGCGAAACAGTGCCTGTAGGAGGCTGCCTGGGGGCTCAGGTGTGCTGTGGGTGCTGGTGGTGGAGCTGAGGCTGGGCCTGGAGGCACCTGGAGCTCTGTGGCCCACGTGCTGCTTCCTCCCCATCCCTAGCCCCTGAAGCCTGAGGAAACACTCTGCTGATGCAGCCTGTTGTAGACAGAGTTATCATAAAGGGCCTTGCCTCTCAGAGCAGGAATCATGGAATCATAGACTCATTAGGGTTGGAAAAGACCTCCAAGATCATCAAGTCCAATCTCCAACCATCGCCGTGCCCACTAAACCATAAAGTGAAGTGCCACGTCCGCTCATTTTTTGGACACTTTCAGGGTGGTGACCCCACCACTGCCCTGGGCAGCCTGGTCCAGTGCTCTACCACTCTTTCAGTGAAGAATTTTTTCCTAATATCCAATCTGGCCCAGCATGAGGTCTTTTCCCCTTGTCCTGTCCCTTGTTCCCTGGGAGCAGAGCCCGATCCCCACCTGTCTGCACCCTCCTGTGAGGGACTTGCAGAGAGCAAGAAGGTTCCCCCTGAGCCTCCTCTTCTCCAGGCTGAGCCCCTTCAGCTCCCTCACAGGCCCTTCATCATGGAAATCTTGACGCTTAATCCAACCCCTCAGGGCTTCCTCAGATCCTGTTCCTCACAAGGTGGTGAGGGACAGGGGAGATGTGGCACCTCCAGTGCTGCACTGTCAGGTGACAGCTGTTCCCTGAGCTCAGGGAGCTGCTCTCTGGAGATTCTAGAGCCACAGGGCCAGTGTCACAGCCAGAGTGCAGCTCAGGGTTTGATGAGCAGCCAGGGCTGTGCCAGGCTGCTCTTGGTGCCGCCGTCCATCCTGCTGCTGGTTTGATGCCGTTGTTGTTTTCCCCTTCCCAGCCGTGGACCTGCTGAAGCACAAAATGATCTTCAGCGTCGTGCGGCTGGGGGCCACCATCATCATCTGCATCGGCTTCCTGCTCATGCTGCTCCCCGAGGAGTGGGACGAGATCACCCTGAGGTTCATCAACAGCCTGAAGGAGAAGAAGAGTGAGGATCACGCCGAGGACATCACGGAATCCAGCGTCCACACGAGGAGCAGGAGCAGAGCCAACGGGACAGTGTCCATCCCGCTGGCGTAGGGCTGGAGGACTCTCCCTGCACGCAGATGTATATTCTGTGAATATAGCTTAACTCTCCTCACCACCTGTATGCTTAAAAAAATGTCATCCAACCTGAGCAGGGGATGAACTGTAAGATAAGAGAAATACATCGATAATAAATGTTTACATTTATACACTTATAAAAGGAACGGGTGTAAATAACTACAATAAAATCTTTTGTAATAAACAAACGTTTAAGCTTTTGTCTTTCTGAACTGGGGGGTTAAAAATGTGGATCAAGTTTATGTTGTTTATCTCCCTTTGCTGGCAGAAGTAGAGCTATTTTGGAGAATACAAATCTTGGATATTTCCAGCTAAATCTCAAAATTTAATGTCTTGACTTCCAATAAAGTGCCCTTTCAGCGAGGTAGAAGTTTTGCAAAAGTATCTCAAACCTCTGCTGGCATTTTGGAGAGTTCATTTCTGAAAGGCCCTGATGTTCACATTGATATTCCCAATTAATGTCAGAATAGATATTCCATGGTGTGCAAAACATGAGGCCTCCCCTCCCAGACCACACTGAGCTGTGCCTCTTTCCAACACTGCCTCTCTGGAAGTGGTGCTGCAGTTTGGGTCCCTTTCGTAAAGCAAAAAATAGCTTTATTTACCTCATTTTCTCCCGGAAAAGCTGCACTCCCAGCTGAGCCACAGAAGTCTCAGGAGAGCTGGAACACCCTGGATGGCCGGTGTCCCTGGGAAATGCCATTTCCTGTTTTCCAGGGCTTTGGGACAAACGAATATTTTTCTTAACCTCCACTGTGAAAAAGTCTTTCAAAAGCCACCTCCCATCCCTTCCCTAGGCCTGCTGCTGTGTAATTTAGGCTGGTTTGCTGCATTCCTGGGGATTGACCACTCAAGACTGTCTTTCTTTGAGAGCGCTTGATAGGCAGACAAACATTTTTTCCCTGTTTTGTTTTGTTTTTTAAAGGAAGAATAAAACCAACTGGAAAGTATCCTAGATTGCTGAGCTCTGCTGGTTTTCCTGCCCACAGTTTGTGAGTTTGATTAGGAGCCAGTAGGGGTGTTTTTTGATGGTATTTCTGCCCGGGGGGAAAAAAAATCATGTAAATAATGAGTTATTGGACTCTTTTTATTTGACTCTTCTATTGGATGTTTTTTTGATCTTCTAATGTTCACATCTAAACTGTTCCCAGCAGACAAAATACTTGTGTATATTAAAAAACCCCACAGACTTGGGCTCTTTCATCACATGGCTGCAGAGTTAGGGCTGCAGAAACCAACCCAACCAGCTGTCCCCTGTGCCCTCAACCCAGAGGTGTAAGGTTTGGATGCACACACAGGCCTCTCACAGCTCCTGGTCTGCTGCTTTTGGGAGGAGATGGACGTTAAAAATATTCCAAAGAGGTTAATTATGGAGGTACTGGTGGGCTGAGAGCACCCAGCACAGGGCAGCTTGGCCTCTCCGCACAGTTTTGGAGCTGATAAATCCATTTAAACTGCTAGATCGTTTTGGGGATGTTTTTTTACTGAAATTTTAGCTCCTGACAAGCTGAACACATGGGGAAAACAAAACTTTCAGTATGCATTGATGAGTACTTTTTGGCAAGCAGCCTCATGGCAGCGTCTTCAGGCCCGGGACCGGATCCTCTAAGGAACCTCCCTGGGAGTTCAGCAGGCAAAATCATGTGAAATCCTCATGTTTGAGTCAGCTTTGCCCTGCTTGACACATTCCGTGGCCAGGGGCACAGGGTGTTAAAGACTCTAATCCCAGCAAGGGAGGCTTGAGCAGAGCAGCCCTGCTTTGGCTGGATATTCGGTTTGGGTTGGAAAGGACCTCAAAGCCCATCTCATTCCACCCCCTGCCGTGGGCAGGGACACCTTCCACTGTCCCAGGTTGCTGCAAGCCCCATCCAACCTGGCCTGGAACACTTCCAGGGATGGGAAAGCCACAGCTTCTCTGGGCACTCTGCTCCCAGATGCTTTCCAGGGGTGCTCGTCATCCTCAGCAATACCCTGAGCCCCCTCACTCAGCCTCTGCCCAACTTCCAGTTTAAATTCCTCATTAAGCATGGAAATAATGGTTTTCTCTGGAGTGCAGCTCAGCCTTTCAGCCAGAGAAAAACCCATCAAACCCAAGAAACCAGGCAACAAACAGAGGCTTTTTGGCCTGATGCTGTTGGCAGACCAAAAATGACCCCCATCAAGTGACCGACGGGACGTCGCCACTTCCCGTGCTGTGGGTGCCTCTGGCAGCCCCTTCTGCCCTCCCCAGCAAGGTGGGGCTTCATTTCTCTGACAGCCCCTTCTGCCCTCCCCACCAGCGTGAGATTCCATTTCTGTGGCACCGTCTCCCGAGGAAAATGCCACTTCTGATCCGGCGGCTGCGTTATCAGATTCTCCTTATCTCTGGAAGGAAAACAAAACGTGCTGTGAATAACCCTCCCCGAGCATCCCCACCACTGCCTGCCCTCTCTGGAGGGCTCGGCGTGCAGCAGCACAGGCAGTGTTATCAGCACCACCCGTGTCCCCAGCCTGGGCTCAGATAAGATGAATGTCCCCTGTCAATACCAGCGACAAGGAGCAGAGGGAGGAACAAGCCGTGCTTCTTGACCTTACAGATGTGTAATAACCAGCTCTGTCAGCCACAGCAGTTTGCATCCCAGCCAGGGGAGCTGTGCTGGGTTATTTTCCTCTCCTAGCTGCTCCGTTTGTTCACGCTGTCGCTGCCGGAGCGTGCTGGGAGCGGGACGAACAGCAGCCTGCCCGCGTCGCCGGGGTTGTTTCTGCTTCCCTCGCTGGGGATTCACATGAAAGCCCAGGCGTTATTTTGGCTAAAACCCGTTCCACCCGCTCTCCATCTCCTCCTTTTCCCATGGTTTTTTGTGATTTAGAATTCATTTGTGAGGAGAAGCTTTAAGGCAGAGGTGATCCGCTGTTGCAGCTGGGTGTTGGAGTGGTGCCCCTTGGTTCGCCTCCCCTGGGTTCACCTTTGCCCCTGTGTGAAGGTGAGTAGCAAACTCTGCCCCTCCGTGTGAAGATGCCCTGCCCCAAGTCATGGCACTGCCCTACCCTTGAGCTTTTCCCAGTATCTTCCTTAAAGCAAGGGCATCAGAGTGCTTAGGAGTCAATGGTTTCATTTTGACTGCAAGAAAACTGCTGAAAAATCCAGTTCTGGCGGGATCATCGCCACTTGCAGGTTCCATCTGAATTGGGTAGAGAGTTTAAAGCAGTAAATGAAACGGGGAAAAGGGATAAAATTCTTCCAGCTCTGCTGGGAAGGATTCTGAGCTGTCCCTAATGGCACTGTGTGGGACCAAAGCTCCTCCAGCCCCATGTTTCTACAGCACAGTACTCAGGGATTTCACTGAACTTTAAACATAGATAAAATAAAATAACATGATTGCATTAAATAACCCCCAGCTGAAGAGAAGGATGAGCATCCCTGACCAGGACCTCAGCTTGCCCCAGTTACCTGCAGGAAGGGCATCCTGCTGCAGCCTCCCCCCCACCCCAAACCCTCAGCTGCTGCTCTTGGCCCTCTTTGCTTGCCAGAGTAAAGCCCTGTGGGAAGGAAACATGGACAAGAGAGGGGTTTGGGGAGTGTGGGGAGGGGGGGGGATCCTGTCAGGATTTCGGCAGCACCTGGGTAAAACACCAGATAAAGCACCATGGGCACTGGCCTCAACATCCACGTGGGTTTGCACTGCTCCCACACATCCATCATTGCATTTAATTCATGATTTTCCCAAGCTGCCTGACAGGAATGACCTGTTCTCAGCAGGAGAAGGATAATTAAAATAAAAAGGAAAAATAGACAGTAAGCATTTAGAGACTCAGGAGGGAAGCAAGGTGTTGATTTTACATTTTCATTTGAAAAGAAGAAGATAAAAAACAATACAGGCCAGGCTGCTCTGCTCCCTCGTGCCCTGTGTGACCTGGGAAAAGCAAAGTCACGAGAGATGTTGGTGCTTTGTGGCTGAAAACATGAACTGGTTGGGTTGCTCCAGGGATGAATATTTTCTTCTGGGAGCAACCTGGTCTAGTGGAAGATGTCCCTGCCCACGGCAGGGGGTGGAACTAGAAGACCTTTAAGGGCCTTTCCAACTCAAACCCTTCTACAATCCTATGATTTTATGAACTATCAAATACGACTTGCTTTGACCAATATCCCCAGCTCGCTTTGTCCTGGATCTGCATTTCTTCCAGCCAGCAGGAGCAAAGGTGGAGGATGCTCCTGGGCCAGGCCTTATTCCCAGGCTGCTTCTCCCACGCGCGTTGGGAGACACTTCAACCCTTCTGGTGCTCCAGGATTGAATTTCCTTCCAAAACCAGAAGATTTAGCAGAAGGGCTGCTTGAAGAAATACCTCCAGGCCAGCTGAGGTGGTGGCCCTGGCTGAAAAATCACCTGTAGGTAAAAACAAATCTCCAGGGCTTGGCAGTGGCTCCCAAGCTGCTTCCCCCTTCTCTGTCAGCAGCTGCTGACATCCCCCCTGTGGGGAATGGCTGGGGACGGGTCAATGTTTAACCAGACTGGGAAGGACATCCGTGGGAGCTGGCAGCGAGCTGCCTGGGCTCTGAGTCGCTCACAAAGATCCTTCTCCATGTTCAGGGCAGTGCATGAGGGGATTTCCTTCTCCTCTCAGAGCCCTGGCTCTGCAGGATGGGCCTGAGCTCCTCCAAGGCGCACCCCAAGGTGACCAAGGTGGCCCCGGTGCCCGGGCGGGGGGACGTGCCCGCTCTGGCTGCCCTGCACCGGCTCCCCGGCGTGCCAGGACAGCCCAGGCCGGACATCACCTGGGGCAGGGCACCGTGGGGAAAGCCCAGCTCCCACCTGGAGCTTCCACCTCTGCGGGAGACCTGGTACGGGAGAGCCTCTGCAGGTGAGGGGGTCACTGCTGGAATGCCGCGGAGCAGGGGGGTCGCTGGGCTGTGTGGGGTGGGTGTAGGGGCGTGGCTGTTCTGCACCCTCAGCTTTTTGCCATTTTTGCCACGTCCAGGAGGTTTTAGCTTTGGGAAAATTCTTTTTCCCCCCCTCCACTGTTTTGGAAAGTGTCTCACTCACCAGAGCCCAGGTCCCAGCTCTTTGCTCTCATCAGATTCCCCTGGAAAGAGCCCAACTCCCCAGCATCACCTGGCACCCACCTGTGTCCAGACAAGCCCTTGTCCAGCCACCCTGTGACCCCATCACACCCCGGTCCCCCTCACCTGCCCCTGCCAGGCACGTTGTTATCACTGCCCATATCAGAATTAGATTCTGGGCAGGTAAATCTGGAATCAATGACAAATTTCCCAAGCCGGGAGCAGAGGAAGGCAGACAGACCTGGCTGTGTGTGTTTTTCCCTACAAGCAGCCTCTCCCCTCAGCCTTTAAGCTCCATCCAGACCCAAACCCTCCCCAGAGGCGAGGAAGGAGGTGTGCATCCATCTGGAACCGGATGTGCGGCTCTCCACACCGAGCTGGATGGTGACAAACGCTTCCCACAGCCGTGTTAGGGGAGTGGGGGGAGAAACATCCATGAAAACCAACGGGGTGTGAGGAAGGGCGAGGCAGCGGGAGGAGGCCCTGCAGCCCCGGCATCCTCCCCCCTGCTTTTCCATTCCCAAAAATCGATTTCTGACCCACGCCAAGCGGTGTTAAGCACCGCTGCTTCAGCAGAGGCTGGGTATTTCCTCCAGGATCATTCATCAGGGGGCATCAGGAAGCAGTGAAAGCAAATAAACCTCTGGCACGAAAGCAGTGACATTCCCGGAACAGAGGTTTTGGGGAGAATACAGATCAGGTCTTGCTGTAGAAGAGCAGGGTTTAAGTACTCCATGAGAACAAATATAGGCAAATGTTCCTGTTCTGAAAAAATTATCACTGGGCATTTAACAAATGCATGTTAAAAAATGTGTTGTTTTATAAAAAATTTAATAAACATAATTTCCTATTGCTTTCCATTTTCAGAAACAAGAAGAGTATGCTCAGGAGGACTTGAGCCATGTATTAGCTTGAGCTGCTGTCTAAATAAGCAAAGCCTCCAAGAGAATAGGTTTTATTTGGTTTATGAGGGTTCAGCTTGGCTTGTTTTAGATCCAGATTCCCCCAGAGGGGAGGATCTGCTGCTGCTGCTGGAGTGCAAGGGTGAAAAACAGGAGTCACAAGGACGCCTTGAGCTGGGGCTCAGTGCTGCTCCCTGCTCCGGGGGGAGCAGATTTGGGGACAGCCAACCCTCAGCCCCCAGTTCTGTACCTGCAGAGGGTAAGGGCAGATCTCCTGCACGCCACGTGCATGGATGGGACAGGAGGGAAAGATTAAAAACAACCCCAAACACGCGCAGCACGAACCGTCGAACCTCGTAAGGGAGAAATAACTCCCTCAAAGCTGTGCCCTTCTCCAGGACAAGCTTCTCCCGAGTCACAGCCACTTCCCTGTGTCGTGCCCCTGTTCCCAGCTCCAGGGACCACCTCCTTACCCTTCCCTTCCCCCCAGGAATTCCCCATGCACTCACTTGCCCTGCAGACAGAGGCAACACTCCGTAACCCCCTTCTGCTCTGACAAGCTGCTATTTCCCCACGAGCTCCCTGCAGATGAAGTTTGTCTCCAGAGGAGCTTCTTTGCTGGAAATTTTCCCTTCAGGCTCCCATTCCTGCATGTGTGCAGCAGCCACGGCTGCGTTCAGTGGTTAAACATTGCCAGGGCTCTGCAGAGCCCAGCAAACATTTCCCTGATGGAGTCACCATCTCCATATCCCAACAGCCCTGCGGGAGGAAGGAATTCTTCCCTGTGAGGGTGGTGAGGCCCTGGCACAGGGTACCCAGAGCAGCTGTGGCTGCCCATCCCTGGCAGTGTTCCAGGCCAGGCTGGACGGGGCTTGGAGCAGCCTGGGCTAGTGGAAGGTGTCCCTGCCCATGGCACGGGTTGGGAAAAAATGATCTTTAAGGTCCCTTCTAACCCAAACCATTCCATGACTCTGTGATTGTCTTCTCTCTCTTCTCCAAGAGCCCAGCCTGGTGATCTTCCATGAGGTTCAAGGAAGTCGCCCATAAGCTGACCTCCAAAATATTACTTTTCTGGTTAAATATGGCTATTAAATTTGGCATCAACTGTAATGTTCTTCCTGCACTTTATCCCCAGCTCTCCTCCCCTGTGACCACCTCAGGGCTCCCACCACGTGGGAGCTGGAGCTGCTCAGCCCCACCTCACTTAACTCCATGTGTAAAATGTCATTACAATGCACCAGGACAGTGTTTTTGGGGTCAATAGATGAGATAAACAGGTAAACTCTTCTTTGAAATAAATACTTCCTGCACATGCAAGTATTTATTTGTGCAAGAAAAGAACAAAAGGGGCAGTGGTGTCCACCTGAGAGCACCAGCACAGAACAGACCCGAGCCCAGACCACGTCCAGGCCTCAGAGGAAGCTCTGCTTTAATACCTAACAGGGATCACTGGTGTGTGACACGTGCTCTTGGGCTGATTTCCAGGGTCTGAGAGTGCACCACTCACCTGAGCACAGCCTTCTCCCTCCTGCTGCTGCAGCCCAGCTCTGCCACGGTCAGTAAATCAGCAGAGGTATTGCTCAGTCCCGCCAAAAAATAGCAATAATCAAGTCTCAGGGGCTGAGCAGCAGGAAAAAAACCCAAACTGCTGCCTGTGCCTGAGTTTAACAGGGCAGGCAGTGGGAAGGCAGCAGAGATCAGGGGTTTCTTGGCCAGCTGATGGTCACAGGGCATGGGAGGAGAAGAGTCCCGTGGCCACCCAAGTCCCAGGGGCTGGGAGAGGCCACGGGAGACACGAGGATGGTGGTGGTCATGTTCAGGAGCATGAGAGGTTGTAGAGGAAAGCTGGAGAGGCACATGGTGGGTGTTTGGTGGAAAGCACAGACACAGTTACACCCACTCTGCCCCTGCAGCCCACAGGCTATTCCATGTGTTACTGGAATACACAGGCAGGGACTCCAGTGGCACCTGCCAACCAAAAACCAGGGCACAAAGCTGTTGCTGAGTGCCCCCAAGCAGCTGAGAGTCACCCAAAAGTAACTCCACCCGTTTGTTTACCCTTTCAGGGCCCCTCTCTTTGAGCACCGTGCCGGGGAAGGATGGAACCAGCATCATCAAACAGCACCCGCCTCGAAGGCCTCAAGTAAGGGGAGTGTGGAAGCTCCCTGGGAGCTGCTCTGACTGACCCCTCCACGGGGGCTCTTTGGGGACAGGGGCACGTGTCACAGCACCACGGTGAGGGAAGCAAATACCCTGCAGCAGCACGAGGGGGGAAGTCCTACTTTTGGGTGGTCACAAGATTTGTGTGCTCCGGAGACACCCAGCAAGGACAGGTGTCCCAGTGCGGGGCATGGGGCTGCCTCTGCTGTGATGTCCCACTGTCCTTTGGGGTGTCTGGGTACCTGCAGCCAAACCCTGGTGCTCCCATGGGGCTGGTGTGGCCAAGGCAGAGCCCTTTGCAGAAAGGACCCACCTTGCACCACGTGGGGCTGGTTTTGGGGGCTCTTCAGGCCACAAGGGTCAGGCACCAGCTGAGGAGCAGAGATGGTAGAGCAGGCAGACATGCTGTGCAGTAGGGGCTGGTGAAAGACAGAGCAATCATTCTGGGTTTCAGGAACTGCTGTTCATGCTCTGTACCTGCCCAAACTCCCCTCAGTTTCCGTCCTGCACTTCCCAGATCCATTCCTCCCCAAGAACCAAACCCCATGACCGTACCTGACCTAACAGTCGAGATTTTCCTCCACACAAGGGCTACCATTACATAACTAGAGCTCAGAAATATCTTTGTTTCTCCCCCTGTACTTGGCACTGGTGAGGCCACAGCTCAAATCCAGGGTTCATTCATGGGCATTTCTTCCTGATATCCAGCCTGAATCTGCTTGGAGCAACCTGGTTTAGTGAAAGCTGTCCCTGCTCATGACAGGGGGATTGGTCCTTGAGATCCCTCCCAACCCAAACCGTTTCAGGGTTCCATGATTCCATGAGCAGCAAACCCACTGGAGCAAGATCAAGCTTTGCTTGAGACTTCCTTGCTGTGATTGTGACCTTTTTGATATGATAAAGAACTGAAGAGCCACCAAACGGGGTCACTTAGACCCCCTCCCCTCAGGGCTGGGGCTCTGGGTGACACTGGTGGCTTCAGAGAGGAGAGGTGGCCACCAGCTATGGAATCACATGTCCCTGGGTTTGGTGGGATGATGCAACAGCAGCACCTGAACTGAGCCCACCTGCACCCTGAAATCTGTCACGTGGCATCACAGTTTCCTTTAGAAACCTCTGACCAGCACGGAATTTTTAGTTACTGATTTTATTTCTATCATGGCTGTGCCTGTGTATTATTGAGGCACGGTTAATACTCACTTCAGGACAAAGCCTCTGTTAATCCTGCCCTGTTCTGCTGCTGGTGCTCTCCAGGGGTGTACACAGCTCCAGCAAAAGCCTTTTCCCCGTGGGAATACTTCCAAAGGCAGCGGAGCAGGATGACGTGGCCTTCTCAAGGACTTCCAGAGGATCTTGGTCAGGGAGCATTTCCAGACAAAAACCTGTGAGCTTCACAACAACTAAAGGGAACAGTCAATTTTCCAGCCTGGGACACAACTTCACCCAAAAGCCTGAAGCTCGGCTTCCCCACCAGGGCAGGGGGATGAGCTGAGGGATGTGGGAGGCTTTTTGCCTCCATCCACCTCGCGCTGGCGGCCTCGGTGTCTTCCCGGAGTGATGCCAGCCCGGACCACAGCTTGTGGTGTCACATGCTGCCATCTAGTGCCATTTTTCAGCTTCGTATTTAGCTTTGTGGAGTTTTTTTTTCTGAGGCTGAGAGACGAGAACTTGGCGCTGGGGACTAGGGGGGAATTCTCCCTTTACGTGACGCTGATTTTTCCTCCTGCGTTTTTGAACCCATTCAGAACAACAGCTCGGGGTTCAGCAGCAGCTCAGTGCAGGCAGTCAGAGACATGTCCCCATTTCCTGGACCCTTGCTCATAATCAAGGAGCTCATGGTGTCCCAAATGAAGTAAAAATCAGGTCTTGCAGACAAAGTCCTTGATGATGTCCCCTTTAATTTTTACGGAAGCTGTACTGAGCTCCCATCCTAGAAGAGAACTCTAGGCTGATCCACCACCCCTGGAAGTGTTCAGAAATGGTGCAGATGTGGCACTTGGGGCTGTGGTTTAGCGATGGACCTGGCAGTGCTTGGTTAAAGGCTGGGCTTGATGATCTGAGGGGTCTTTTCCAACCTTGGTGATTCTATGGATACCAAGCCATGAAATGGCCCAGCAACACCTCATGGCTTGGCGTGATTTAAGGAGGCATCTTTGCTCCTTAAGATAAAATTCCAGCCTGCAGAGCAAGTCTCTGCCACCTTCCACCAGCCACCAGGAGAGGCACTTTGTACCATGCACAGTTCTGCAGAAAGAATCTTACTTAGGCCAGTGTAAACACTGGCTGGACAGAGGGAACGGTGCTCTAGGTCTCCTCTAACTGGGATCTGCCCTTTGATGACCTGATAGGATACTTTAGATTAAATGATGACATTTCTGCACGCTCCAGCTTTGTCATGAAGCAATCTGAGCTGTGGTTTGGCTTCACTCTGGCCTTGGATGGAGCCTCGGGCACTGCTGGGGTCTCAAAGAGAAATCCCTGCAGGGATGGAACTGCTGTCAAACTGGGGCTTGGCTGCTTGTGCTGTAATGCTGAAGATTCTCCCAGTTTTGCCCAGTTCTGAAGGACCAAATGGTGCTCATCTCCCTGAGATGCCAAACTCCTTCCTGTATCCCAAGCAGCTGGGCCAGAATTGGAGCTGGAAAAATGTCCAGGTGGTTTCATATCCAGTTTTATGAACGTGTGGAATGAGCAATGCTAAATGTTATAAATATTGGACTTGCAGAGGCTTGAACCTGCCATCGCTCCCCAAGCAATCCCTCCTGTGAAGCCCTGGAGTCAGCGAAAAGTGGCTGCAAGCCCAAAATCAAAGGTAAGCACGTGAGTTTGTGCCCTTCCACAAGGCATTCCTGGCTGCAGGCTCCTTTCCCTGGCACTTTGGGCACCCTGAAGGGCAGAAGTTGGTATTTAACCACTGGCTGTGCTCCTGTCCCTGGCTGAGCCCCAGACACTGAGCTGAAACACTGGGGTGTGGGTGAGAGGATCCAAAATAAAGGGAAAGCTTCTGAACCCCCAGCATGACAGTTCCCGGGATGAGATGGACCTGCTGAGCCAGGATCTTAAGTATTTTAGAGGCTGAAAATATGAGAGGCACGTTTTTAAGTGACTGACTTGAGCACCCATCGCTTGCAGTCGGTGGGAGAAGGGAGAGACCTCCTCACTCTTCCTGACAGGAGTTTGGAGCCAGGTGGGTGTCGGGCTCTGCTCCCAGGGAACAAGGGACAGGACGAGAGGAACTTGTGCCAGGGGAGGTTTAGATTGGATTTTAGGAAAAATTCCTTCACTGAAAGCATTGTCAGGCACTGGCACAGGCTGCCCAGGGCAGTGGTGGAGTCCCCATCCCTGGAGGGGTTTCAAAGCCGTGTGGATGTGGCATTTGGGGACATGGGTCAGTGGTGGCCTCGGCAGTGCTGGGGGAATGGTTGGAGTCCATGACCTCAGACACCTTTTCCAACCTTAGCAATTCCACAAGTCTTGTTTCAAGGCTGAAAAACAGCAAAGGCTGTGTGCCATAAACACCCCCTGCAGCCCCAAACACGAAAAAGCGCTTCTTCCCCTTGGATCACGGGATTATCTTGGAGAACCGACTCCAGGCGGTGACACCTCGGGCGGGCAGAGGCACAAATACTTTGTTTTAATGAAGTTTTTTTCCCTCCTGCCCCAGATCTGCAGGATAAACTGCAAGCACAGTGGAAATCTGTGAATTCCTGCAAGTTGGCTACGCAGGGATGTGCTCGCTGCCTTTATCCGGGAGGGCCCGAGGGGTTTGTGAGCTGGGGGCTCTTCCTTTCTCTTTCAGAAAGTGCAGGTGTATTTATTTGCATCTTTAAATACCCCGTAGGTGCTGGAGAAGAGGGGGCAAAGCCTGAATCCCCTCCCTGGCAGGAGGCAGCACTTGCACAAGCTTCAGATGCTGGACTTGACTCGCAAGCGACGAGAGGTAATGCCAGGATGGATTTGGGGAGGGGATGGGGGTGTCTCTCCCATGGACCAGGAGGCTTCAGTCCTCTCGCTGGGAAGGGGAAAGGAAGCTTTCCTTGTGCCTTAGGCAGAGGGCTGGTGGGGAGCATCCCCTGGGCCCCTGTGATCAGCAATTACTTGTGATTTTTCCAATGCTTTGCCCTCATCTGGCCATGACCCATGGAGGAACCAAAAATCCCTGTCCCAGTCATGTTCTGTCACATACCCAGTCTGGCAAATTCCACTCGCCTGGGTTAAACTCCTCTACTGTGCAATTATTTCCTGGGCCAAGCCCCCTAATGCTGTGCCATGCCGAGCTATTAAAACGTGCTCACTCCTCCGCTGCTTGTGTTGACAACTCATTTGCAAACCCAGGCGGAGCTGAAGCGGAATCTCCACAGGGAGGCGAAAATCAGTAAGCAAAAACTCAAGGAATTCAGCCCCGAGGACGTCCTTGACTCTCCCCAGAGAGGCGGCAGTGCCAGAGACCCCGTCCCTGCTGAGCACAATCAGCGTTTTCCTGAAGACCACCCTGGTAAGTGGGATAATTTTCCAAGGCGATGTGGAACTCACGAGCCCTCCTAAACGGTGTTGAAGAAGTTTCCCTGTGGAAGATGCTCCCGCTGCTCCATCTCCCTCAGCGACAAGGTGCAGGGTCAGGGGGCTGGGGGGAGAAGGCTGGGAGCTGTGTTTGTAGGACAAAGCGTTGGAATGCTTCAGAGAGCTCTCTGGGGTGCGTGTGACACTCACTGAGGCCGCTCACTTTTTGGGTTTTTCCCACTGTCCCCACAAAAGGGGGAAGTGAAGTGGAGCTCAGCCACCACTTCATCCTGACCTGTCCAAGGCGTGAGCCCTGTCCTGCTTTGCCTGCACGTGACAAGCTTTGGGAATGTATCACCGAGGCCGAAAGTGCTTAAAGCAGTGAAAAGCTCACCTGAAGGTGAACTTTCACCAGGAGGAAGGGGAACAAACCTGGCTTCCTATTCCCTCGTGGCTCTTCACCTCAGCTCTCTTCCCCTTGGGGATAAAGCCATATTGCCAGACTCTGTAATTCCACCAAATATGATCCTGAGTGTGTTGCACCTCACCCTGGCCCAGACATGGGGTCTGGTCTTACAGGGAGCTCTCAGGATTTTCTTTGTCCATAGCCATTTCCAGCTGAATTCCAGGCGACTGAGCAGCTCTGCAAAACCATGATATTTTATTTGTTTTTTCCTTCCCAAGGAAACACGTGGGGCGGAGGACTGTGCAGGCAGCCTGGCAGGGCTGAACTCTCTCCAGGCAGAAGGGGGAAGGTTGACCTGTGGTTCTGCAGGGAGCCACGGACGAGGGATCTGTTCTGGGACTCCTCCAGCACAGGGTCGGAGGAGTGGGAGAGGGAAGAGAAGATTCCTCGCAAACCCACGCTTGTGAGAACCAAGACAGAGAGAGTTTCCCTCTTTGATGACTTCTTTGACAGGGATTTCTAGTGGCATGGCTTGGGCTGGGCCAAAGGAACAAGCCCCAGCTCCGGCGGGGCTGGAATCCTCCCAGATGGATGGGCTGAGGTTGGAGACAGCGCTGGCTGGACGTGGAATTTCTGTGAGCACGGGCCAGTGGGAAGGACAGCGGGGAACGAGGAGCTCACTGATGTGGGGTCAGTAATGACCCTCTGGGCTGTGCGGCTGGATCAAAACATCTGGGGAAAAAATGCCTTGGATGGAGCAGCAGTGAAATGGGGGAGAGAGAGGAGGAGAGACTGGTGAAAAAAAACCCCGCCAATCAGAAGCTGGGAAAAGTTCTGGGTTAACCCCAAATATTAAATTTCAACTGAAATGGAACGTTTCACTTGCCTTTGAGTTACTCAGTCTTCCTGTTTAACTTGGGGTTAACCTTTGCTAAACCACAAACCCCAGTTCAAAATGCAAGGTAAAATGATTTCCTTAGAAAGTCCTTAAAATAAATATTTCAGCATTTCTAAAATTCCCTTTTGACTT
>VZRQ01009627.1:132602-160445 GCA_013397975.1 Machaerirhynchus nigripectus
GACAAAGAAATACCTCAGACAGTAAAACAAAGCAAACAACCACCCCCAAACTTGTGAACAACATCAGCTGGGGTTTTCTGCTGATGATTTTTCTCACAGCACAGAAAGCACCACCACCTTCCCGCTGCCGGGAGAAGGAAGGTGTTACTTTGGTGACCAGAGAAATGCACACAAAGCCCCTGACCCTGATGACATGTCCCTGACCTTGATGACATGTCCCTGCTTTTAGAGGACAGGCAGTAACCCAGCACCTGGAGAAGCAGCACACTCCCCACACAACTGAAGCCTGTTACCACGAAACCTTTCATCCCAGGCGGAGATCCGGGGTTAAATGTGCTGGGAGATGAGGAGAGCAGAGCCTGGTTTGAGAGAACAGCGTGGGGTTTCTTCCCATCCCCTGAGGTGACCTTACCAGCCCTGACCAGGTTCCCAACATGCCACACTTTCTGCTGCAGTGATACTTTTCCTGAAGGTTTATGGATTGTGGCCTCTTGGTCCTTTACAGCCAGCGGATCTCTCCCTGCAGTGTTTTGTCAGAGAAGTACGTGGGCTTGGGCTCAGTTTCAGGATGGAGCTGATGACGATGAATCTGTGGCCATGGTGAAGGCTCCAAGGGATCCCTGAGCATCCATCTCCCTGAAGTCCCTCAGAGTGGACACAGCTGGCTCAGAGGGATGCAGCCCACACCTCCTACCTCCAGAAGAAAGGGCTTTGGCACAAATTTTCATTGTTTGTTCCCTTTTCAGTGCCTGGCCAGAAACAGACAATAACCCCAAAAGTGTCCTGAGGTCAGAAAAAGCTTAACTGAAAGGAAACAATGGAGTTTCCAAATGGAAAAGCAGGATTTATCATTTCAGGTTTCCCAGGTAAAGCTTAAGCTTGTTTACCAAGACGGATTTGGCAGATGTGATTAATTCCCTGCTCTTAGACATGAAAACATTTATCTCCCTGCGTACACCATCCCAGTGGAGGCTCAGCTCTCTGCTGAGCACCCCTGGATGAGAAGGAGATGATCCTTCCCTGGCCATGTGCGTGTCAGGGGTGTGGTGGACACAGAAGCCGGCAGCAGCTTCTGGAGAAGTCCCTCTGCCATCCTGCTCCTCTGGGAGAGCCCTCGCTGCCACACCATGCTGGAGGAACAAAGGTTAATCAGAGGGGGCTGGGAAGCCAGAGGCTGAAGGGCAGGTGATTGTGTTCCTGGAGGAGATGGACACAAGAGCAGGGTCCAGTCTGGATTATTTTATAACCGAGTTGGAAGCTGCTCCATGGGGGCACAGAGGGAGGGCGGCCAGCACTGTCAGCTGGGAGCTGGAGGAGGTCACTCATGGTGGCTGAGCTGCTCTCACAGCCACTCCATGGACATCCACCTCTCCCTTCCCTTGCTCCCAGCTTTTCCTCTGCTAGCTGAACCTTTCTGGGAGCCGGCTCAGTTTATCAGCCTGGCAGAAATGCATCACGAGATGTGTATTTTTGCTGAGGGACGCAATCTTCTCGGAGGAGGGCACACACCTGGCTGCAGACAGGGCTGCTTTTCCACCCTGCTCCTGTCTTTCTGTAGGCTCTGGTAGCCCATTCTGCATCAGGAGTTCAGTTTTTTCACCACCTCTCAGGTATCCCCTTCTGGCCACACAGAATTCCTCAGGTGAATGAAGTGCTGCCCTTTCAGTGCAGACTCTCCTGACCCCTCTGCAACAGGCATCCCGTTGTTGTCATGCTTTGCAGTCCCAAATTATCTGTGAAATCCCTCTCCCAGCCAGCCAGAGTGCCCATCTCCATGCATGCAGGAGACACTGGGGACAATTCACCAGCTCCACACCCCTGATGTCCCATCCCTGGCACTTTCCTCTCCTCCCATCCCTCCCCAGGCCTTACCCCTTTTCCCCACACCTGTGTTAGACCACCCTGTTTGAGGCACTTACTATCAAGGAAGAATCTGTTTCACCAGGCTTGGTTTGCCCCAGGTGTGTAAAGCACATAAAAATAAGGGAGCTCTGTGCCCCCAGCCCTGTGGCACTGCTTTATCCATCAGCACAGCCTAACCTCCCTGCTTCCCCCTTATTTCCTATTAGAAAACCAAGGGGAGAGATTAGACCTGTGCATCCCAACCTTCTCTTGCCTCATTTCTATGCAAAGCTCTTACCAGCAAGCCCGAGCTGCTGCTGCTGCTGCTGCTGCAGATTATTCACCCAGCACAGACGAGTGGGATCGCCCAGGCAGTGGCAGAGCAGGCTCCCAGCAGAATCCCAATGCGATGCAGATGCTCCAGACCTTCAGGGAGCAGCCTGGCAATACTTGTTGAACCACGTAAAAAGCACTGTGGGGCACAGCTGTAGGAGCCAGAGGACTGGAAGAGCAGATGGAAGCTTTACAGAACCTTTCAGAAGGAGGAAAGTCTTGAACTGCTGTAAATTTTGACTTTGAAAGGTGCCCAGGTGGTCACATGGAGCAAAAAGTGGCTGCTCTGGATGAAATGTTTCCCTCAAAAAGACAAATCTTTCCTATAGGGTCTGCACCTCGAGATTTTTGAGTGAACACCACGTGTTCAGAGCAACAACGTGGAGAATTACGGAATCATTTAGGTTGGAAAAGCCCTCTAAGATCACCCAGCCCAACCAATTTCCCCAGCACTGCCAAGGCCACCACAGACCCCTGTCCCCAAGTGCCACATCCATGCAGCTTTTAAATCCCTCCAGGGATGGCGACTCCATCACTTTCCTGGGCTTGAGAATCTTTTCAGTGAAGAAATTTTCACGGGTATCCAATCCAAACCTCCCCTGGCACAACTTGAGGCCACTTCCTCTTGTCCTGTCACTTGTGACCAGGGAGATGAGACCAGGTGGAGTCAGAGACCCCAGCCCTGCACCCACATGTTTGCAGCCACACTGATGCCAACCCCATCACTGCCTTCACCATCTGCAGGCAAACGGGTGAAATTCCTGCTGGAGAACAAGCAGAACTGTGCCAAATGTCCAGGAGACACGGGGATATGACTGTGGCTGTAGTTTCATGGCCAGGGGATCGTTCTGCTCTCCCTGCTGGGGAAGGGGAGCCGTGTCCCAGGGCAGGGTGACAACCAGGACGGCTGTGATGGGCAGCAGGGATTTAGGAGTGCCAGTTAAATGCTGTTCCAGAAAGGTTTCAGAGAGCTGCCCAGGCTGAGACAGCTTCTGGTGTAGCTGCTGTTTCAGGGGGTGGTTTGCTTTGTTTCTGCTTTGTTAGCTGTAGCCTACTGTGGTTCACCATTTTCCCCTCAAGTCCTAATTTTAAAGAAAAATCTGGTTTGTGTTTGGCGGAGTGAGGCGGTCTAAGCCTCGAGCCTCATCTGAGTCACAGGAGTCAGAGGCCCCATCCTGTGTCAGGACCAGCTTTAAGGATTAATCCCCGTGGCTGCAGAAAGTCCCCAGCAAAGACTGCTTTGGCTCAAGTCCCTGAGATCGGGCTCCTGTAACAGCCAAGTGCTGAGAAATGGTAACTCCCAAACCAAATCCCCGCTTTGCCCTTTCCTGTGCCTCGGCCCTGCCACGTGATCCGGTGTTCTAAGCAGGATAATGCTTGTTCAAGGCATTCTTGTTTGTACAGAGAGAAGAAGAGAGTGGAGGATGAGCAGATTTCCTAAGGACACCCCCCCAGGCACATCCCAAGCCTCCCACCTGCACAAGGCTCGGACAATCCACGGGCTCCAAGGCATGATCCAAGCACTTGCCTCTGAAGAAGCAGCAGTTCTGACTTCCAGGATTCGTGTATCCAAAGGATTCCAGCACACCCAGCCTCTCCTGCCTCGGTTTCCCCTTCTTCCTCCCTCTGAGGGCTGCAGCTCCTCCCTAACCTTGAACCAGCTTGCCCAATGCTGGCTGACAGTGCATCCAATGCACACTGACAGAAAGGAGTTTTGGGGCTGGATACAAGCAAAAGAAACCCCTGAAAATTATCTTTGCATTTCAAGGAGCAGAAATTTGCAGCTTAAAGAAATCTAAATCTCCCGGGGAAACTATTTACCAAGGCAAACCTACCCACAGTAATCCATCCTTTGAGTGTTAGAGTGGCTTGAAACTAAGTTTGCAGAGCTCAAGCAGGAGGGGAAGAGGGATGAAACTGGCAAAAGATCGTTAAGAGGATATTTTAAAAATGTTTTGTCCAGTACTTTGATTTTTATTTCCATGCTTGGATTAAGCTCTTCAGCTGGTGAGGAAAAAACAGGAGGTCACTTGCAGGATCTGTGAGAAAAAAAGGGCTCTTTCTGTAGGTTCAGAATGTTCCTGGGATTTTGAGGCTGAAAGTTTTCCGAGCGCACTTCTTCCAAAGGACTTTCCAAGAACACACAGTAAACTGCAAAACAATCTCACAGAGAACTACAAAATTCCTGTTGGGGAGATAGAAAAGCTATTTCCACACGGGCAGAGCCAGAACACTGAAGTTTGACATTTCAATGAATGTATTTTTTGCCTATTTAGACACAGTACGAAGGACTGAGAATACAGAGATTAGAGAGCCCAGTGCAAGGCCGCACCTCTGTAAATGCCTGCTCCGTATTCCATTTGTCAGTTTATAAATGGAGCCATTGGAGTAATCTCTGCTTCACTGACAGCCCAGAGATGGCCAGATTTTCAATTTCCCTTCAATAAAACAAAAAAACAAAAACCCCAAGGAGAACACTTGCGCTTTTTAATCATACCCAGGCCTGTTTCCTGTAATGAAGAACTTCTTTTCCAGCCCCAAGAGAGCAATTCTTTGAATGTCACTTTCAGATAGTGAGATAAAAATCTCTGCTATTTGCAGGAAAAGGCTCCGACTGCCATTTGCGGCTTGAACCACTTCCCAATTTATTTACTTTCCGAGGCTGTTTACTTTTTCAGGCAGCCCAGCTCACCCATCCCTAACAAGCTCAGTTTATTGCTGCAAGAAATGCGGCCCTGTGCCAGCCACAGGAGAGACTTCAGACCTCAAGAAACCGAAAGGGCTTTTGGATCAGGTCACCTGAGTAAAAAAAAGGGTGGAAAAAAAAAAAATCCCATTTTCTGGTGAATTCTATCACTGACCAGCAGCAGGAGCCATGGATGGTGCAAGCCCTTCATTAGGGCTGAACCTGAAACTGCTTTTCATTCCTGGAGAGCTGCAGGACTCCCAGACCAGCACGGAGAAGGGAGATGAGGGAGAAGGACATCCTTAATTTGTCTGAAGAGCAGCTGGTTTTCTTCTTTATAAAATTACCTCCTCCAGCAGACCCTCCTGCTCGGAATCAGTGGGGTTGGAGGACACTTAACCCAATTCAGGAGTGATACATCAACACCTCTCACCAAATGCATCCAACTCTGAGGGCTCATTTGTTTGTTCTTGCTGGTATCAAAGACTAATTTTGATTTAGACCAAGAGCCTTCTCCATCCCCCGGGAGGGAGCCGTGGCAACACGAGAGCATTCAATTAACTGTGTGCTCTAATTACTCATGGAAAGGAGTGTGTTCATGTGGACAGGGCAAGGACTTTCAGGGTACTGTCTGGAAGGGGGTTGCATGGCTAATATAATATAATATAATGTAATATAATATAATATTTTTTCCAGGTGCTGGGCTTCAATCATCTTTATGGGTCTCTTCCAACTCAGGGTATTTTGAGAGTCTATAATATTATTATTATATATAAGTAGTAACTTCAGCTTTGCATAAATATCACCTTAGCAAAGCTGCTCAGTCACCTACTTTTTCAACCTTCTTCTTTACTGGTATTTTACAAACAAACGAAAAAAAAGGGAGCAGCAGGTGGCATCTTGTTACAGATAGAAAGTAGAAACCAGTTATTATTAAGCTCCTGTATTAAATCTTTAGCCTTCTCTTTGTCACCTTCTCTCAATCTTCGGCACCTGGAGAGAAGTGTTCACCTCAGCAGAAAGTAATTTTCCTGTCCTGCTTTTGCTTTCTTTTTTTTAAAAAAGAAAATGCCCCAAATCAAGGCAATAGCTGGTGCAGGAAATAGGAAAAAGCATCTCTCAGAATTAGAAAGTCATTTTGGACATTTTTTGCTGATGCTCTCAGGGTTCAGTTTTGATTGATAGATTTCTTTTTTTTTAAGTCCAGGATGGAACTCATGGTGGATGCAGAGTTAGAATTTAAATCTGTCTCCCATCTGGAGGTTACTCCAGCCACCTGCAAGGGCTGAACAGCTGGAGAATCACTCATTAGAGTAACAGAATCACAGAATGGTTGGAGTTGGAAGGCACCATCTCTTTCCAGGAGCAGTGACACCTTCCACTATCCCAGGCTGCTCCAAGCCCTGTCCAACCTGGTCTTGGGCACTGCCAGGGATCCAGGGGCAGCCACAGCTTCTCTGGGCACCCTGTGCCAGGGCCTCCCCACTGTCACAGTCAGGAATTTCTTCCTAATATCCAATCTAAATCCATCCTCTGTCAGTTTGAAGCCATTCCCCCTTGTCCTGACACTCCATGCCCTCGTAAAAAGGTTCCTCTTTAGGTACTGGAAGCTGTAAGGAAACATAAAGGAAACTGGAAGGAGGAAAGCCTTGGAGCTCCTGGCAGACGAGCAGCAATCTCTGGCAGGGTTACAGCCCTCAGTCACCTGCACACCTCTCAGACACAGCCACACGGGCACAAGCGCTGGCAAATTCCCAGTTTTAGGAGCCTGGACATAATGGCAGAGGGTATAAAGCTCAAAGTCCATGAAAAGTACGTTGAGAGGATTTTAAAAGGACATTTTTCCAAAGTACATACAGGACTCCTCTGTATGCTTTAAAAAGAGTTCTCAGCATTGCAAGGGCTGCAAACAGTTCTCAACTCTTGCCTACTTGCAACCAAAATAATAAACCCCCCTCCTTACCTCCCAGGAAAATCCAGAGTGACTGTGCTAGCTGTGACTTAACAGCCATAAAAAAAGGACCCATTTCAGTTCAGCTACGACACAGATGTTCAGATAAATGATGTGCAAGATGCCCCCGACACAGGAATGAAAATTTTTAAATCAAGCAACAATAGACAATTTTCTCTTGTAAAAATTTTCCCACCATTTCTCTGTCAATCAGAGAATCCCAGAATGGTTTGGGTTGGAAGGGACCTTCAAGACCACCTCATTCCATCCCCCTGCCATGGGCAGGGACACCTTCCACTGGACCAGGTTGCTCCGAGCCCCATCCAGCCAGGCTTTGAGCAAGTGTGTTATTTGTATTTTGTAGACAAAGCAAAACAATCATTAGAACATTCCCGTTGAAAAGGAAATAGATAAACAAACCATTTATTTGACTGCATTGTATTTAGACAACTTGTACATTTCGCAACCCCACTGTTTTTGTTCTCATCAAAAAGGATAAAGGGACAGAAGAATATAATCCACTCAAAACAGCAGTCCAGTATTTTGAGATACACTTGCTATTTCCATAGATGCCCACCTGATACCTGAACTCCAACACAGGTTGTAATGTTTATACAAGACCTGAAGTTTTTTCAACACAGCACTGAGTTGTAGCAATGTCTTGCAGTGCCCTGAAAAATAGTTTGTGACGTACTACGCAACACCAATCCGATGATGCCTGGAAGGTGATGAACCTGATCATTCTCTTAAAAAAAACAACATCATGAATGCAAACATCCAGACCGACATGTCAGCCAGTAGCAACACTTGGGCAAATGTAAATATAAAAGCAATCACCTCCTTAGTTAGATTTGTCAATGCAAAAAGGCGAGGGGGAGAGGACTGTGTTTAGCAACAGACAGGAGAAATAACCAACGTTTCCTTGCTAGATTCCTTTTGAAAACCTATGCAAATTCAAGGCTTCCCACTTGATTTCCAAATCCCAAGCAGCACAGAGAACAAATCTGTTTGATATGACCCAGCACATGCAGCTTCAGTGTCTCCTGCAGTGAACTCTGTGACACAGCAGCCATGGCAGAACCTTTTGGGCCACGTGCTCTTTGAAAAACAAAGAAAGAGAGACCCGCACTTATTTTGCTCAGTATTTTCAACACGGGCATGGCAACAACTACTTCTTACAATAACCAACCAGAACTGTATTTGAAGTTTGCTCCAGGGGGACGGTTTTGGCAGTGAGGAGGGATTTCAGCTCACTTCTGAGTAGGCTTTTGAATCTGAAGACACCCATGGCTTAAACATGAACCAATTGAAAAGTTGCCTGTCTGGCTCTGCAGATTGAAACCCCAGCAGACACACAACGCAGCCTGGCTTGCAATTTGTGATTCAAGCCCAGCAGCTGCTTGCAAGGTCTGAAACCTCCCTGATCCAGCTCCAGGGCAGTCCCTACGTCCTGGACCACAGCTACCAATATTTAAGTCTTAACACTGATCAAAACTGCTGAAAAGCCTCCCAGAAAAACTGGCAGTTCTGAGGGGGCAGGATAATAGGAGGTTTTTTCGTGTCACAAGGCAGCAATGCCTACACACAGGCTTTAGGCTGAGCTCCAACGTGTCCTGGGAGTAACAAACCCCATTTACACCACTTTGTCTTGGGCACCCTTTTAAAGATGAGTTTTCTTTACTGAGGGGAACAGACCCCTCAAAAGCACAGGTGGTATCTACAAGCAGAAAACTCAGCAGGGCCAATTTCCATTAAAAATCTTTATTTTCAAATACAACTCATGATTTGTACATGGTAAGAAACGTCCATCACCATGTGCGATTGGTCTGTGCAAAAGGCGGCTTTGCTCAAATCCAGTTTTCCTGCACAGGGCTCTTTTCCAAATGGTACTGGAGGTAGGGGTTTTGTTGGTTTTGTTTTTAGTGTACAGTAATTAGCAAAAACAAACAAAAAAACCACCCCAAAAAACAACCCCACGACTCAAACCAAACCCTAAAAAAGGGGGGGGGGAAAAAAGTGTAGTAAGGCAAATCTGGAGAATTCGCTCGATTCCACGAGAGTGGATTCACTGAGAGTTCATCCTTTTGATCCCTGTATGGACCATTCACCTCAGAGCTGGACTTGATCCTGGTGGGTCCCTTCCAACTCTGAATATTCTGAGATCTCTGATTACAGAGGTGCTTCCACAAGTCAACTAATAACCTTTATTTTTGTCTTTCAAAATGAAAAAAAACAAACCAACCAAAAACCAACCCAACTGATTCATAGACCTGGGCTATGGAATCACACAGAACAAGAAAGCCTCGACACTGTCATTACTGAAAAAAATCGATGGGTATTGGTAAAACCTATGTAAGCCCAAATAAAGAAAGGAAAAAAATAAAATAGAGAAAAAACAGAGCAAGAGTGAATGCAAGAAAGAGAGACAATTCCTTCCCCACTGCTTTGATTTTAGAGGGGAAAAAAATCCCCCAATAATTTAGCTCATGTAAGTTGAGAAAATGAGAGCAGCTAAAAATGAATACGATACACCTTGAAATTTATTTCCAAGACCAAGAACCAAAGATTGAAGCATTTTAGAACACTGAAGCAAAGCAATCTGAATCTGAAAAAAAAAATTGTTCCAACTATCTTAAAATAGCTGTATCTCAGAGCTTCTAGCAATAATTTTGATTAAATAAAAATCATACCAATTTACATTAATTTTCTATATCTTCTTTTAAAAGAAGTCCCTCACTCTTCTAATGAAAAAAGTGCATCCAAACCCAGCAGAGATTCACTGGTGCCACCAGGTTCTTTTAGCAGCTACTCAAGGTTTTCAAAATAGCTTACACTTCTTGCTATAAGAAGGGCCTTCCAAACCCTTGTTTGGGAGAAGTATCCGAATTATAAAAATCTGAAATAATTTATTATCAAATCCAGAATTTAAATAAAAGCAGATTTTTTTTTTCTTGCAAAGACAATTGAAGAAAGTAAAAGAATAAAAGCATGCACTCCAAACTTAGAGGTGAAGACAAATATACTTATCTATACAGGCACTGGCAGACGCAATTTAATGGTTACTCGTTGTAACACACACCCCACCCTACAATACATTTTTTCATTCACTAATCACTGAGGTACCAATATTTAAGAATGGAAAAATTCAATATTGAAAAATAAAACCTAAAATTGAAGCCTTTTTTCTTTTTCTTCTTCCCCAGAAAACTATGGCAATTTTCGTATGAAATGTTAGTATACTTATAGAATTTTACAATCTACGTTGGCTTTATTTTGAATTTTCGGGAACCAAAAGCGGCGTTCCCATCCAGGTTTCTCTGATAAAACGTTCACTGTGTGGATGTCCTAAAGAGTCAGCAGACTTGCAAATGAATGAACATTATCTTGGCTATCACCTGGCACATCTGGCTGGTACCAAAAGGACTCGGGAGTCTGAGACAATCGGCTTTAATTCGGAACAAATGCGCCATGCCAAAGTGCAACGAATGTGTGCGACACTCAATGGGACACTGACAGGTTTAAGAGCTGCATGGAAAGTACTAAAGTCCACCTTGCAAAGCAATTTGGGACAAATTGCATTGCATGCAAAGGACAACTCTGCGCTGCTGGGACGTCGCTTGCTCGCTGGGATGGGGTCTCCTAACGCAGCCATAGTTTCAGACGCAGTGCATCCACTCCATTTAAATAGTATCTGAACAGCCTCTTGTCTCGCACAAAACCAAGGTTTTCATAAAGTTTCAAAGCAGACTTATTTGTGATTTCTGTTTCCAATACAACCTTTAAGGGAGAAAAGAAATAAAAAGAAAGAAAAAAAAGCGTGTCGCGTTAGTCAGCAGTTTCAAGTACGTGATTGCTGAACCAATTCCAAAGGTTTTACTTAAAGGTGCATTTGTTAGCAATGAATGGAATTCATTCCTTCTTATCTTTACTTAATTAAGCAACATTTCCACATTAAGCATCCATTCCCACATTAAAAAAAATATAATATAGCAATTCATCCACAACTGTAATTGTAAACATACCAAGATTTTAGTTCTTGGCTGTAAATAGTATTTCAGTTCACCACCCCATAACACAGGTAAAAAACACAGCAACAAACAAATCCCAAACAGCCTCCGTCTCCCACCATCCTTCCCCAAAACCAAAGCCACCAAACAGGTTAGGGTCCAAAACATACTTTGAATTAGTAACTGAACTTCTGCATGTAACAAGGATGTGTCACATGAGGATTTACTGAATGATTTAAGATCTTTGACCCCTAATTTGTTAGAGTTAGATGTAGATAAAAGCTTCAGATTGACACCTGTCATTCAGATTGACAGCTGTCAGACCCAACATTTGCAATCATTATTTGTGCTCAACTCAAGTATCACAGAGCGATCTGGGCTGGAAGGCACCTTCAAGACCACCCAGTTCCAACCCCCTGCCATGGGTAGGGACACCTTCCACTAGACCAGGTTGCTCCCAGCCTGATCCAACCTGGATACCAACAAACACCCCAAACCCAAATCACAGTGAACACCAGAAGAATAAGCAGATTTTTCCATCTTTTTCCCCTGTGTTGGTAAGATCCCAGTTGCAGAAAGACCTGTCAGAAATAACTCAGACCAAACTCAAGTCCAAGAGAAGTCCAAATTAAGACTCAAAATTGTCTCAGAATTCTCAGTCACAGGCAAAAAACTACACTGGCCTTAACAAGACATTAATTACTAAACTTCAGAATTTTTCAGAATTGTTTCTCTCTCTCTTTTCTCCACATGCACTGAACAGAGCTCTGCCACAACTGGCAAGCCCTGCACCCACTCCACCTAATAAAAACTAGTTCTTTCCTGGTGTCCAACTCAATTATTTCAGGATTTTGCTGTTAGGAATAGATCGTGGTTGCACAAGAACACAGGCTGAACTAAGAAGCTGAGTGGGCTCCATACACCCCCTGACAGTGAACATCCACATATTAACCAGGAGCTGATGGTCACTGTAGAAAGACCATAGAATGAAAACACAGGACCAAAATTTAGCCTGGATTTATGGAGCAGTTTAAGTCCATCTACTTTATGGCCTCCATGGCCTCACTGCCTTCAGGCACACATTCCCATTTCCCCTGGCCTCTCCCACCAGCTCTCGAGGCTGGTTCCTGAGCTACTTCCGAAGCCACCTGGCAGAAAACCTTTCCTTTTTCTCTCCATGGGCTTTTGTTTTCTGCAGTCTGAGGAGTGGCTAAGCCAGTGTGAAAGGGGGAGGCAGTCAGTGGTTAGAGTGGCCTGAAACTTGAGTCAAATATATACATTAAATGGATTTTTTTTGGATTTTATTGGAGGTGACCGCTCTAACCACTGGCTGCCACATTCCAATGCACAATGCCACCTGTGCTTCTCATGGAAGGATGTTGAAAGAAAGATAAATCTGGGGACAACAGTCCAATGAACAACATAAGACTTGGAAGTAGCTAGTTTTACAAAAAGGAACTAAGAGTCACACATTAAAATATTAATCATCTGAGTTCTTAAATTACAGCAGGGCAGTGTTGTAGCTGCACACTTAAAACAACCTAACTCAATTCTTAGTCTTGTGGCAAGAATGAGAGATTGAATTTCTGTAGCTGGCATCTCCCAGAACATTACTAGCAAGTCCTGTGAGCTGATGGAGTGCTCCTAACATCCTTCATCCATTAAAATGGATAACTATCCATCTGTAACAAAATATGGAAGCACAGTCATTTTCCTGGAGAGGGCTATTTTCTACACAGTGTACAACTCCTTAATTCAAATTTAAACAAAACATTGAAGCCAGAGAAGGAATCTGACCTGTGCAAATCCACCGTGCAAAGGATTATTTATTTGAACTCTCAGCTACAAAGGGCATTCACTCTCTCAAAGGTTCAGTAACCTGGCAGAGTGATGTAACAACTCTATTCAACTGCAAGCTCCAACACCTTGCAATGCTAAAACACTTCCAGCACTGCAGGTGATTGAGCTGAAGGGAGTGGTTAAATGTTGAAATACAGGTTTGTTGGAATCCCACTACCTGAGTGAATGCTCATCTTGAAAGCAAATGCAAGAGATTTGCTCTGGTATTTCTAAGGAGTCTCAGCACAATGAAAAGTAATTCCCTGATCTCAACATACTGCAGCTGAAGTCATGTTTCTGTTATCTGAAAAGGAAACACAGGCATATTTTATTCAGATTTCATTAGCTTCCTTTGGTAAAGAATGCATCTCTTCCTGTGTGAGATTTTCAATCAAGCTCCAAACCTTTCATTGTTACATTTATTTCTGCTCTTGAGGGTCGATTTTGTTGTACACATATGCCTGTTAAATCCTCTGATAACACAGTAACAACCCCCCCCAAAGGGCAGTAAAGCTCTGATTGGATTTAACAGCGTTTTCTGCTCAAGTTGCAACTTTCTGAAGGTTGTGACTTTCTCTTTTATCTTAAATTTCATAAACCTAACATTTTAGCTCAACTCTAATTTTAACCGGGTTTAGAAGCAAGAAAATTTCTATATTAAGAATGGAGTGCAATGTTCCTTGTTGCTACATTTTCATACCTTGAATTTATTCCTGAACTGAAGCCAGCTGGAGTGGTCAAGCTTTCTTGCTTCTCCAGTTAAAACTCTGAAGGAACTCAAGTTTAAAAACCAAGTCACAGAATGGATACAGCCAAATCAAATGAAGGAAATCCTCTCAGCACTCACAGAGGAGGTTTCTGTTCTTACTTTTAAGTCTGGCATATCATCAGACTCAAGTTATGAGGTCTTGTCCAGTGTCCATAATCAATTTAACTGCCTTAACTTTTAAAGAGAGGCAGTATCCAAAATATTAACACTTCATACTTTATACGATTTGTAGATTAAGGGAAAGCTAAAATATCAGTAATTTAATGATTTCAAATAGGATTCCATAAAAACATACATTTCATTTTTATGTGTGGTACTGAATTAAAATGACACACCTACTAGTCTGGTCAAAAAACCCACTCTAAATCACCCTGAAATTTCATGGGAACTCCCATGAGAATTTGTGGTTCCCTTTTATGTTCTACATTTCTGCTTAAAAAAGGTTTTTGAAGTCCCACTTATTGGAGTCTTATTTTGATTAGTTACCACTTGCACGGTACATTATTTCAGTAATATGAAGTGAATGGGTTGTATGCAGATTCCTCAGTCATTTGTTACAGATGGAAAACCTGCATATGAACAACTCCTCCTTTGTAATTGTAATTAAGGGATGTAACAGTTCCACTGGATGGTCTTCAGCTGTAGAGTTTTGGGAAATAGCTTGTCAGTAAAAGCAGTACAAAAAGCAGCCAGACACCCACCTTGCTGCAGTTAGCACGTGCTTTATTTTTTTTTTTTAATTGAAAGAAAAATATTTCCAAAACTTTGGAGTTGGAAGTAAAACTATTCACCTTCACCTGATTTATTTCCATAGTTCTATTTTATAGAAATTAATTATATGTATTTAATAGAACTATTAATAGTTCTATTATATACATATTTCATAGTATCTATCTCCTTTTCTATGCAACCAGCCCATAGTTATCCTAAATCACTGTGATCTACTGGAAACTCAGCCCATTACAGTTCACTACCCAAACATCCGAGTTCATTAACATCAAATACTTGAGAAAGTCACAAAGGTAAAAAAAAATTAGAGATCCCAAAGTTTTGTAATATTATATGCAGACACTCCAGCTGGAAGCTGCTGTCGAGTACTTTCTTTGGGCCTGAAGGTTATTTCTGGTTTAAGCACCCACCCCCAACACCAGATCACTTCCCTGGTTTCTATTCTAATGTAGGCCATGGCCAGCTCCATGGCCAGCTCCTCCCCTCTACACAGATTCCATTCCAGTCAATTCACCTCCTCACTTACTCACTCCACAGCTTTCCCAGAGAAACCAGCCCTGTGGAAGACACTGCATCCAGCAGAGGCTGCCTCTTAGGCAGGGTGCTGACCACTGTAAATCACTCATTCCACAGGCCTGCCTTAGTTTATTCCCACTAAAACAGCTTACAGGGAAAAAAAAAAATGTCCTTAAACACCAGAACATTGCAGCATGCTTTGAAATGCCACCTATCAGTAGTGATTTGTCAAGATTTTCATCTGTGGTGTTGTATAAATCCTTTGTTTTCCAGGACTCAATGCTGGTACCTCAAAAGTCCAATCTATGATACTTCAAAAAGCAACACACTGAGTGAGGCATTTATCAGATTATATGCCACAAGTTATTAAAATTAAATCTATTTACTGCATCTATTCCATAATTAGATTGAAGGGAAGAGTTTCCAAGCAGCCTTTGGAAATTTTTCATGACACCCACAGCTGCATATTCATGCTTTTAATCCTATTCCAAGCAAGTTTCAGAAAATAGCATTTTGTTTTTAATTGCACTCCATCTTACCTCAAAAAGCAGTATCCTTTCCCTTTCATCAGATTCTGATTTTATTAAAATATGTAGAAAAATACCTTAAGAGTAGTATTTATACACCTCACACAGACAAATTGTTGTGATGCACTACTTCATGTTTAATGAGCTTTAAGCATCAATTAATCAGAAACTGATCTCCTGACAACTCTTGTGAAAACTGGTGAGAGCAAGAGTCGGGCAGAGCTTTTCATGGGTGCCTAGTTAGATTTTTCACACTCTGGTCTGACTGAAAGCTCAGCACTCCACCACGGAGTACAAGTAACCAACATCTTTATTTTGCACCATTTTGGGTATGTGGAAGAAGCCTACGCTTGGTGGCAAAGAAAAAACAAACCATGAAAACGTTGGCTGTTTGGCTGTGGATAACCTATGTGTGGAAAAGAACAACATAAATAAAAATAAGTGTGGGTGTGCCTCTGTTGATGGTGCAGAAAAATCAATATAACACTCTGCTTGTATTCCATGCTCCCTAAAGGGCTCCCAGTTCAAAATTTAGTGCCAGCACAAGACTCAGCTGGTGCAAAAGCCCCCAAAAAGCAGGGGATGAGTTTGGAATCATCATCCTACAAACAGCACTTCCAAAACTCTGGCTGCCCCCATCCAGCACACAATTCAAGAGCCTAAATTGTAGTGCCTTCGAATAAAGAGAATCTGAGAAATGCCCTCTGCCCCTGGTCCAATACATTTATAGAGCACCAGAGATGGAAATCTGTGACTAAGACTTAATGAGCCCTCACTGCAGACCTGCAACCCTTATCACATTTATTTCATGTTTATGAGAATAAAAAACAGCAAGAAGGGCTCTTGGATTAGTATGACAGTGGCAAAAGAAAAAGACACAGAAGAGGTCACTGTTAGAGGTCACCTGTGAGTCCAGCTTGGAAATGAATTTACATGAGAAGCAGCACACAGACATTCAGAAATTACACAGTAATTACTGCAACTCAGAGCTTGAGTAGAAACATCCAGTTCTACTCCTGGCTCTCTAATAACAGTGGGCAATTCACTTCCCTTCTCTGTATCTCACTTCTGCAGCTGTGGTGTGAACAGCATGACCCTGATCCTTAAGTATTTTGCATTTTTTTTTAATCTTGAATAGTCTAGAAATGGGAAATCAACCCAAGACCATAGTGGAAAGCAATGGGGAAAACAAACCCATCAACCTCTTTTTTGATTAGTCAGTGTAGGCAAGTAGTAAAAGAGATTACAGGAACGCATGAAGCCAAAATAAAGAATTTAAGAAAATTACAGATTGCACTGTACTGCCCAAGTACAACATAAATTAGAAGGTGGAGTGAGGGGGAAGGAGACACCAGCAAGCAGAGGCATGAAGGGATCTGCGGGGAAGAATAAATCTCTCAATGAAGGAAGCCAGAACACAGGCAGGGATGCTGCAAGAGGCAAAACACAACAAGTGGGAAAATAAACGGGGTATGTGCCAGAAGTCCTGTGACACCAAATGTAGCTTTGCATAAGAAACTTCCCCACGGGGCAGTGGGACAGTGGAGGGAGCAGTGGGACAATGGAGGGAGCAGCTGAAGCGAGATAACAGAGAGATCAAAGGCTCATTAACTATGACACAATGAAATGACAGTGCTTACATATCAGGAACAACTGCATTGTGCCAAGGAGCTGGAAGTTAAAGGGACAGATAACCAGGTTAAGGAGGATGGATGGATGCAGGGAGAGTTCCTCACAAGTTTAAACAAGGCACATAACAACAGAGTTGCTTTATAGATATATTTACATTAAAAAAAAAAAAAAACAAGCAGGAACTGTAATCTGGTAAAAGAGTAGCAACTTTTAGGGCAGGGAAGTTTGCCAGTGATTCAGTGACTCTCCTTCCAGGTCTGTGTCGCCATGCTAACCCACTGCAGCTCTGTTCTGGGCAGTGTCAGAACAGCCTGATGAGTGGCTGTGATAAATCCACACTCTGCAGCAGCACAGCACACACTGTTCTCGTGGCTCTGTGTACTCTGAAGGTATGGCAGGGCTACACAGGACATGCTCATCCCACTGCTCAGCTGCACCCCAAACTGGGGCCCTTGCAGGAAAATGGGCCTGAGTGAAGGCTGAGGCAGCTTCACAAGGTAAAACAGCTGAATTTCAGCACTTAAGGCAAATTTAGAAAGTCCATCTCTGATATGTGCCATATTTTTTTGAGGTTGTTTTCCCCTTTATTATAAAACAGCTTCTTACCAACTTATTTCCCACCTAAAACAAGTCCTGTAGAAGAAAAACCTGTGAAATGAATACAACAGAGTGCAAACCATTTACATTATGAAAGTTTTGATTATAAAATCTTACCTCATCACAATCTCCTTCGACCATAGCATAAATAGCTTTCTTAACCAAGTTTGTACCTGAAACACAGATTTCAGTAAGTGTCAGAGTTGCAGTGCAAAAAAAAAAAAAAAAAGTGCCAGTTTATATATGACTAATGTGTGCTACCTACATGACATGAGATCTGGGGAAAGCAGGAAGGAAAGAAAAACAAGGAGTTGCAGTCAAGCTGCAGTCTCAAGTTTGAACACTAAAATAATCTGTGAAGTTATCCAGAGACTCAGCTCAAGTGCAAGATTCTTGTAACACAAGGATATTAGAAACAGGCTGCTATGCTTAACATGGTGTTATATATAGCCTTCCAAGATGTGATTCATTCCTTTTTGTTGCATTTAAAGTCAAAATCTGCTGGCATGTACTTGAAGGACATTCATCTTCCAAGGGAATTTCCTCTTACTAAAACAAATACTTCTATTAGTAACAGAACTTACGAAACCACTGTTCTTATGGCTCACTCCCATTTGGGTTTGCTAGTATCTAATAATATCCTTGAAGCCCATCCCTTCTTCCCCTCAGTCAAGCATTAGTTTAATTTTTTTAATCATTACTTTTCATCTATTTCACAACAGTTCTACGAATGTAATATCCCTACCTGTCTGTAGAATTGGGGTGAAATTGAAAGTTGATTTCAAAGTTATAAGTGGGAAAAACTGCTGTTCAGTGAAATTGCATAAATCTCACTTCCATAAGAAGGCTATGGAAAAGGAAAAAAAACCCCAAGGAATCTACAGAATGTTTTAAAATTTTCTTAAAACTTTATTCCATTAAGATTTTTCACTGAATGTTATGATAAAACTTCTACATTTAAAGTAGGTCTTTGGATTAACAGCACACTTTGAGAAACAGCAAGGTGGCAAATGTAGGAAAACGTCAACATATATAATGCTAAAGTGAGCAAGGCTTTAAAGATAAATTCTATATATGTAATTCTAATTTAACAAACTGACTAAAGCGAGGGAGAAGTCCTGCAGAGATCTTCATAATAACAGCATTAGTTCTTATTAACTTATGAATACAAGCACCTGCAATTAAATTATGGCAGAGCCCTTCATGACTCAGCTAAAAGGAAAGGAGAGACAGTGATTTCTCAGTATCCTCTTCCCTCTGCTCCGCTACAGAAACCAACAATGGCTTTTGAATTGCACTGGGGAAAGAAAAAAATCTGCACATGCTTGAACAGTCGTGGTAATGTGTTTTTTTGGAGGGGTTTTTTTGGAAGAGAGCAAACACAATGATACATTCTGCAATGGATCACTGTATTTTTCAATTGCAAGTAATTTTCTGTCTTTAATCACAGAAGTATGAGCTATTCAGTGTGGATGAGTGGTGAAGCACAGTTCAAGCTTTGGAGCTGACGTCTACGTTCAGTTAAAAATACCTTACAAAATGTAATTTCACAATAACCAGCACAAAAAAAATAAGTTCCATAAGAACAGGTATTTAATTAAGCCAACTTGGCTAACTGGTGTTAGAATGAAAATCCCTTCAGCAGGGCAAAACTGATTAACGAGGAAGGGCAAACTCCCTGCCAGGAGTGATTTCTTTACCACGTAACTTCCCAACAAAACAGATCTCCATTTCAATCATTCACATAACAATACACAGCTATTTTTCTTCCCTGATTAATACAATAATGAGCTCCATACATTCTCCCTGACGGGTAATATATGCATAATTTATAAGGGGAAGTCGGGAAATAAGTTCACTGTAAAAAAGGAGCCTGAACACAACATGGAAATACAGTGATGAGGGCACACACAAAACCACAAAGCAGTTCCCACTGCTGTTATTTGGCAGTGGTATAGGCAGAGATAAGGGGCTGCTGCCTGCCTTTCTTTTTAGCCTTATCAGATCCCAGGTGTGAACCTCACAGGGCATTTCAGGTTATTTTAACAAAATCAGAGAAGCCACTGGGGAGCTCGTGTGGTTGAATAAGGCAGGGATGACACACAAAGCACCACATCCTGAAGTTCAGTTCAGCTTAAATCTTTATGACAGCTACAGTTATCCCAGCTAGAGGATTTAAGGAAGAAAGAACAAAAAAGGCTATTCTTACCAATTCCTTTTCTTCTGTATTTGGAATCCACTGCTAACATGGCTATATAACCTCTGCGGAACATCTTTTTGTGCATATCCAGCTTGCAGACGATGGCACCTACACACTCCTCACCTACCATGGCCTTAAAGACAAACATACACGTATGGAATTCTCAGTTTGGCATCCACAGTGCTACCAAAAGCAGTAAACAAGTTCATTTTTTAAGTGAAACAGCCACAAAAAAAATTTGTTTGTATAAAGCTATGAAAAGGTAACGATGTAAATTTCACAAGCGTCTCCAAAAGTATCACTATGATTAAAACACTTATTGCTTTATTACATTCCAATAAAGTTCCAAGTCAATTAGCAGCCAATGAATTATTCCTGGAGAGAACCACATTATCATTTCACAAAGTCTACAGGCAAGACCACGTGTGATTAAGGGGAAATAAATAAAAAAAACAGGTTAAGGCATAATTTGCCCTTTCATATGGGCTTCTGCAGAGGAAAAAAGTCCATTCCTGTTTTATAGTGATCTGAATTTTCTTGTACAAGGGCTGCGGTACATAACATGCTTAATTTTTGTCTGGTTTTAATGTCAAGGCCACAAAGGATCAGAAAAAAGTGTTGCTGCATTTAATCTTTAGACACTGTAGTTTTCAGTCATATGACACCCGGAGAACAAACAAAAAAGCACAGTTAATTTCACACATTTTAACTATTGGGAGATTTCATTTGTTAAGAGCTATGCACTGGCAGTTAATCCCAGTGGCATTGTCACAGTAACCGTGGTCAAGGAGACGTAGGCATTCTGAAATATTAACAAGAAAAACCCCAAAAAGGAAAGGTCCTCCCCAAACACCCATCAAACCACTTGCACACCCACTGTGTTCACCAAAATTTTACCATGAAATATATCAGAGAAAGGAAAACTCATGTTAATTGAAGGATTAGGCAGCATAAGGGATTAATGACATTATAACCTGCAGCAGTAAAACTGAGTAATGCTGCAGAGTGGGACAGCATCCAAGGGGAAAACAAATTCCTGTGCACTCAGGAAAGATGGGCAGAGATAAAAAGGAACTCATAATTTTACATATGGGCGTGTGAGCAGATCCACAGCCTTTGACAGACCTGCAGGGGAACCAGCCTTGGGCTCAAGTGCAGCAGCTAAACCAGGACTACAGCACATGATTGGCACAAGCATGTGTTGGCACAAGAGCTGCCGGATAATCCAAATTTACGACTCTAAGACATGTCAAATGAAGAGGACTTGCTAGAGCCAGTACTGCCAGGCCTCAGAGCAGCCCACCTGGGAACCCAGAGCTCACTTCTCCAAAGTCTGTGGTATAAACTCAACCACCTGCACCTTCGTGCACAGCTTTTAGGCTGAAACTCCATGGACAGAAGATTCCTTCCTGCAGGTCATACTGCAGGCACAGTCTCTTCACCCCAAAAAGAGTAAAGTCTTTGAGCATCTCCACCTGGATGGTGGGTTATTAACCAAGTCAGCTGCCAACCAGGAGCTGCAGCAAAGGTGAAATGAAGCAGCCAAAAAAAGTACCAGCTGCAGTTCCAAAGCCCTATGATACAGCATGATCCTAACTCCATTTCTAATATAGCTGCAGCAAATATAACTATTGCTAAGTTTTTATTTGGCAGGAAAACACATTTCAGCAGTATCCAAGAACAACCCTGAACAATCTAACGAGCGGTTTTTAAAACAACAAACAAAAACTGTAGCATGATCTAACTGGACTGAAACACAGAGCTTCTAAGCAGGCTTTCATTTGTTCCCAACCACAGTTTATTCCACAGAAAAGAGGAGCTGTGCCTATTATACGGTGTATGCAAAGCTTCAGCTCAAGGCAAGTTCTGTATCTCGGCTCAGACCTGAGAAAAGTGGGGAGTTAAATAAAGAGTATCATCAGACAGACTGCTCAGAACATTGCTATAATTATGCAGAGTACCTAGATGTAATCTTATACCTCACTAAAAAAAAAAAAAAAANAACTAGCATGTTAGAGTTGTGCTTTGCCCTGGAGTGAACACGTGCAAACTGTTGATCCTAACAGTTATGTGGAGAATTTTGAAGATGCTTTTTTTTTTTTTTTTTTTTACACACTTCAGGAGCAGTGACAATCTAGACACTTCATACCTGAGCTCTTTCATGTTCGGGGCACTTTTCAGAAAAGTTATATTCATGAATCATATATTTAAAATGCTAAATGAACAGCAAAGAATTTTGTTTCAGTGATCAAAGAAGCAAATACCCTCTGGTTTCGCCACTGCTGCCAGAGAGCTGAATAAAGAATGACTCTGTTACCAGTTCTCCAAACACTTAAACGTATTTCTCTGTCTTTAGGCAGGTGAGTCTGGCAATGACTCTACAGCTGTTCCACTCACAGAGGGAGTGCTGCATTTCCACCTCAATTAGAGGGGATTTTGTTGCCTTTCCTCTCCTTTCTCCTTCTTTTCAACCTTATCTAAGGCTGGAAATGAACCTAAACCGTGATGCGAAACTTTGCAATTTAATTTCCTGGAGAAGGTTAAACTGTGTAAATAAAAAAAAAAAAAACCAGACTGAAATAGGGAGAGCTGTGAGGAGAGAGGAAAAGTAGCTCCCACACAACACCATTTAGGAGAAGATAATCACGGGCCAAATTTTCTTTTCAGGTATACGAGAATACTTCTAAACATGCAATTTTCTACAAACAGAATTCAGCCTAAGTCACTATTATATATTATAAACCCCACAGAGTACTCTACGATTTACTCCAATACTAGGTTATTTGTAGCAGGATTAACATACATGAATCCAAATCCAATATTTGCATCAACTTTGTTCCTATGAATAGGCTTAAATGTTTAAAACAAACCAGATTTTAATATACTGGAAGAGCTAGTAGAGAAATGTCTGTAAATCAGCAAGAATATTAACTTTTCACAGAATTAATCAATTTGTATTAATTTCATTATCAAATATGGCATTATGTCTGTCAGCCACAGACTGAGTATGCATTTAATATCCAGATCCTGTGAATTTTGTTTAAAGGAGATTAAAACAGCCAACTGGCCCCAAAAGGGAAATATTTTGCAATTCAAACACAGCAGAACTTGCACTGCTGCACTGCATTTTTCCTTTCACACCTGCACCAAAGTCCATCCCAGAGCATCCCAGCCACAGCTCTGTATGAACCGGCTCACACTGAGGGATCACGTTACCGAATGCCATTAGAGGATACATTTAGGCTAATGGTTTTAACCTCACGTCTGGCGCTTCAGCCACAGCTCTTCCCGATACCTGGCAGATCACCACATCCCTGTTTCCACTCGATGAGCCTGCACACCAGCAATTCCCTCTGGGGCAAGGAACGCCCTCTGCCACTGCTGGAATAACTGCCCTGGCTTTTGTCACCTGCTCAGGGGCTGCAGGGACTTCAGTTTTCACAGAGCCACCAACAGTGAGAGACTCTGAAACTGTGATCACTCCTAAAGACAAACTGGAATACAGAGTTTGCAAATTCTCTTACAAAACTTCTTCCTACATCTGCCATTAGGCCAGGAAGACTTCTCAGACAACCTTCTAACTTTTCCGGTTCTTCCTTTAAGCCCCAAGTTTTCCACAACTGAAAAACAGGGATGACGTCTTACAAGTCTTAATTTCAACACACCGAGACTCTTGAATAAAATCCAATTAAAAAAAAAATCATTAGTATAAAACAAGACTTAACTGCAGTCATTTAGGATTTACAACACATTTAAAACCACTTACACGGAATTAATAGGTTATTTTTAAACTTGTGAAAGTTTAAATTATAAATGCTGCTGTAGCTAGTGGCAAAGTTAAGAACCCAATAAAAGCACAGAATTTCCAGATTTTTCTTAAAAGGCAGATGAGTGGTACAGTGAATTACAGGAGAGGTTACAACACTCAGCCAGAAGTCTGCTATTATTACGTTCTGTCTTATCCAAACTCTGGCACAGAACAAGGTTTCCTAAGCTCACCTCTCCCACGCTAAAGGATTTGGAAAACAAGTTTCTGAAATATTTAATTTATCAGTCTGAAATGCAAGTTTCAGAACTTTAGCACTGCTAAGACTAGAAGCTACAAAACCACTTAAAAAGAAAGCTACAACTTCGAAAATGCATTTACAATCCATCTGGGGACAAAGATGTAGCAGTGCTTAAAAATACTTCACATGAAACACAAGATGCCCCTTGCCCCTGTCAGTTTTTGGCAGAGGAGTGGTTATCATTTGAGGAGAAACTGGGCTGACAGAGCTTCTGAGAAGAAGTAAAACCCAGGCATTTACTGGGCACTCACACCTAATACACAATGCAAACCTGCTCTTCAAAGACAGGCAAACGTGAGTTTAAGCAGAGAGTTGGGAGTTTCATCGAATCACAGAATCTCAGAATGGTTTGGGTTGGAAGAGATCTTAAAGATCATCTAGTTCCAACCCTCTGCCCTGGACAGGGACACCTTCCACTGGAAGTTTATGGAGGAAAAGGTTATTACCTTGCCACAGCCCAGATACTGCTGCAGCGTAACACCTCAGCACTGAGCAGTATTCCCAACCTGCTACCCCTAAAGTAAGGAAAACAGTTATGTGGATAAATTTGACAATGGAAATAACAGGGTTTTAAGATTTCCACTAACTCGAGGTCCTTTTAATGTGGAATATGAACTTCTTGAGTGTACAGTTAGGAAGTGGTTTGAGACTGAAAAACACTAGTGACCAGTCAGTGTTGGTCCTCTCTGCCTTCCCTCCAGCTGTGCACTCCCACCTCTTCTCTTGCACCGCTGCCTGTGACATCCTACAGGAATTTATTTGGAGCTCTAAGCCAACAGAGCATCACCCTGAAACACCTAGATGCACACACATTTACAAGTATATGCTGGTCAGGGGGGGTATCTTGGCTCCCAAAATCAGAGAAACACAGGGCTGGCACAAGGCAGGAAGAGGGAGCTGAAGAGAAAGGAAGAACAAGCGGCACCGTGGGCTGCACCAGCCCTTAGAGCAACTGGGCAACTTGGGAAGGCCAAGCTAAAATTCAGCAAGTTTCAAACCCATGCAATAAAGTTAATAATGTCCCCAGAAATTAGCTTTGCATTGTTAGAATAGGAAGACGATGTTTCACATGGTTCAATGAATAAAACATCAGAAAGAAGCAGATGCTGATTATTTGGGGAAAATACACATCCCATCTTAAATTTCAGTGGTGTCAGTCCTTTCCACTCACAGGGAGAAAAAAAGGAAAGGTGCCTACGACAGCACAGGGAGGACAGGTGAATCTGCTCTGGAAGACTTTTTAAACGGTGATGGTGAAATTCAGTATAGGAATTGACTGAACCCTTATAGATCTTTTTCCAAATACAATCAAATCCCAGGCTAACCCCTCTTCCCAAGACAATCAAAACGAAGCCAAAACCTGAAACCAGAAGGGTGTGGGGCCACAAGGCTTTAAAGACAAATGATTGTGTGAGATCAGGCACTAAGCTTCACGTTCACCATCCTGACACTTCTTGCTAACTGAAATATGCAGTCCCTGACTGGAGATAAATGTTTTAAAGCGATTTATTAGAGAGAAGTAGTTCAGGAATCCATTAACTGAAGGAACAAATTATATTTTATGGAACAGAAAATCTTTAAGGCAACCTCTTAAGAAACAAACCTTAAAAATATTAAAGCCAGTCACAAAAAACCCCAACCCTCCCCCCTCCATGAATTTGACATAGCATGCTGCAAGACCTTCAAATTATTAAGCAGATAACAATTTGCTGGTTTTAGGCATTCACAGCCATATATTATTCTCTACAGTTTTATGTACTTTACATTGTTCCACCTTTCCAAAAAAATGGCAAATACATTTAGTTCAAGAAAAGTTTTGTTGATTTTTCAAGGCTATCAAAAATGAAGCTGTCACTACAAAATAAGCTTTCTCTTCTTCCTTGAGTGATATCTTACTCTTTGAATGCACTTATTAGAAATCATCTGTTTTAGTCCTCTGTCAAACAACTTGTCACTGCTCTTCTCACAACAAAATTCTCCAGTTATTCCCTGACAAAGAAAAACCCCATAATGATTGAAAGTCTAAACAAATGCATTGTGATCTCAGAGTATCCAGCATTGCCTTGGCAGGGATACACCTGATGCTCAAAGTATGGACTTTTGTAGTTATTGAGCACTTTATTCTCAGAATGAGTTAAATCATTCACAGGCAGAGCTCAGCGTCTGAAGAACATCACTGTGCTCTGATCAGCATCCTTGTAATGGCAAACATGACTTTGCATCCAACAATGCTCTCCAGTATTTTCATATTCCGCTTTGTTCCAGAAGGTCAACTTTTTGCTTTGCTCAACTTCCTGTAAATCCTCCTGTATTACCTCTGCAGGGTTTTAAGAGGCACAGTTCTGAAAATCCTCCTATAAACTGTATCAATCCTGCTATAAATTATACCAGATCCTAAAACAGGAACATTCAGGAAGTTTAAGGCCAGATGGACTCCATTAGCCTCACCTCTTGTACTCCTATTCTATCAAACTTTCAGAGATAGCCCTGAACTGAAGGGTGTCTTGGCTCTGGCTAAATCAGACCTTTCAGAGACGTGTCCAGCCTTAATTAAAACATCAAGAGAAGAGAATTCATCATTTTCTTTAGCAAGGAAGTGCCACACTCTCCCCTAAATGTTCTGTTTGCAGCTGTAAGTGCTCCTATGAGTAAATCAAACACAGCTAAGCCCTTGCTATGCACATCCACTCCTTAGGCCAACTTCTGCTCAGTTTCATTTACCTGTGGATGAATTATCATCCTAAAAGCGTGCAACTGAGACACAAGAAGTGCTAAACATTTAGGAAGGCGGGGGGGCAGCTAAACCAGCCTTTCAATAGTGCAGTAGGAAGAACACAAAACTAAATACGTTGTTAGTGCAGGGAGCCAATGCGAGCAGCACGAGAATTCCTGCATGCTGCGAGCACTCTCACACCTGTAAAAGCAACACGGTTGGACTTATCTTTGTCAAAGTCAGCTCACAGATCAAAAAGTCTACTAAACCTTCCACAGTACCTCTCCACCTATCACTTAACATTTATGTGCTAGCCCTGCTTTAGTCAGTTTTAAAAGCATTGTGCAGGAATTACCAAGCAGTTACAAGGCATTAGTGGACTAAGTACTTTCTTTTTTAAATCCAAGCCCAGGAACTGAGATAGAATCATAAAACGAGCTACCAAAGGTCACAAAAGTCAATGTCAAAACCAAGATTAGAAGCCCTGAATTCCTGGATCCTAGCCCTGTGCTCAAACCCTTTCCCCACCACTTAAAACATGTGTTAACAAATGTAGGAACTTCGGGCACATGCTTCACTTGTGCGTGCACAGGTCACAAGGGGACAGGTATTTCCGAAAAAGCCTGGCCTTATCCACGAAAAGATTATTAGAAGTATTTCCACAAACGTCAACCCTTCCATCCTCTCCTCCCCAGCCTCCAACCACTCCCAACTCCTGCCCTCCCTGCTCCCTCCGGCACTTACCAAAAAGCAAAGTTGTGGCCAGTTGTGGATAAAATACCTATATGTGTAAATGGAGTAGGGTTCAGACAGATCTTTGGTGATCAGTCTCATGATATCGGGCATCTGCAGCTCTGACTCATACTGGACGTATCGTATCGTTAGGTCCTCCTCGGGCTGACAGTCCGTTCCCGAGCCTTTCAAACTGCAGGCTGCTGCTAAGGACCCGGAGAGTAGCTGCAGGGACTCCTCCTCCTCCTCCTCCCCTCCTTCATCCCCCTCCTCCTGCTCTTCCTCCTCCAAGCCAGTCTCTCCTGCCAGCCCATTGCGGGCTGCAGTCTTAGCAGCAGCAGTCGTGGTTGTGGCAGCAGGCTGGCTCCTGTCCCCTTTAGCTGGGGGAGAAGGAGGAGGAGAGGGTGCAGTCCTTCCCTGGGGAGGGAGGTGGTTGGCGTGGGGGGACGAGCAGGGCGCTGCGGTGGGGGGCGACGACTGCTGCTGTCCGGAGCCCATTGTTTTGCTGGCTCGCTTGTTCTCCAGCCCCTCGGGGGCCGCCCCCGCCTCCGAGCCGAGGATCTTGCCCTTGAGGGAGGCCCGCAGGTGCCGCAGCTCGGGGCTGATGAGGCCGTTGAGCTGGTGGTTGTGGTGCGGGGGGTGGTGGTGGCGGTGGTGGTGGCGGTGCTGCGGGCCCCCCTTGCCGCCGTCGCTGCCTCCTCCT
>VZRQ01009627.1:161236-172946 GCA_013397975.1 Machaerirhynchus nigripectus
GCCTGGCGACGGCGGGGCGGGGCGAGGCCAGCGCCCTCAGACGGGTCCCGGTGCAGAGAGCGCGGCCCTGGGACAGGGACACGGACACGGAATCAGTCACAGGGTCACAGAATCAGTCACAGGGTCACGGAGTCACAGAGCCAGTTGGGTTGGAAAAGGCCTCTGAGATCGTCGAGTCCAGCCCATGACTGAGCACATCCAGTCTTTCATAGACTCAGAATATCCTGAACTGCCAAGACCCACAGGGGTCATGGAGCCCAACTCCTGGCCCGGCACAGGACACCCCAACAATCCCACCCTGTGCATCCCTGGGAGCGTTGTCCAAACTCTCTGAATTCTGTCAAGCTCGGGTCTGTGCCCATTCCCTGGGGAGCCTGTTCAGTGCCCCACCACCCTCTGGGCAATGAACCTTTTCCTGATACCCAACCTAAACCTCCCCTGGCACAGCTTCCTCCTGTTCCTTTGGGTCCTGTCACTGAGAGTGAGCAGATCAGACCCTGCCCCTGCACTGCCTCTCCTGAGGAAGCTTTGGCTGCTCTGAGGTCTGACCTCCCCTCCGGGCTGAACAGACCAAGTGTCCTCAGCTGCTCCTCATAAGGCCCCCTCAGACCCTTCCCCATCCCCGTGGCCTCGTCTGGGTGCTCTGGAATAGCTTAGTGTCTTTTTCCTTCAACACCTCCGGGGAGGGTGACTCCACCATCCCCCTGGGCATCCCATTCCAATGTTTAATCACCTTTCTGTGAAGTAATTCTTCCTAATATCCAGCCTAACCTCCCCTGGCACATCTTAGGAGTATGTCCTGTTGTGCTGTCACTTGTTACTTGGGAGCAGACCCCGACCTCCCCCCAGCTGCCCCTTCCTGTCAGGGAGTTGTGCAGAGCCAGAAGGTCCCCCTTGAGCCTCTTTTTCTCCAGGCTGAGCTCCCTCAGCTGCTCCTCATCAAACTTGTGCTCCACACCCTTCCCCAGCTCCCTTCCCTTCCCTGGACACACTCCAGTCCTTCAGCTGAGTCCTTGCTGAACTGAGGGACCGAGAACTGGACGCAGGGCTGGTGGTGTGGCCTCAGCAGTGCCCAGCACAAGGGAGAGTCACTGTCTGCTCTGGGTTTTGTTCCATCAGCGCAAGCCAAAGCCTGACCGGGCACAGGCGCTGCCCACAAGGATGTTTCCAGCTGTGTTTAGTCTGGGGACAGGGGCCAGAGGTGTTTTGGTGACACTCTGTTGCAGATCAGAGTGCAGGAGTTGTTGCATTTCCTTCCAAAAGCTGCGTGAGGGACGTCATTCCTGCCTGGATAAGCCCTGGGCTGCGTTGCGTGACTGATAACAGTGGAAATTCAGCAAGGCTGAAAGAAGTCTCAAGCCATCTTTGCTGCTCTTCTGCCTCAAATAATCTCTTTTAAGAATGCTACTAGATACCACAGCAACAAACAAGTCCTTTAGATGTGAATATTATATTAATGTGCACACAAGGCCCCTCAAAATGCAGAGAAATAGTGTTTTTTTTTCCTTTTCTCACATGAAGATTTGCAGGGCCCTTGTAAGACTCGCTCATTTTCATTTGCGACAGTTATTTTTCAAGGAAGTGACAGGTCTGGGCTTAAAAGTGAAATCCAGGAACTGCTCTACGTGTCCTAACAGGATTCTTTAATTAGGAAGAATAAATAGTGTGGGGTTACAGGCTCCTGTTTATGAACTGCTGAGGGCTGAAATAAAGTGGGCAAAGAGTAAGAGACCTGTTGGAAATTGAGGGAATTAAAAGGCTTTTAATTAATGATGGAAATACTGAAATTCTGAGAAAGAAATGGGTATCTGAATCCTTTTAGATTTATTTGTTCTTTTCCAAGTCTCTCTTGCCCTATCCCTGGAAGTGTCCAAGGACAGGTTGGATGGGGTTTGGGGCAACCTGCTTTAGTGGAAGGTGTCCCTGTCAATGGCAGGGGGGTTGGAACAAAATGATTTTTAAGGTCCTTTCCTACCCAAACCATTCTGTGATTATTCTGTCATTCAGAAAGCTTAATGCATATTATCTCTGTCCGTGTTGGCTTTGTGTCCTGCTGTTGCTCTGCAGATCTGTTTTTAAACGCTCCTGTCTGCTCCACAGAGGTGTTCATGTACAAAACTGTGTTCAAAGGTTTTGTTTTTATTTTTGTGTGTTATTAGGCACCAAAGGACCCTTGTGGGCCCAGTGGAATTGCTCTGGCACAAGTTCACTGGCCTGGGGTAGTTTAAACAGAAAGAGCAAACAAATGTCAGTGCAGGGCTGGCCCAAATTCTGCTCTCACTTGCCATGTCGCAGCACTGGGATTGAGAGTGTCAGAGCCATGCGTTAGGGTGATGTCTGTGTGAAGAAGACAGTCCAGGCCAGGAAACACTGTTAGAGAGGGTGAAGATGATCTAAATTATCATGAAAGTGGAAGGTGTTGCTGTCCATGGCAGGGGGTTGGGATGAGAAGATCTTTAGGGCCCCTTCCAACCCAAACCATTCCACAGTTCTATGATTCTGTGGCTACTGCTGAGATGTTCTAAGTTCCTACTGTGCTTAAGCTTGTCTTATTCTTGTCTCTGTTATGACAACAGTTGCTTTTTAAATGCATGTTCTCAACCAGAAGCCACACCTTTTTTTCCCCCTTAACTTTACATACATTTCATTCCTTAGTTTTTCCCTCACTGCTTTTCGAACATCGCTCAGCTCTGAGCACAGTCATGCCATCACGAATCACACGTTCTGAAGCGAGGATGGGGCTCGAACACAGGCCTTGTTGTTTGTCTTTCTTTGTTCAGTAACTCTGTGACCTTGGAGGTATCCATGGTTAATTTGTTAAGAAACCAGCAGCTTAGCAAACTTTGGAAACTTAGTTCCATTTTCTGTGAAAGGAAAGGGAGTTGCTGATGGCCTTCCTCTTCTCTTCAGTATTTAAGGCAAGTACCTACACTTTGATTTAGTTTCACGGTTGCTCTCAAGGTATTAGAGTAGAAAATGGACATCTAAGCATTCCCTGTGGTAACAAAGTGACATCCCATCTGCACCAGAAATAAGGATGCTGGGGGCAAGATATTGAGCTGTAATTAATCTGGGCAATAAAAATGTAGGAGCAGGTGCTAGTGCTTAACAAAGAAATTGTTGGGTTTTTTCTCGAAGAAGAGGAAGTAATTTGACATGAGTGTGTGACACGGAAATAGAACTGAAAAGTTCTCTGTTGTTCTTCACTTATTAACAATGATTCTTTACTCCTAAGAGTGACTGTTTTACTTCACTCTGAGCACACCAGCAAAGCAGTAATTACCTCTCTTTTTCTTTTCCACCTGTCCAAGTCAAAAATAAATGGTGTATTTTTGAATCTGCTTTTTCATGTGGGCAAGTAGAAGTTTCTCATGGGCCTTGTCAGTGCTACGGCCCTGAGGGTGTCCCCGTTCCTGGGGGTTTGCCCTTTTGGGGTCAGGGTCAGCTTTGAGATAGGTCCAGCACAACCATTCCTGCTTCACCCTGTGCTTCCCCATGGACTCGTTGGGCCATCTGGGCTCTCAGCTGAGCCTGGTCACTGTCACTGAAGTGTCTCTGCGTGCTTTGCTCATGTGTGTTGGGCTGTGCCTGTCACAGCCGGGCCACCCTGGTGTCCTCACCTCTTCTACCCATCCCACCTCGCTGCCATGCTCAGTCCCCAGCTTCCCTTCTCTTCTGGACCAGTGACACACTCTGCCATTTCCTGAGAGCAAGCCCACACCTCGCCGTGGTGAGCAGGAATCCTGCACTGATTCCCTTTTTTTTTTGGTGATGCTTTCAAAATTTAGAGACAGGCACTGTGTGGGCAAAGATGCTGTCATTCCACTGAAGCAGCCTGGCTTTGGTCCTCTGCAGCTCCAATAAATACAAGAGAGAATAGCAGAGATGTACCTGCAGGTCTGGAGTTTCTGCACTGAACTCTGCATTTAGGGAGGAAATGCAACGTGTGCTGGCGGAGGTGGGAATACCAGGTCTGCACAAGTTCCTGAAGCAGCAAATAGAGAATCATATAAAAAGTAATACAAAGTTACAGGCACAGGGAAAGAGGAAATCAGTAAAACCTAAATGCATGTGTATGCATCCAATCGTGTTGTTCAGTTCCCACCGAGGCAAGTGGCTGTTTAAGGGCAGGGTTCGTGCTCGGAGGGGGAATCTTCCGTGTAAAAGAGGTTAATGGGGAAAGGCTGCGGTTTGGAAAGTGCTGTAACGAGAGAAATCACAAGAGGGGAGTGTTGTACAGCACTCCGGCGTCTGCAATTCCCACAGCAGTGACCCCGTGCCATAATCCAAGTTTATTTTACCAGAGGAAGATACAAAAGTCATTGCCTGCATCTCTTTTGACAGCAGTAACATTTTACTCCGTGTGAGACAAGGATTTGTCGTGTCAAGATCAATAAGCAGGAGAATTGCCATCTCCACCTCTGTAGCTGTGTTGAAACCAAGTGTGAAATGACAGTGAGAGAGGTTTGCCAGGTTAAAAAAAAAGAATACAAAACAGAGATCTGTGAAGGATGAGTCAATCATGACAATATATGTTTCATTTCTTGGTCTTACCTCTTTTTTCATACTATAGGTGAAATCATGTGAGTCTTTGATCACTGACTGGGAGCTGGCTTCTCTTTCCCATGCCTACTGTCAGTGGCAGGAAGAAATCCTGACTCAGCAGGAGGAAAAGGTGTGTCCATAACCTCATTCTCCTTCTAATAAGGTGCTCTTAAGCTTTTCAGGAAGATTTTCCTTCTGTCTGCTACCCTGCCAAGACACCTTTGACTTCTCCCTGTCTCCTGAGAACTCAGTGCCCTTCAGTAGTATTGGAAAAAACAATGCAAAGAGCAGAGAAAATCTCTTTCTGTTGAACCCGGGTTTGCTGTGTGCTTAGAAACGCAGTGAAAATGCACTTAAGAGCAGAGATGCTGCTTCAGAGATGATTTCATGAGAGAGGATTGACTCCACTGTGCCTGGCATCTGGCCTGGGAAGCTAATGGGGAATGATTAATTTAAAGTGATGCACTGCTCCATGAATAGCTGGAGACAGCTCTCCTCTTCCCAAACCTTTGTTGAGAACGGGAAAAGAAGGAAGAGTTTCGGGGAAGGTGCAAGTGTGACATCCAGGAAAGCTCAATGCAGGGCTGCAGAGCTGATGTTGGCAGCTGATCTCAGCTGGTCTGCACGGACCCAGCTCCCCTGGGAGCCGGCCCTGGCACAGCAGGGATGGTGCTGTGAGAATCGGGCATGTCTGGCTTTCTCATCCATCATTGTTCCCTGCTCCCAAGTGTTGCACAAGGAGGGATTTGCACTTGGGCAAGTCAGTATGTTGATATCCTTGCATGAACTGCTCACCCACACACTCTGACCCATCCCACCTCATTGTGTGAAAGGAGCACACTGGCAGGAAATTCAGGCCTTCTTTCTTGCAGTAACAGCCATCAACAGTGTCAGGCTCAGCTTGACCACTTTGGCTGGGTTTGGTTTATAGCTGTGAAGGAGAACAGTTACAGCATATTAAAAAATCATGTGATGCTCTAAAGGAGCTTGCTGAAAGCTTCACAATAGAGACAGACCAAAACTGGAGTGTTTTGAAAAAAACCCCAAACCAACCCCAAACCCAAAACCCAGTAATAATCTCTCTAAAATTGTTTAAAATGTCATGTAGCAATTTAGGTCATTAAAATATGACCATCTTTTTAAAATGTCTTCTGCTAGTTGCTGATTTGCTGATAGATTCCCTAAGGTATGAAATATTTGATGAAAAAGCACCTTAAAATACTGAAGGTGAGGATGGAAACTTAGTAAAAAAGGCAAGGGTTGAAAGGAATTAGGGAATTACAGACACATCAGCTTACCTTCAATTTCCTGAGAAATCCTGGAACAAATAATCAAATAATTTGTGAGCATGTAAGAGAAGACAAGGAGATTAGAGACAGTCAACATGGATTTGTCAAGAACACATCATGTCAAATCAACCTCATTTGCTTTCATGGCAGAGTCACAGGCTCTGGGACAGAGGGGAAAACATTCAAGTTGTGAGTCTTGACATGAGTTAGACTTTTGGTGGGAAAGGCATGAGCAAGAAAAGGAAATATTGTATATATGGAGTTATAAAGAGCTGAGTGCCCAGTGTTTCCGAGATTCACCAGGAAGGTGTAAGAATGTGTACTGACCAGGAGAATCCTGAAAAATATGACCTGTGTGGACAGTGAAGTCCTGTAACAAACTCCTAGAGAGGGTTATCATGGAAAGCTCTCCAGAACAAGAATCACGTGGCTGATCCTGCCTTGTTACACAGGAACAGAACAGAGAGGGTTCTTGAGGTCTTTTTGTACTCTGCTTTTATTAAAATTCCAGCCATATAATAATCTTTGATTGTCAAAAGTGGATTTTACACCACAGATTCGTGTGTCCAACAGGAAGCTCAGGCTGTATCACTCATATTAATGTCTCTGAAAACAGAATTAGCAAAGCATTTTGTGACTGCCAATCTTCTTTTAGTAAAAGTTACATTACCTGGGTATCAATCAGTGTTCCAATGTAAAGTGATGTAGGAAACTGTTGCTTTCTTCTCTTATATGACACTACAGGGGCAAAGTTCCCCATCAACAGGATTCCCTCAGGGAGCAGAGGGAAAATAGCTGGCCTGAGAAGTGAAACTCCTGCTTGCACCACACCACTCTGCAGCAGTGCTGGGCCTGTGACTCTCCCTTCACTGTGGCATAGATGTCTGAGATAACTAGAAACAGAAACTCCAAAGTGCTGCAGGGAATTAGGCAACTTAAAACACCATCCTTGCTAAAATTTATTACTGTGCATGCATAAACCCATTTTTATGCTCTTAAGGCCAGTACATCCAGTCCTGGTATTTTTCTTGGGACTATTCATGACCTTAAGCTTAGATGTGGGTTTAAGTGTGTTGCTGGCAGGGATCTCATAGTTTTGCCTGGATTTTTTTATTCTTCCATTCACACTGAATCAGTTCCTGATGCCACTGAACAATAACTCAGCTCTGGTTTCCCCAGGGGAGGAATTCAGCTCCTACTTCCTATTCTAAACTGCAGCTCAGTTGGCTCCTTCAGGGCCAGGGATAGGCAGAGGTATTTTGCTTTTGGGGAGGAAACCCAGGTTTCTACGTTCCCTTCTGAGGCAGAAAAGAGCTGCCTGCAGTGCTCAGAATAGTTCAAGGGAATTTTTTTGATGCTTTCAAAAATATCCTCCAAGTGAGCCTTGGCAGTGTCTTCTGCACCACCTGCTACTGATACTCTGGGAATCGGGAGTGGCTGAAGGAGGATGGTTGGAATAAAAGTTCCCTGGGAACTTCGCCTTTGCACTTGTTTTGATGCTCAGCAAAGCCAAAGAAAAATAACAAGACACTTTTTGCTCTGAATGCTTTTACTCCGTTCTTTCTTTCAAAAGTCTGACTGGGGAGTTTTTAACCACAAAGCTTCAGGACAGAGGGTGTTTTGTTGGTCCTTGGTTCCGGATAATCTCTGGATGTTGGCTCTGCTCTATGCGTGCACGGAGTGACCATCTAGCACAGGCAGTGCAACGCTTCTCCCCAAAACATCAGAGGTCTGGAACATGAGCCTGGTGAGGGCAAAGGGCAGCTGGGAAGCTGAACTTTGTGTGTTTTGTCGGCTCAGAGGGCAGGAGGTGGGGCTGAGGGCATGGTTGGATTGGCAGCAGGTGTTGGATATTGGTCACGCTTCACGTTTGAGCTGGGCACAAGTTTGTCAAATCCTTCAAGAAGGAGGTTTCCAGATATCCCATGCAAACCTCGAAACCCAAGTGGGCAATAATTGTGTGTGGAAAAGAAGACATGGTTAGAAGGCAGCCTAATTCAAGAGGTAGAGAGCTCAAACCCCTTCTGTCATTACAGCTGGGAATACAGGTTTGGATCCAATTAAGTCTGTGCATAATTTCCACATTTTCAGGTAGAGGTATCCAGTGTAAGTTCTGAAAATCGGGAATGGCACAAGGTGAGCTTTTCTTGTGCCTGTGTGATCAGAGAATGATTGAGTGGCCTGGGTTGGAAGGCATCTTAAAGCCCATCCAGTTCCAACCCCTGCCAAGGGCAGGGACACCTTCCACTATCCCAGGTTGCTTCAATTCCCATCCAGCCTGGCCTGGAACACTTCCAGGGATGGGGCAGCCACGGCTTCTCTGGGTAGCGTGGGCCAGGGCCTCACCACCCTCACAGGAAAGAATTTTTTCCTGATATCCCACCTAAACCCACTCTCTGCCAATCTGAAGCCCTGCTTACACTACATGGCAACAGTCAGTCTGGCTTAGGCCATGTATTGACTATTATTTGGCCCAGAGACTTGTGATTTTGCTGCGAGACCAGGAATTGCAATTTCCTGGTGCATGGGGGGCTGTCCAAGTGCCTGCATCAGGACTGGCTGGGCACTTCAGCACTATGGGTGAGTGTTGGATGCTGCAGACACCAGCTCCAGCCACACAGAGATCCCAAATCCTGTGTCTGCAGGCTCACAGCCCAGCTGAGCTCACTCCAGCCCCTGCACTGAAGGATCCTTGATTATTGCCTAATTTGAGCCCGGGGACTCAGCCATAACGAGTGGGTGATTGTATGAATCATGCCTCGCTTTCTCTTCCCCAGCACAGCAATTCCCCCACATTTGTTCGTTACTCAGACTTGTTTGCCAAATAATTTATGCACATAATTTCGGGTCGGTAATTCATTCACATGCAGCCTGGGTGAGTGTTTAGCAATTGAAATGAGAAAGTCAAGATGTTTTGTTTGGGCTCACAAGTTTTTGTTTCTTGATTAAACTCTCAAAACCGTGTTGTAGGGGTGACTGCTCGTGTCAGTGAATTCAGAATGTAATTTCTGCGTTTACCCTCTAATACACACATACATTCATGATGTCTTCACTTGCTAGTAAACACGTTGATTGCACAGTCTGTGAAAGGAGAACACAAAAGGAACCTAAATTAAGCTAATTATTTAAAACAATGAAACATATGGAAAACTAACCTGTTGTGTGATCTTTTAATTCTGTGCAAAAGAAAAAAGACTACACTGAAATCTGGCCAAAAAGTAAAGTGATAAAATGAGTACTGGATGCTTTCCAGCATCCTCTGAAACATTCAGGGTAGAAAATGTCAAACTGCTTGAATTTGAATCTTTTAAAGAGAAAAAATAAGCATCAGAAGTGTAACCAAGAAATCTCCTGGATGTGGTGATACTTAGCAGAGGAATGGAAAGTGGTAAATGTGGCACCAGATTTTAACACATGACACTGCTGTGTCATGATGGAAACCCATAACTCATAAATCCTTCTTGGGTACCCCAGTTTTGGTTCCTTTATGGACGTAGAGGGGGTATATATACATATATACATACAGGGGGGTGGCAAAAGGCTGTAGATAAAGTGGAATTGGGAATGACAACAGTTTGTGTGTGTTCAAGAGAACCAGAGGGAGGCATCAACTGAGGGTTTCCAACTATCTGCAAGTATTTGGCTCAGGAAGTTCCCAAGAGGAAAATTATTAGAGGCTGAGGGAGTATCAGAGGAAACATCACTTTATGCTCATCCTGCTCCTGTACTTTTCCTGGATGTTCACTTTGACCAGTGCTGGATGCTGGAGACAAGACAAAAAGTGAGTGTGGGTTGGATGAGTCTGGATCAGTGTGGTTGTGGAGCTGGGAGAGACAGGAGGTGCCCTGGAAACCACAACTCTTCTTTCTGTAGCAGGCAAATTGGCAGGGATCATCTGGGGTACTTGGGTATATTGGAGACTGTGGAAGATCAGTCACCCCAGAAAGATTTTTAGCAGTTTTATTGCAATCATTTTTTTTAAGAAATTACTTTATTATGGCGTAAGATGAAAGCCCTGTAAGGGATTTCTAATTGTTTGAAGAAGGGAAAGAAAATACAGAAACAATGGTAATTTTTCACTACAGAGAGGTTATCAAGCAGGATCTCCTAAAGGTCTAGATAAGCTCTCCAGGAACTAAGCAGAAAAGACGGGGATTTCTGAGGTGCCACGGCTTGCTGGCATCACACAGTTACATGGGGTGGTTTAACCTAGAGATTTGTGTCAAGGGAAGAGAATGGATCCCGACTCCTGGTGACTGTAGGGTAAACTCCAGGGAAATTGTATGTTGATAAGTCCCAAATAATAAGCATGGGAAAGAATAACCAACTCTATATATGTAATCATAGACTCTGATGGGTATTACCTGCTCAGGAAAGAAATCTGGGTGGCAGTATTGATAACTCCATGGAGAGAAGAATTCAATTCCCTGCAAAACACAGGTCCTTACAATCCTTTTTTTTTAAAAAAAAGACCATTAGAATTACCAATGGGCTTTAAGTACCCAGGCAGCTTCCAAAATGTTCTCTGTTCTCATATTCTCATAGCATGAATATTCACATATTCCAACCCCCCCATGTATTTGTGCAAGAAAATGTGATGTCAAGAACAATGGAGAGATAGAGCAGGTCATTGGTCCCGCTTTGGAGCGGCCAGCAGTGACCAGGAGGTGCCTTGGCCTTCAGATGAGCAATGTGTCAGCTGTGAGCACTTTTGGAAGCAAGTGTTTGTCTTGGCTGTCTTGTTTTTCCTGGATGCCGTGCGGAGCCACGGCCGTGTCCAAGCAGGCTGGTACAGATGGCAGCTGCCGGCAGAGTTAGGTCTTCATTCGCAAATGGAAGATGACAGGGAGCTGCTGCCAGCCCGGGTCCAGCTTCCCCATCACCTTTGCAGGGAGGGAGATCAGCTTCACACCAAGCCCAAGGCTTGGCAGCTCGGCTTGATTCCTGCAGTGGCTCCCAAACAGCTCCACCCAAGTACCCGCGGACGTAGGAGTGCTCAGCTCCAAACCAGACCTCGGCTCCTCGCTGGGAGCCCTCCAGATGGAGCTGGGTGCTGTGGAAATTCCCAGCCCTGTGGAGGTCAGCAGTCACTGATACTGGTCTGTGCATGAATTTAAAGGCTCAGAGCTTTGCTCCCAAGCCCCTGCAGACAAAACCCTCTGTGTTGTGCCTTGCAGCTGCTGCTGGCTGCAGAAGGCTGCCCATCTGTGCCGAGGGAGAAGCCATCAGCACTGACTCACTGCTCCAACCACCTCCTACTTTTGGCAGAAACCAGCACAAGCAGACTCAGAGGACCCTGGCAGAACAGAGCACTTGCAGTGAGGGGTCGGGGTTGATGCTGAAGGGATGTGACATCAAACCATGCTCAGAGCCGTCACTCCCAGGTAAGTGAGTGGTATACATGGTCCTGCATGGACCCATGGAATCACTGTGTGGGCTCAGGGACTCATTGCATGGACTCACTGTACCCTCAGTGAGCTGATCTGCTGGAGGGCAGGAAGGCTCTGAGAGGGATCTGCACAGGCTGGATCCATGGGCCAAGACCAACAGTGTGAGGTTCAACAAGTCCAAGGCTGGGTCCTGCCCATGGGTCACAACAACCCCGCGGAGCACTCCAGGCTGGGGCAGAGTGGCTGGAAAGCGGCCCAGCAGTAAAGGACCTGGGGGTGCTGGTGACAGTGGCTGGACATGAGCCCAGTTGTGCCCAGGTGGGCAAGAGGCCAATGGTACCTGGCCTGTACCAGCAATAGAGTGGCCACAGGACCGGGGCAGTGCCTCTGCCCTTGTGCTGGGCACTGGTGAGGCCACACCTGCAATCCTGGGGTCAGTTTTGGGCCCTGCAAGACAAGAAAGACACTGAGGGGCTGGAGTGTGTC
>VZRQ01009627.1:173013-205931 GCA_013397975.1 Machaerirhynchus nigripectus
AGGAGCAGCTGAGGGAGCTGGGGGGGCTCAGCCTGGAGAAAAGGAGGCTCAGGGGGGACCTTCTGGCTCTGCACAACTCCCTGGGTGCAGCCAGGGGGGAGCTGGGCTCTGCTCCAAAGGAACAAAGGACAGGATAAGAGGAAACGGCCTCAAGCTGCATCAGAGGAGCTTCAGGTTGGACATCAGGAAGAATTTCTTCAGAGAAGGATTGTCAAGCCTTGGAATGGGCTGCCCAGGGAAGTAATGGAGTCCCCATCCCTGAGAGTGTTCAAGATAGGATGGAATGTGGCACTCAGTGTTCTGGTCTGGTTGACAAAGTGGTCATCAGTCAAAGGCTGGACTCGATGATCTCGTAGGTCTTTTCCAGCCTTAATGCTTCTGTGATTTTGTGATTCTGTGAAAGCAGGTCTCACTCATCAGGAGTGAATTTTCAAATCAGTTTGGCTGACCAAACACAATGTCTGCAAGCACCAACCCCTAGAGTTGGACTAGGTACCCTTGGCTCCCTTTACAAGCACTGAAAGACACTTTTTAATCCTGCAGTCTGTGTTCATCCTACAGTCACTGAGTGAAGCAGTTGGATGGACTTGCCCTAGAAATGCATATTCGTGATAAGGAACGGGAATAACCAGCTCAGATCATGGAAATATAGAGTCACTAAGGTTGAAAAAGACCTCTAAGGTCATCAAGTCCAACAATTAACCCAACACTGCCAAGGATGAAGTTAGGACACCTCCTAAAGATTTGGGAGAAGAATCTCACCCTGCAGACGCAGGGACCCATCTCTGGAGTTAACAGCTTTAAAGAGCCTGAAAATAAAAACATCCTTGAGGCAGAAAATCCCTACCCAGATATGCAACAAAAGAGTGCCTGCTCCAAAATCCTAATCTTCCTCTCCAGCCAAGAGTCATGCCTGGTCCTTAAAGAGAGGAGGATCCCGTGTGGGTAGGAGGGCAGAGCCAGGACCTTTCTGTTGCAGAGGAGGAGAGGTTTTAACATCACCACAGCAAAGCGCTCCCGTTTCCCAAAGCTGTGGTGCAGGCACACTCTTGCGGCTGCACAGAGCCAGTGCACGCTGCTCGGGGCCAGCCCTGCGCCCAGCAGCCCGCAGGAGCCCGGGGGCTTTGCGGCTCCTCCTGCCCCTCCGGGAAGGCACCAGCTCCTACAATGCATCCACAGTCATCCCGGATGTTGTGGCAGCCCCCGGGGTGCTGGAAGAGCCTGCCCGAGTGCTTTTATCCAGCTCTGGCTCAGAGCAGGGTGTGTGCCCTGAGGCAGTGAATAATTTAGCACTGCGGATATTAACGCTCTGCCGCGGGAATGAGCCTGCTTCTGGGAAAAGGGACACCCCAGCTGCTGGGCTGGGGGTGCGGGTTTGGGGTCCCCACTCCATTAAGAGTCATGGGATTCATGTCACCCCACACAGGGCATCTTGTATGACTTTATTTATCCTGGAAACAGGCTTTTATCTATCCTGGGAACTGCCTCCTCATCCTGCCCAGGTGAGCAGCTTTGGATGCTCTCCATCTCACACCCTGCAGGAAGTTGGTTGGGGTGCTGGATCTCCTCTGCTTCTGCTCTTTGGGGTTTTGCTGAAGGAGCAGCAAAACCTTCTCCCTGAGCCTGGCAGCCTGAGTGAAGCCCATCAGCCCTGCTCATACCTGAGTGAGGAAAAAGCTGTTGGCACTTGGCTGTGAAAATCAGGAAGTCACAAAGTGGATGTTTTGATTTTTTTCAGAAAGCTGAAAGTGGATTTTTTTTCTGTTTCCTTTTCCTTTTTATTTTCTCCTTTTCTGTCAGGACATGCTGATCCCATCCAGGAGGCTCCACACTGTACGTTGTCTGAGGCCGAGGCCCTGGGGTCCATCAGAGACACAGCATCAGTGACCTCACTGAGTTCTTTTAGTCTGAACAAAACCTCCTTTTCCCCTATTTTTTGGGACTGCCCAGATTCAGGAGGATTCCCCTTTGGTTTTTCCCCTCCTTTTCACCTGCTTGCAGCATCCCCCTGCCCTCTGGAAGACACGGAGGCTGTGGCCCTGCTGTACCAGCTCCATGGTCTGTGCTGCTCATCCAGACTGTCTCCTTCCCGAAAATCATCTTGGTGTAGCTCTGATCTGTGGGGTTTCAGAGCAGGCTGGGTAAGGACAGGGATCCCTAAGAGATCCCTGAGAAAAGCTGTCTCATGATGCCAGTCTGAGCTACACATGTACATGAAAAGAGATATATGGATGGGAAATAATTGGGATTGAAGTGGAATCACAAATGCCAGCATCAGTTGTCTGCTGTGGAGATACTCAAATACATACTTCAACAGCAGGTTGTTCTCTGAGAGATCCCGGGGTTGTTCCCCTGTATTAATCACCTTTTTCCCATTCTGCCCTAATACTGGGGAGGTCATTTGAGAAAGTTGCATTTAAAAATATGCAAAAGAATAAAAATAAACTGCCCAAATCCAGCCCTGAACTGCTTGGTGGGGCTGTAGGACAATGTTACAGGGAAGTGGTTTGAACAAACACTGGGTTGGTGCCAGAGACCCTGGATCCCTGAACTACAGAATCCCAGAACAGTTTGGGTTGGAACAGGACCTTAAAGCCCATCTCATCCCCCCCCCCTGCCATGGGCAGGGACACCTTCCACTATCCCAGGTTGCTCCAAGCCCTGTCCAACCTGGCCTGGAACAATTCCAGGGATGGGGCAGCCACAGCTTCTCTGGGCAACCTGTGCCAGGGCCTCACCACCCTCAGAGAGAAGACTTTCTTCCCGATATCCCATCTAACCCTGTCCTTTGTCAATTTGAAGCCATTCCTCCTTGTCCTGTCACTCCAGGTCCTTGTCCCCCATCCTACTGCTCTCCTGGATCCCCTTTGGGCCTTGGAAGGGGTTTTAAGGTCTCCCCAGAGCCTTTTCTGAATACTCCCAGCTCTCCCAGCCTGGCTCCAGAGCAGAGGGGGTCCAGCCCTTGGAGAATGTTTGTGGCCTCCTCTGGATTTGCTCCAGTATCTCCACATCCTTCTCAAGCTGGGGTCCTCAGACCTGAACCCAGTACTGCAGGTGGGTTTCTAAATACAATTTTTTTCTTTTATTTTCTTGCTGATGGGAAACATGTCCTATTTGCATTTTTGAGCCTGAATAGTTTTAATTCAGTTTTTTTATTGTACAAGCTCAAGAGGAACATTTACTTTGTTTTCACTGATTAGTTATACAATTATTCCTCTCAGATACCACATGAACCATGAACCATAATATTGTATTCTTTGCTAATACATTTTGGCTGAGGTATTTACATGAAAACACAATACATAAATGTAATGAATTTTTCAAATGAACACATTGGTAATATAAAGTAATCTTTTTTTTTTCCCCCCGTACACCAAAAATTCATTAAACTTTTCTCAATTAGCAAACTGACTTTTCTAAATAAGCTGCTGATTGAGCATGAGCCAGTCACGCAGACCAGCTGGATTTGATAACGTTGGATGGTGCCTGTCACCAGGGAGGGAGAGATTATCTCTGCCAGCCCAGGGCAGGCATCTTCTGCTGCATCTGACACCTCTTGAAACGGGTGCCACTTCCAGCTGCCCACCAGTGAGGAGTCAGGGCTTGCTAGTGCCTAAATGAGAATAATCTTCTGTCTAGGAGGTGAGATGAAGTCCTGGGCTGAGTCCAGCCTTCAGGCCTGTAGCAGCATCCGTGCTGTGGCCAGCCAGGTCAGGGAGAGGAGGAAGCTGGGAATGAAGGAGGAAAAACCTGGGTAATTTTCAGCTGGATGCAGGCACGGATGTGGCTGCTCACATCCCTGCAGAGCTACAAGTGTTGTGGAAGTGTTCCAGGCCAGGTTGGACAGGGCTTGGGCAGCCTGGGATAGGGGAAGGTGTCCCTGCACATGGCAGGGGGTGGAACTGGATGAGCTTTAAGGTCCCTTCCAACTCAAACCATTCTGTGACTCTGTGACTGTGTTCAATGATGACACAAACTGATACAGCCTGGAGAAGTAAAGTCATTCTTCTTCTGAAGTCAGCACTGTGCTCTTTTATTTATTTTAATTTTATTAGTCTTGTTTTTCCCCATAGTATCCAGGGATAGTTATTCCTTTTGTGGACTCCTTTAAATATTCTCTGCAGAAACCAGTGACTGATGCTGGAATCTTGGTCTCGCTGCAGTTAGTGGGGAGCTTGCTCCTGGCTTTGTTGGGGGGATTTGGCTCTGGCCGAGTCTTTTTGTATGAAGTGGAATAAATCCATCAGGAGTGGAATGTCTCAGCACAATGAACACCTCCCAGTGCCTTTCACATAGATCACACTGTTATATCATGTGCCTGACCTACTTTGCTTCAATAAGCTCATCTCTGTGCAGTGGAAGATAAGCAAAACCACTCTTCTGACACGAAAATGCATCCTGTCTATCAACACGTGTGTGCTGCTGTCGGCAGGGGCCGATCCTGGGCTGATAAGGGCTGGTTTTCCCTCTCATGGAAGCAAAACTTCCACTGGCATCCAGTGAGGCTCAGACTGGGAGGGATTCCCCAGTGAAGCTGTGTCTGCCCCATCGCTGGCAGTGCTCCAGGCCAGCTTGGATGGGGTTTGAAGCAACCCGGGATAGTGGAAGGTGTCCCTGCCCTTGGCAGGGGTTTGGAACTGCATGTTCTTGAAGGTTCTTTCCAACCAAAACCATTCTGGGATTCTGTGACTTGACCCTGTTAGAGGGGTGGGAAGGACAAGCAGTCACCTTCAGGGCCTGGGCATGAACAAAGAGCAAGGAGTGGCATGAAGGGTGGGATTGGAAAATTTATCAGGTTGTTCCCTGTGTTGGGATACACAGGGCTCAAGAGGGGGTTTGTGTCCATCTCCTCCTGGATGAGCCATGGATGTTTCTCTTTGAAAACTTTGTTTTCATGGTACAACTCCCCAGGGCCACTGTCGTACTCAGACATGAAAGAACCACGCAGATACTGTTCTGTCAGGATAGGAGCCAGGGCCAAAAGAGAAAGCAAGAAGGGCCAAAGAAGGGCAAAAAAGGGCAAAAAGGGGCCCGGCCTCTTTATTCAGTCAGTTATATATCTTTTTAGAGGCAACCATGGATTGGAGGATGGGGTCACCACCTCTCCATGACACTGGTCAGACCAAAAGTCTACCATATTTTCTCTGCCTGTTTCAGAACAAAAAGAATGATAATAATACAGATTGGTTGGGTAAACATGGCCTATGTTTACAGAAAATTCGTGAGAAACTCTGTTACAGGAATGAAAACATCGAAAGACTGCAAAACTCAGGGCGACAGGCCACCATGGGACAACCCAGGCTCTTGCTCCTGCACGGTATCTTCATGCTTGTCCTTCCCACCAGGCTGCAGCTGAGCACAGGCAGCCCCATCTCCAGCATCTCTGCCTCTGGATGGGCAGGATCAGAGAATCACAGAATATTCTGGGTTGGAAGGGACCCACAAGGATCAGCACGTCCCACCCTGTGCCTGAGAGCATTGTCCAAATCCTCCTTGAACTCTGGCTGACTTGGTGCCTGGACCACTTCCCTGGAGAGCCTGGATCTCCTTTCCTCCCCAAAGATCCCTTGGAAAATCCCAGCCTTTCTTGGGAAAGCTTCCCCCACGAACTGTGCTGGATATGTCAGGGTGGGTGTTACGGCTCTCACTGTCAGAGGCGTCCCTGAGACAACCCCTCTGAGTTCAAAGCATTTCAGCAGGGCAGGAAAGCTGGTTCGGCTCCCAGCACAGCTCCCGCACGCGACGCGGCAAATGACAAAGCTCATTACCTGGGTCACGTTCTGGGGCGTAGCTGGCAAATTCCTTTGTGAGAGAAAATCCTGCCTGCTATGGAATGCCCTTGACCAGCCCTAAACCTGCTTTTCCTGGGCTGGGAAGATGGGAAGAGGTAGGAGCACAGGCAGACCTGGCTGAGCAGCAGGGAGGTGAGCAGGACCCTTGTCGTGAGCATGAGCACAGAACCAGGATGCATCTTGTGGTGCCCTCCCTCTTTCTTTTGTTTGTTTTGTTTATTTGCTTTGCCAGCGGATTTGGGTCAGTATTTTTATATTTACTTCCCTCTTTGTTTATTTATTTGCTTGTTTATTTGTTCTTGTCTCTTCTTTACTTTTTTTTTTTTTTTTTTTTTTTTTTTTTTTTTTTTCTTTTTTTTTTTTTTTTTTTTTTGAAAAGCAGTGACAAGATGGGAAAATAAATAAATAAATAAAGCTACCAGCGTGGAAGACAGAGATTTGCTTTTCATGTGCTCCCTGTTTTGGAGACAGGGATTTTCCAAGTGTTGCTTTGATTGATTCAGCCTTGAGGATGAGAGGTGGAAAAAAGAGCATCATTTCAGCCACTGGAAAAACATGATGGGAGGGTTCTGCATGAGCTTCATCCCAGCTCTGATCCTGACTTACCTCTATTTATTTTCTCCACCTGAGTGGCAGCAGGATAACCCAGTGTTATCAGGGTCTCAGGGCTTGATCCTGGCTCTGTTGGGACCACTGGATAAGTGCCTGTTCACAGGACAGTGTTCCTCCAGCCTGGAGAGCTTCACGGCTTGCCCTGACCCCAACTTTCTGAAGGTCTGAGGCTGCTGCTAAGATAATCCTGGTCTGTGACTAAAAGCAAAGAGCTTTCCTCTGGAGCAGGGGACAAGAGGAGCAGCAGCTTCTAGGGAGAAAAGACGTGGAGACATAAATAAGGTCTCTGCCAGCCTCTGATCGAAATAGCTGCTTGCAGGGTGTCATCCATGGAAAAACTGGGTTCTTCAGCCACCTGGCAACAGCAGCCATGACCTACAAGCTGCTTCTGGATCCAGCAGTTGTGTTTGGGAGGAAGGATCAGGTTTGTTCATGCCAAACTAGTTTAGGGCCCTGCGCAGCAAAACCCCAAAGCAAGAACTGAAAATTAGGCACAACTTTAAGTGCTTTGCTGAGTGGGGCTGGAATGCCCCCCCTTACCTACAGGCTTTGATGACTTCATTTTCTCACCCAGCTATGGTGGAAGGTAGTGTGAAAGCCAGCCTGGTCCGTTTTTGGAGTCAGTGTGCTGAAGCAGCCCATAAGATGAATTTAACCCTTTGTGTTTTACCAGTGAGAGGAGAACACGCCATGAGAACCCACAAAGGCTGGTCTGATTCCTGGGAACCGAATGCCAACGTCCCCTCGGGGTCAGCAGCGCCTTTGTTTGCCGTTCCCGATGTTAACATTTGTTCCTGTGGGACATCTTGGGTTCCTGCTCTTTGTGGTTAATCACAGCCTTTGTGCAGTCTCCCCTTTGCTGGGGGAAAAGGCTAATGCAGCCCTCACTGTGCTACAGCTGCTGGCTGGGGATTGTCAATAGGTCATAAATAAATCTAGCACTGCACAGGAAAGACAATGAGATTATACATCCTCCTACTACTGCCAATTACAGTAAGAGCAACAATTATAAGGTAGCACTCCTACAGCTACCCCGGGGAGAAAATGAGAGGAAAATGTTCCATTAGCCTAATGAAGAGAGAGTGGTGGAGCTACAGTCAAATTTTCTCACTATTAGCCCTGACTGTGTGCCACTAACACACGAGGGAAGCAGGAGTCATAGGGTAACAATTAAAGTTGCTGGCAATTAACCCCTGCCACGTGCATGCCTCTAATCTGATGAGAGAATTAAAAAGAGGCACGGTTACATTTTCTCACCGTTAGTCCCCAGAATGCACAAAGTGGCATTTGCAGGTGACAATGAAGGTTTGTCACCGCTGAGGCCTGGGAAGTGCCACGGGCACTGCAGATTTGGTGTTAAAATGCTCTTGGGAGCGCCGGGGTGAGGAGAAGCCGTGTGGAGATGGCTTAAACCCCCTCTATTTAACACAGAGGAAGGAGTTAGTGCTGCATTTCCTCATTAGCCCGAGGAAAGGATGGAGTCACCGTGGGGAGTTCTCTGGTGTCCAGCCCCTGTGATATCCCCAGAGGAGAAAAAAGAAGAAAGATCAACTTTGGGAGTAGCAATGGGAAATATAGGAAATACCTTGCTGGATATTGGCAAAAGGACAAGCTGAGCCCTGGCTGACAACACTACTGGCCACACCGAGAGTTGTTTCATTTCTCATGGGATGATTTGGTCAGTGCAGCCCCGTATCTCCCATGGCTTCCTGAAATATTGTTTTTTCCAGGACTTTTTAAGGGAAGAAAAAGACTCTGATATCTTGAAAACCTGCCCAGAGCAAGCATTAGGTATTCTGATGTTTATTCTGGTGACTCCTGAGGTGTGTTGCAAAGCCACAGATCAATTTTCAGATCAGAAGTTCTGAACTAAAATCCCAAACCTACTCCAGCATGGACCCAGGCCTGCTCTTCAAATTCCTCATTTCTGCTGTTGCCTCTGTGTCAAGTTAATATTAGCCTGAGGATCACAGTCGGGAGCCAGATTGGCATCTGGCTGGGGGATTTGGCCTGGGATGGGAATTGGCTTTACTTCCACGCCCCATAAAATGTGAGAAGGGGAATATCTGTTTTCAGACCTCACACAGACCCGAGGTGTTGGAGTATCTCAGCACCACTCGGGCTGTAACAGAATTGCCCTCAACAGCCCCTCTGTGGAGGATGTCAGGACCTCCTTGGGGTCACTTACAGATCCATCCCCTCAGGGAAACAACAACCACGCCTTTACCAAGGGGCTCCTGGCCAGGCAGCTTTGGTCTGGAAGCCACATCCTGGAGCAGGAGCAGGAGGAGGAGCAGGAGCAGGAGCAGGAGCAGGAGCAGGAACAGGAATTAGCCCATGCATTGACAGACCTGTGGGGTCTCCTGCTTGCAACTGGCCCTGTCCCCCATAGTGCAGGACTCTGTGCACTAAAGGTCTTGCCCCATATCCCAGGAGGGTTTGTGGCACCTTCCCAGCACAGATTTTTGAGCTGGGAGGGTCAGCTGGACCATCCCATCTCTGCCATGGGATGGGTTGTAAAGGCAGGAAAAGGAGCCCCTTGTGCTTGAGCTGGGCTTGGTTCCCAAGCAGTCCCAGATCCCTGGAGTGTCCCTGTGGGACCCAGGGCACAGGCTGGGGCCCCTTCACTGCCATCCAGGCAGTGGGATCTGCAGCTCCAGCCTGTTCCTCTCCAGGGCCGAGGTACCCACCCTGAGGTGGCTCCTGCCTTGCCATTTTGGGGAGCAGCCACGGATTAAGCTGCGCTGATTCCCTTGTACAGCTTTGGATCATCCTCCCTCGAGCTGCACTGGACCACACTTTTCCTGACTTGCTGCTCAGCAGAAGGGCAGAAAGCAGCTTTTGCCATGCCTACAAACACAAAAGGCTCTCCATCCCTCTCCTTCCCTTTCTCTCCTGCTGTGAGCTCTCTGCCTTCCGAGACGTCCGTCACTGCCGCAGATTTACTTCATTTTTGGTGACTCGTTTCTGAGCCTCACAGAGAACTTGGCATCCATTTATCCGTGTGACATTGGGAATGAGAAGCAGGGTGGGAGTCTCAGAGCCAGGAGAGAGGTTTAGAAGCACAAAAGAATGATGGCTAAATCCTAATTACCTGCTCAGAGAGGGTGTCCCGGCACAGCCCCTGGATGATTTGTTGCCAGAGTGATGCTGGGGTCGGGAGGGAGCTGGAAGAGGAAGATGATGGCTCTGAGACCACGTTGGACTCTCCAGAGAATCCTTTCCATGAGTTAGAGGTGGTGGGGCTAAAAACTTCACCGCTCTGAGTGATTTGTGTAGTAATTTCAGAGCTGACACGCACTACGTGGCAAATCTGAATTCCACTTTTAGCCCTGTTAAGAGATAAGGAACGGTGATTATTATAATTACGATGTGGTTACTTTATTGGTTAAATTAACATTTCGTTGTTGGGGTTGCTGTGCAATATACAATATTATTTTACCTACTGTGCCTTCAAAGTCATCTTGTCACAGCAACAGCATGGCAGCATGGAAAAAGCCTTTTAACAAGTAGGTAAATACATGCCTTTGGGGGAGGCAGAGCAATGATTATGTCAGCTTCAATACGTTTGACAGTGGAGGAAAAAAAAGGCTAAAAATAAGTTGAAACGAAAATGAGAGAAAATATTGAATGCTTGAAATAAGGCCACTGGAATTAAAAAGGTGCAAAGTATTTAATATGGTGGCCTTGCTCTTTGGATCAGGTGTCAGGAGTCCAACTACTCAGAGTGCTGGGTTGCTTTAGGTTTACAAGAGTGTGTAAAGGGATCCTGCAGCCCTTCTGTGGGGATAAAGGAAGATTCATTGCTAATCCCACCTATAATTGAACAGGTGTAGAATCACAGAATGGTTTGGGTTGGAAGGGCCTTAAAACCCTTCCAGTTCCAACCCCCTGATATGGGCAGGGACACCTTCCACTACTCCAGGTTGCTCCAAGCCCCGTCCAACCTCACCTGGAACACTGCCAGGGATGGGGCAGCCACAGCTTCTGCTGGCAGCCTGTGCCAGGGCCTCAGCACCCTCAGAGGGAAGCATTTCTTCTGCATATCTGACCTAAATTTCCTCTTTCAGTTTTAACCCATTTCTCCTTGTCCTATCACTACGGTTCCTGACAAGAGTCCCTTTCCAGTGAGCTCGTTTTGTTCCATACATGGCTGTGAATAAAAGAAATCTGGGGGACACCTTTCCTCTCCATCCTTTCTTAGTGCATGATGATGTTCCAAGTTTTCCTGCAGAATCCAATGTATCTGGGCAGGGGCAGGAGTAGATTTTCGCTTGAGCAAGCTGTATAGGTGGGGCTTTTGTGGAATTTGATGTCAGCATTGTGCCAGTCACAAAGCCAAGACGGTCCTTGCTTTGGGGCTGCATCATCTCCCAGAACAGGAGGGAAAGAGGGAACATGGGAGGGAGAGGACAGGAAGGATGTTTCATGGAAGTTTTGGGCTTTCAGAAGGAAAGCAAAGCAACAGCAGCATCTCCTTGTAGGAGAAGCAGAGCAGAAGCTTTGCTGGCCAGAGTGGCCTCATTTCCACTGAGTCTGGTGCAGCTTTGGAGATCAAACAGACCTTGGTCACCATCCAGGGGCTGGCTGAGTGTGGCATCAACCCCCCAGCATGGGCTGGAGTTGCTGTGGCTCATTCTTTGCTTCCTGGGAAGAGCTGGAGTGAACGTCCAGTGTTTGCTGCAGGGCTCACCTTGCTGCATTCCCTTGGGATCCTCTCTCCTTCTGCCTCGGGAGTGTGGGGCAGGAGAGATTTTGTGGCCCGTGGAGGGCTCCAGTTTGGGATCTACAGGCAAAAGATCACCTCCAAAAAGTTTTTGCCTTTCTAGAGAGAGGTGGCCCAGAGCAGCCAGCACCCAAATCCTACCCCTGGGGCCAACGCTCTCCTCGCTGATGGTCTCTTGTCTTTCCTTCCACTCTGCCCCCAGATGTCAAGGGGAAGAGAAGGAAACCACAGAAAAATAGCAAAATACTTTCTGTGAACAAGCACTCCCTCAGCTCTTGTCTGTGGGCCAGCAGGCATGAGCAGCAGGAGAGAGTAAAGGGATTTGGGGCTTAGCTTTCCCAAATAATTGACAAGGACAGAGCTGGATTTGAGGTCGTTACTGCAAAAAGTATCAACACCAGCCCTGCTCTCTGCTGTGTGCCTGTCACGCGAGAGCCAGGCAGGAGGGTGGCAAAGGGGACTGTCCCTCTGTAGCAGCTGTCCCACGGTGTTTAGGGCAGAGCCCTGGAGATGGTGCACTGCACTGGGACTCCTGAGGTCTCCCCAGACACAGGAGCTTCCATGGGACCAGCACTGCCATGAGAGAGAGGAACTTGATGACTGTGATTATTCTTCCAGTTCAAACCATTCACTTGGGTCCCAGCTGGGCATTTTCCCTTTTCTTTTCCCCAGCATTTCATCCTACAGGTACATTGGTGATTTGTTATCTATAAAACAAAGTCCGGGGCACAGGTCAGAAAAAATATGTCTCATGATGTGTTTATGATTTCCTGCTCGTGTCCATTCCCCCAGCACAGATTCCTCTCCCTCTCCTTCTCCACTACTCATTGAAAGTCAAAAAGGTTCCGTGGAAATTGCAGCTGTGAGCATGGAATCGTTCCTTTTACAAACTAATGAGTTTCCCATCAATATGGGGTTACATCACCACACACAATTAAACAATGCCCACACACAAGTTTGCATCTGTACAAAGCACTGATTGGACACTTTGAATGAATTATTTGCTGTGTGCCATGGTCTCCATGAAGGAAAGCAGCAGGACTTTTGCATAAAGCAAATGGCAAGTCAGGCATATACATAAAATGACATTATTTTTGAAGAGAACTTTTTGGAATCAGAAAAAATCCCTCATAATGTTCTTTTCCCTTAAAAGAAGTCCTCGGGGATGAAAGCTTTCTCCTGAGGGCAATCTTCAAAATCTGACTTTCCTTTCATGAGGCTGGGAGTGGGAAATATGATTTTATTGGTTTTTTTCCCCCACAATAAAATGCTTGTTCCCACTCCTCTCCTCTCCTCTCCAAACGGTGCAGCCCGTCCCGAGCGGCCGAAGATGAGGCTAATCTACCTCCAACACCCCAATAAATAAAATGTAAATGTTTGTCATAAGAATGCCTCCATTGTCAGCACCATCCCGGGATTTTTCAACCTCTGACTCCCGGCAGTGACCGGCTGAGTAGCAACAGCCGAGTGCTGAAAGAATTTTTCAACAGCAATTTGCTTGTTCCAATTTGCTTTTCAGGGCTGCTGCTCAGGATTGCTGGCCGGGGCTGTAAAAGGATCTCGTCCTATTAATTTGGCCCAGCTTCCCCTCTTGTTCTCGTCATATTCAGTTTCTCTGGGAGTTCCAGTGAGTAAGTTAATTGAATTGGAAGTGCCACCAGGCGCTGGCCGGCGGATCTACGGTTTCATGTAGGAAAAGCGGCTCCCGCCGGCCGCAGAAACAGATACGGGCACCTGTTGAGGAGGTGAAGAAATGTCTGGAGATGACTTATTCCCGTGGCAATAGCCCCCAGTTCTCCTCTCAGACCACTCAGACAATACAACTCCCTTCATCTGGCATCGCTCATTCCCCAGCCAGATCCTTGGGCAAGCACAGAGGGGGCTGAGGAGCGGGGTCGATGCGTTAGAGCAGGGGTTGGGAGCGCGGTGATTTTGTAGGAATGGGTTGATGTCGCTTCATTCTGCTGGTTCTCTCGGTGGCTCGAGGCCAAACGTGTCTATTTTAGCAATGCAAAGTGTTATTTTTCCTAATTGCCCAGTCTGCAGTCCCAGCTCACCCTCTGGTATCAATAAACACAAGCAGCCTGACAATGATTCCACTGGCACTCAGTAAAGCTCAGGGATAAGTGTGGACACACTTTTTCTGCCAAGAAGTAGAAAAATGGAAGCAAAAATCAGTTCATGATTGCTGTTGCACTTTTAGTGAGGTCTAGGGGTGAAAGGTACACAACACTGCACTCCTGAGTCTTGAAATTGGGAAAATTCTTCTGGAAAATGGAAGAAACCTTGGAGAAGTTCTGCCAGTGGCAAAGTAATTCCACAGAAATTCTTGAATATACTCCCGAGTCCATTTCAAAGCTTTGTTCAGATTGTTGTAGCCACCAGAGGTTTTCCCAGAGGGAGGCATCTCTGCTCACCTGGACCATCCCAGGGAGCTGCCGTGGCCTGGGATGAGGCTGGATCTGCTCCAGGCTTGGAGGGGACAGGAGTTGCTGTGGCTCAAAGCTGAGAATGACCCTAAATGCTTGCAAAGGCCAAGCTGTGGCAGCAAAGTCATTCCCAACCCTCTCCCATCCCCAAAATTAAGCCAGACTCTGAGGAAATGTCTGCCTGGGTGAGAAATATGACAGAATAAAATAAAATTGGGTGAGGACAAGGATGGCTGGGTTGAAGGAGCAGAGTGAAGATGTTTGCAGTGCTCACACCAGGGAAGGCTGCAGCAAACCAGTCACACCAGTGAATCACAGAATGGTTTGGTTTGGGAGAGACCTTAAAGCTCATCCTGTTCCACCCCCCTGCCATGGGCAGGGACACCTTCCACTATCCCAGGCTGCTCCAAGCCCCGTCCAGCCTGGCCTGGGACACTTCCAGGGATGGGGCAGCCACAGCTGCTGTGGGCACCCTGTCCCTTACCACCCTCACGGTGAAGAATTTCTTCCCGACATCCCATCTAACCCTGCCCTCTGTCAGGCTGAATCCATTCCCTCTCATCATGTCACTCCAGGCCCTGTATAAAATATCCTCCCCCTCAAGAAAAGTGACCCGGTGACGCCCAGACAGCGCAGACACCACGGAAAGAAGAGCGAGGTCCCGCTCCGTGCCGGGCTGCCGGGCTGGTTTGGTGCCACCACAGGGGGGCAGGAGCGGCCTTTGGAGAGCGCCAGCCTTTCCCAGGAAGGCCGCGGCACCGCCGGAGCGAGGGAACTTCTTGCTCTATTAATACATCCCTGCCCTTTATTGAAATCGGGAGGTTGACCCACTGCGCCGTGCATTTTAAGGCACGGCTCTGTGCGGTGGTTTGGGGTATTTGTCCTCTGGAAATACTGCGGAGGGCTGAAAAATAGAAATTATCCACATTTTAGGGATGTTGGAGATGCCTCCTGGTTTTGGATGAACCCCTGTTTATTAGGCAATTAAACATCAGATTACTACAATGAATTAGTAAATGGTTTTTAATGTAATCAGCATAGAATATCATCCAATATTACGTATTTGATGAAAATTTGTTATTGCTCAATTTTGGGGGAAAAACAGCCAACAAAACTGATAAATGCCATTCAGCTGCTCTGCCTTATTTCCCACCTTATTTACGTACTTACATATGTATTTATTATGTATACATGAACACAGGCTCCCACAAATATCAGAAAGCAGCAACGCCCCCTCCTCACTTTTCTTTTTGCTCAAAGCAGGAGTGACGCTGTCGAGGCATTTTCTGTATCCCGTACGGATACAACCCAATTTTCTAAATAATTCAATGTAAATTTAATTTCCTAAAATTATTTTCTAAGTAATTTAATTTAACCAAACCAAGTCATCAATTATCTTTCACTGATGAGGCACTACAGAGACCAGCATGGGGCTTGTGGGTCTTTGCTTTGACTGCTCTCAGTCCCCCTGTATTTATTAGGCAGACAACAATTTGGGCTTATTTTCGAATATAAATTTCTCTCCCTCACTGTCTCATTGCAGAGTTCATATAGCCAATAAAACAAATGCAGAAAATATTTTAAAACCCTCCCATCTTATTTTTTCCTGACTTGTAAGTGGGTAAACTTCCCTTGGAAGGCACATGTAATGTTATATTTGCTAGAAAGACCCTAAAGCCTTACGGACTATCACGTTACTCCAGAGTCTGGCATTTCTTAAAAGGGATTTCTTTCTTAAAGCCACTACACTGTAATGGCTCTTGAGAAGCTGTTACTGTCTCGAGTGCAAATCCTCCTTAGTTTGTGTATTACTGACCTGATCAAGTGTGATGGGGGCCTTCGATGAGCCTTCAGGGGGATTTTGCGCCTGTGGAATCCCACAAGGAAATTTTCACTGGAAATTAAAATTTCCCTGCCCGTGGCCGGCGGGGGGTTGGAACTGGGTGATCTTTAAGGTCTCTTCCAACCCAAACCATTCAGAGATTCTATGATTCTATAGCACGTGAGCATGTGAGGAGGGGGTGCTGCCGGGATGGGGGGAGCCCAGGGCAGGCTCCAGCCCCTTCGCGTGGAAGCGCTCACCCTGCAGAGCAGCGTTTTAAAAATTCCAATTATTTAACATAAGGGAGTGAAAAAAAATAACAACAGAGATGAAGGATGGTTTACACTTTGCCTGTGGAGTGGAGAAATACCCAAATACAGCCCCGACTCTGCAAGGGCTTACGAGCACAGTTACGCTTTAGGAGGTTGATTTTAACAGATTCCACGGACAAGGAGTTTGTTTAAGCAATCCCTGGTACCTCAGGATGGGTAAAGTCCTCAAAGTGGAATAAGAGAATTTTCCTCCCCTCTCTCAGCCCTATTTACATACAAACAAACCCCCGAAAATCAGCGAGTTCTGAGTGGAAATCCCGGCAGCCACTTTCACCACGGGGAGAGCCCCGCAAATGATATTGTTCCGCCTTTCCCCTCGCTACAGGGAAATGCAGCTTTGTGCCCAATCCCGTAATCAGCTTCTCACGGGCTGACCCAGCTAAGCCCCGGATCAGGACCGTGCTCCCGTGGTGCCGGCCGGGTCGCTGCAGCATTGCTGGAGCCGATGCTGCTACAAAATGATGTCATAATTCAGCAAAAAAGGAAAACACGTCGGCGAATGAGTAAGCAGAGTGAAAAACACTTTATTTCAGATGTCAGGCAGCCACGGAGCCATTACCTGATTTTTTTGTATTTTAGGGGATGATTCTGTCATCTGCAGAGATGTATTTTCCTTCATGAATAGGTTTTGGCACAAAAATTTTACACCGTGCCTGCTGGAGGTATAAATATGTATCCAGCCATATAAACCTGTCCCAAAATGATCCCAAAGAGCCCCAGGAAGGGCAGCAGGTGAGACCTGGTGTTCCTAAGACAAAGGTCAGACAAAAAGGGGATGCTAATAAACAGCCCTTCAGTTAAATAGGAGGTTTTTTGGTTTTTTTTAAGGATTACATCTTAAATTCCAACAAATCAGATTTAGGAGTTACTGAAAGTGAGACTGATCCATCCCTCAGCAAAACTTTGGGATACTTTCTTGTTGTGACATCATTTGGGTGGTTAGCTGTATTACTAGATTTTAAACTACGTGCATTTATAATATATGTAATATTTATTTATATATTATATACATTATATATATTGGATATGAAGACATCTGTATACTTGCTGGAGAAGTGCAAAAGGGATTTTTTAGCAAAAAGCAAGAAATAATAGCTCAGAACTGGGAAGCATCCTCCCTCGTCTGCTTTTCCCAAAAGCAAAGGCCTTTCGCACAGTGCCACGCGCTGATCTGGAATAAAGAGGCAGCTTTGGAAGGGTGAAAACCTGGCTGAAAGCGGGCTCAGAGCGAAAACACCCCAAAGGAGTGGGAACATCTCGGGCTGGGAGCCGCCGCTCGGTCAGGACCGAGCTCCACTTGGTATTCAATTGACTTTCTAACTCGGGAGACAGGACTTTCCATCTTCAAATACTGGGAATAGATTGCATTCCTGGCCCTTCCCTTTGAACGGCTGGGGAGAATAAACGCACACCCCGGCCGTGTTCGAGTGATCTCCCTAATCTCGGTTGCACTTTGTCAGGACGAGGTAACTGGTAGTTAAGTGAAATACCTTAGATCAAAGGGGGATTAATCGCCAACTGAATCCTTGCTGAATAAACCTGTCATTCAAGAAAATTATTTCCACTGAACTTAGCAGAGGATTGAAGGTATTTGCATAACAGGGACCCCACCGTACTTCAGCCAGGTTAAAAGGTTCAGAATTCAGGCAGTGTTTGGCTTTTTGGCTCCTTTTCCTTTCAGCGGCCCTGTACAATGGTTTCTAATCTGATAATGCAGCTAACTATCTAAATGATGTCAGAACAGGAAAGTATCGCAAAGTTTGGCTGAGGGATGGATCAATTTCACTTTCAGTAGCTCCTAAATCTGATTTGTTGGAATTTAAGATGTAATCCTTAAAAAAAAAAAAGAAAAAAAAAGAAAAAAAAAAAAAGAAAAAAAGTCCCTTTAAACCAGAGGGCTGTTTATTAACATCCCTTTTTTATTTGACCTTTGTCTTAGGAGCACCAGGTCTTGCCTGCCGCCCTTCCTGGGGCTCTTTGGGATTGTTTTGGGCAGGTTTAGACTGGCAGTGATGCCCACGGATCCGTGTGCCAAAGATCAGGTGGATCTGGGCAAACACACAAACAGATTTTCAGGCTTTTTGCTTCTTTTTTTCTTTTTCTTTCCTTTTTAAGCCCATCTTTCGGAGGTCACGCTGAATTCGAGTGTAAGTGAGAGGGAGATAATTAAATAACAGGACCCAATAGGCTCCCATCATTTTCTAGGATCAGCCCTTGGAGGGGATTTAAGCACCACAGCCTCGCTCAGGGTTTGTTGTGGGGTTGTGGCAATAATTTTAAACCTCACAAATTATCCCTGTTCTATGGCAGTTGCTTTTGGCGGTGACTTTTCATGGGGAATTCATTTCTCCAAGAGTGAAGAGGGGCCCTTCCATGGCTGGAAGGCAACGGCTTTATAATCTGTGCTATAAAAACTGGGAAAAACTGTTAAAAAATACATATATTTCTGAAGAATGCTTTATGCCATCTCCCTCCCCAGCCTTCCTGGGGTTCATTTGCAAATACTTCCACCTCTCCTACCTTTGGGGTATGTGGAATGATGTCAAGCTACAGGGAGGACGTCAGGTTTCATAATCAGATTTTGACAATAAATGGAATTTAGGCACTTCTGCATCCAGCCCGAGCCCGACACCATTCATTCTTTCGGTGGGCGCAGTTCATATTCATCACAAACTCAAAGCATCTTTCAAGTTAAAAAAATCACAAAGAATGGTTATCAAAGAAAATGAATAAAATCCATATTGAGATAATTTTTTAGAAAATGATTGAAGTTTTAACCCAAGAAAGGACTCTTAGAGTTTCTTATAGCTTAGAATAAGAACATGTCAATCACGATTAAGCTTCTGGAATTGGAATCCCTTTGAAATGCAGCTGTTTCTTCTTTAATTGTGGCAGCGGACTCAAAAGAAAAGAAAGGTCCAGCCTTAAAGATGAGTAAGGAATACAAAATAGCTCAGGATTAGTTGTGGAGTTCAAAGGTCGCTAATTACACTAAGGAGTTCCCAGACACAGGGAAAACATTAAACAGGTCACCTACCAAACGGGAAACAGACTTTGACTTCAAAAAAATAAAGAAAAAGCAAAAAGAAAGGTCCTGAAGAGATAGGTTTCTAGAGAAAATCAAAAGCGACCAGCTGATCTCACTGGGGAGAAAATGGGTTGGGTTTAGCTCTTTGCTGTTACGTGTCTCTACAAATGGCATCAGGCTTTCAAAAAATTATCTAGAGCTCGACCAGGTTTCCTCAAGGCCTCATGAAAGCAAGAAGGAGCAAAGGTGGCAGGCCTGTGCCTTGAAATGTCTGATTTTCAGTTGCACTGTGGGTCAGGAGTCCTTGGAAAAAAGCATCCCTGAGGGTTGAGAGCTCCCTGTAGTATCAGGCTTGATTTGTGGAGGGCGTGGCATCCTGGGGGACAGGTGCATCTTTCGTGGGAAGCCTTTGGGAGAGCCCTGCGGCCCCTTTGAGGACAGTGAGGTTTGGTTGGGGGCACAATGGGCCATCCCAATCCCTGGGAGAAGCACAGCTGCTCTGTTTTCCAGCTCCTCCTTGGCCCCTCGACTTGGGATAGGCTGGTGGCACTGCTGTCCTCCCTCCCAGGCAGCACTCCAGTTCCAGGGATGCTGGTTTCCTCGGAGAGCTTGGGAATACTTGCTGGGTGTCCTGTCTCCTGCAGGGCTGCAGTGAGCAACAACCCCGTGGTCCTTTGGATCTGGGTGTGGGTGGAGAGAGACAGTGCTTTAATGCCAGCCTGCTCACAAGAGAGAGAATTCCCATTTTTAGGGGAAAAGAGCCTTTTTTCTCTCAGATCCTGCTCCCCTGCAGGGGGAATTACCACCTTACTGAATTACCACCTCATTGAATTACCACCTCACTGAATTACCACCTCGTTCCTGCAAAAATCAGCAGATTGGTGCATTTTGGGGCAACAGGAGATTTGTAGAAATAAGGAAGAGGAGTTTTAGATGGTCAGTGAGTGGCACCTGTTTCCATGCTGGGCCCGTACAGGGTCCTACTCGTGCCAGTGGGAGTCACACTCAGAATTAAAACTCTGTTCCCTGCACCTGAATTGCTGTATTGGGTTTGTGTGGTGAGAGTTTGGTAGCAAGTGGGGAATACAGGCATGGGAATGAAACTTAAAAACAATCCCAAAGTGCCCCTCTGGGATTCCCACTGACAGCCATAGAGAGCTACAGCAGCTCTTCCAGGGAAACTTGCACTTCCCAGACTGGGATCCACAAAATTCTCATTTACCGTCTCCTTCGGGATCGAGGGCTGCAGGGATTTCCTGCCACAGCACTCTCAGGATGCACTCAGCTTTGGGAGGGCTTGGTTTTCCCCACTGTAGAAAATGTTGGTAGCACCTTTTGTTTTGTCTGTCGCCTAAGGATGAGCGAACAAGGAGGGGGTGGTGAGGGAGGCAGCAAAAGTGGTGAGGGACAAACATGGACTTACAAACTCTCCTCGGGCTTAAATCTCAGCAGGGCTTGTGCAAACAGGACAAAGTGTGGCCAGTTCCTAGGACAGTGTGAATGAACAGGGGACAGCCATGGAATGTTTAATGCCTCGTTGTTTCAGTGCTTGCTGGTAACAAATGGCCACAGCCCTTAACGCTGGTAAAAAATGCCGAGGTGGGAAGGGCTGAATTGTGTGAAAAAAGTGACTGCTTCCAAATTGCCTGAAGGAACAGGATTTACCCCAAAGTTCTCAAGGAACTGGCACAGCCACCTTGGAGCTGTCACCAAATACCTTGGGACTCTGGTGGGAGGAAAGGGCTTCCAGGAAACTGGGAAACCATCAGATTACTGAGTAGTGATCAGTGGGAGATTTGACAACATGGATCCGTGTTAGGGGTCCCACTCCTTCCTGTGGGGAGAGGAACAGCAATTGCAGCTTCTCAGCCTCTGGGAACCTCTGCAAATTCCCCATTTCCTTCCACAGGTGTTATGCAAAACAGCTGGGCTCTAAAACATGTTTGATGAGGGCTCCCCAACACCACTGGATTTCGAAATCTCAGCGATTTTTACTGTACTTAGTGGGTTATACAGGAATTTTGTATTATTTTAATTTCTTAGAGGTCTGTTACATCAGATCTCACTGCCAACTAAAAGTTCAGTCTCACCTAAAAAGCTTTAATGGTGTGTATTTGCTTTAAATTAATTTTAATTGCTGTTTCTTACATTATTCCCAAATTTTAATGAAATGAAACAAATTAATTTCACTAATGAAGTGAGTTCCATATTAACTCTTTAATATTTATAACCAGTATTTTTGGGGGAGGAAAATGTCAGGTTTGCAACACACTATTTAAGTCATTAATTGTTCTCAATTCTTTGCATCTTAGTTCTCTTCTGGCCCTCTGACATACAATACAAAGTCTGGAGAACTCTTTGGCCACTTCTTTTGGAAAGTCTTTGTGCAAAGATACCTACACAAAGATCTCATATAATCTATATCTATGACAAAATTATAAATACAAGCACTTCAAGCAGCAAACACTGGTAGAAGAAAGAGCACTCTGTACCAAAATAATATTTTTATTTTTTCCCTTTAACACATTTTTAAAGAAACTGCTGCATTAAAAATTTTATTAAAGGCCTAAATGAATGGCACTGAACTCGATCACCTTTAGAGCCCACCAGAACCTCTGTTAGGTACCAGCTCTGCCCTGGGAGTCCTCAGGCTCATATGAAGTCTCCATCAGATCTTCCTGATTTAAGTTTTGAAGGGTTTTTTTCCTTTCTTGAAACAGGACAAGTGGTCAGAGCACATGGAGAAACAGTGAAATTGTCTGGGCAACTGCCAGGGAACAGAGAAACACAGGAAGGTTTAGTCATTTGTAACTCCTTGAACCCTTCAGTGCATTCTACCCAGTGTCCCCTAATTTAGTAAGTTTACTACTTAGCTTAGTTTACTACTTTCCTACCTTATTAATATTTATGAAGTATCAATGAGAATGGGCCCTTCCCAAAGACCAGGAGAAGCTCTCCCTCTGGCTGCTCCCCCAGCCTGGGTGTCCCACAGGGTTTGCACAGTGAAGCTGTGTGCCTTTAACCCGGCGTGTTTTGCTGCCTGCCCCGTTCCTGGTGCTTTCCAAAGAACAGGGTGTGCTGCACGCTCACATCTGCAGAGACACCTCAGCCACTCTTAACAAAGGCAGACAGGGCTCCTTTCCCCACTTCTCCCACCCCAGAGCTGTCCCTGGGCAGGGGCAGAGCACTGCAGCAATTGTGCTGGAGTTACACTCCAGAGGTTTATGGAGCAAACCCTGATAACAAATCAAGGCAGGTGATGGCTGACGTGAGGTTGTGAAAAACTGCTCAGGGCTAGAAGGGCAGCACCACCTGCCCCTCCCTCCCTTCCTCCCTCCAAACCTGCCCTACTGGGCTGTGTGCAAAGCAACCCAAAGCCAGAGCCCTCCACTCCTGAGCACCACAACTCCCCTAACCATGAGAGAGTCGAAGACATGGGCAAGAGGGAAACACAAAGGAACAGGATTTAGAAGAATCCCCTTCTGTTAAGGGCAAAGGGTCTCCTAACATACCATGAATTTGGGCAGTGCCACTGCTTCTCAGCATTTGTTAAGGAGTATTTGAGTAAGAAAAATCATTCCTGCACAGTGCTGCTGTGCAGAGCAGAGCTTCCACCTTTCTCATGGGTAGATGGAAGCCAAACATCGTGACCTGGTGTCCAGAACAGGCTCTAAACCCTTCAGGCAGAGAGAGCTCCTCTTCCCATTCCCACCGTGGTGTTCAGGCAAGGGGACAGCTCCCAGAAGGAAGGGGCTGGATCCTGGGCAAAATCATTAATTCACCTTTTGCTGCTACACAAAACAGGCACATCACCTGTGAGAAACAGATCACAGAGCATGGCTGTGTCTTCTAAGTTTGCACAGCAGTTTCAGCTCAACAGCATTTCACAAGAACAAATCCACCTTCTAGAACATTTCAGCAACCCATTAGATTACTCTCTCAATCTAAGTGTTTTTCAAATTCTATATTGAAATTTCCCTCCTTTCACAATCCCTGGTCTGATTTACCCTACAGAGCACAGTGTTACACGAGGCAGGGCAGGAGCAGCTCTGCTAGGACTCGGCATCCTCTGCTTTTGTGTTGCTTTCCAGGCTCTGGCAGCTCCTCACCAGCGCTTCAGAATCTGCACATTTCCTGATAACTCTCTTAAAGTCCATTTCCTGTGCTCCTGCAGATCTCAAAATCAGAGGTTTGCCTCTGTAAACGGAGTTTTTTTCCACCTACTTTTCCAGGAAAAACAGCTCAGTGATGGTTTTTGGAACCTCCAGCAAACTTAGCTGATTTTGCCTCCTCAGAACCAGTCTTGTGAGCTGAAAAACCCAGTTCACACCTCTGCTTTCAGAGCAAGCAGTTCACAGGCATGTGTGAAAGGGAACTCACCACTTCTGGCAGAAGCAATAAAGATTCCTTAATAAAAATTGCCTCAACTTACAGAAGTGCTGCTCATGCCATACTCCTCCTCTTGAAAATACGTGTAAATTATTGACTGGTGCGTATTCTGTACACATCTTGTGAAAGTAACAGAACTCCTGCTTTGAACTGTTCTCTCAATCTGGGGTTTGATGAGATTCTTGTGACTTCAGGACAGGAATAAGATGCTGAAACCTCTCCCATCCGGCAATGGGAAACCAGTGAATAAACTGGGAGTAACTGGGAATCTCAGTGTCTGTACCTGTAACACCAGGGACGTATTTTGTACCAGTTAATGTTAGAGGGGAAAGCAAAACCAGCCACAGCAAGTACATTTCAAATTGCTTTCTCTAGGCTGTCAGCCAGGACTCAACAATTTAAAACCAACTCATGTTTTTAAGACAAGTGACCTCTTGTTTTCCATCAACAGAAATTTTTAAGAACACATAGAAAGCAAAAGTGCTGAAGAATATTTATTTACTGCATCATGACATAAATCTCATTAAGGCTGTGCTTTGTTTAAATATAAAAACTATTCCCAAGTACATTAGTCAAGCAAGGGTTTGTACACCATAGGTGCTGGTGCTTTGGAGTTCCAGATGTAGTAATCGGAAGAAATCAGTTCCCGGGCTAAAGGAAAAAAATAGGCAAGAAAAATAAGCATTACAGGGTGCCTTACAATCAGACATTCCTTCATCCAAGTTAAGTGACTACTAATCCATCCTTACCAGTTTACAGAAAAGGTATAATGGCCTCTTTAAACTGTAAGACTCTTACTATTATTTGAAAATCGTTTCTGATAATGAGACATTTAAAGTCTCAGCTTCAATTACCTTTACTAATGTATCAGTCATGAGCTTAAAATTCAAACAGAGGTTAAGTCAAAAGCAGGTGGATGGCTTGGATTTTGTTCAATGAATATAAATTGCATGCTCGATATAAAACATGAAAATGCTGCTTTTTTCTGTGTTACAATTTAGGGCTGAGTGTGACCTGTCACGAAATTAACAGTGTAGACCACGCTTTGCAAAAGGCATTTACAGAGTTCTGCTACCATGACTGGCAGAAGTTGCAACAGACAGGCAGCTACAAATAAAAATGCTTCCATTAGGCAGAGCTGCTCAGGTTTAATCAGTGCTCTCTGTGTGCCATTTAGGGTATTTTTGGTGCAGGCTTGGCAGTGCTCATGTTAACCTAAAAGCAGATTTGGGTTCTGCTTCACATATTCAGTGTAGAGCCACATCCACCACGGGGTGCTGGGGTGGTGACACTGACAGCAGCAGTCTCACCTTGCATGCAGGAGCCAAGTTCTGTACCCGGGTACCGCCAACCCACCCAAAATGTCTCTGAGAGAGGTGTCCTAAACAAGGGGCCAGACTATGGAGGATCATTCCCTGTGCCCCCTCAAAAAGGTCTGCCATTATGGAGAGCACAGGAACCAGCACAGGGCAGAGGGGAGAGAGCCCCAGACAGAGACTGACTTTGTAACTGAGTGTAAGAGCTCTCATCTCAGAGGGAGAGGCCAGTCCCTACTCCAGGGATGCTTTAAGCATCACAAAAAAAAACCCCAAGTAAAAGGCAGAGAATGGAAGTCCAACTTTAGCTATGTAATTTTAGTCATTGATACCCAGTTCATAATTTCAGTTCACAGTTTCTGTAAAATAAATGACATTTTTAGCAACTCACATGCAGTAATTTTGGGCTTCCCTGGGACAAAGATCTGAACAGAATGCTGGTCTACATAACATCCAGTAAGTGTAAAGTCTGGGATCCTAAAATACAGCTACAAAAAGAGAGAGAGAACACGATCAGACGCACATTGTCACCCTTGCTGTGCAAATCCTGACAATCTGTGTCACAAGCTCTGGGTGTGCAAGGGTTCTCCAAAGGGACAGGATGTAAAATCCTCTAGGCAGGAAAACAAAAATCCATGCTGAGAATAAGAGATTTTAAATCAATGTATCTTCAATTGAAGACAATAAAAAATTGACTACTAAGGCCTCTTTTCCCAGAGGCTGTGACTTACTTTTACATAAGCAGTGTTCCCAGTGCACACATAATCGGTCGGGTGCTCTTTGCCTGCCGTGCCAAAAGACACAGTTCCAGTCAGGGAAACTTCCAAAGATTTGGGGAACTTCTGTCCTAAAGGCAGAGACAGCATCTATTAGGAGTCACACAGCTGTGCCCAGGCTGCAGAGACGGGGCTGGGGGAGGAAGGGCAGTCACAGGGGTGAGTTCCTTACCAATGACCCAAACCAGGAGGCTCTTCTCCCGGGACAAATCCAGTTGGCCATAACTAACTTTGTACTCTAACTGAGCAATTGGGCCCCTACATGGGAGAGAGGAGAAATGCAACCACTGGAATCACTATCATTCAGCATTTGTTAATGCCTGTTTTGTTACAGAAAGCGAGGAAATGCTGACAGACATTATTAATGCGCATACAGACAAATGACACCTATCTGAGCACACTGCTAATTTATGAGAAGAAATTACAGAGCGGGAGGAAATCACCGTGCTCTCAACCCAGTAATCACAACGGAGATGTTGATGTTTTAGTTCACTGATAGTGTTTTACTAGCACTATGATCAGCATCAGCAACTTCGCATCGTTCCATCTTTGAATTTTCATGATAATTACGTGGCAGCGCGGTCGTGGCAGCTGTCAGAGAGGCTTAGATGAAAACTATTGTTTTAATTTGAAATAACTATATTTTTGATAAGCTGATCTGTAGCTAGGATTAGCAGTCTTAAGGAACAGGTAAACCTGGGTTGGAAGTGATCTCTAGCTTAATCCACCTGGGGGATTGCGGCAGTGTTTCAGGTGAGAAAATACCACGGGGAAACAGGACGAGCAATAGAAGTGTTTGGAATATTACAAAAAATATTCTGTATTCTGGAAATTAAAGGAATTCCAAGGGAGCATCCCAACATTGGCAAGGTTGGTGTCCAACGGTAGCACTCTGATGGAGCATAATCTGTTATATTGACTCCTGACAGGTTCATTTTGGGAAGATAACAGAGAAACGAAAGAAATTTATTTAGGCTTTCTTTATTCTTACCTGTTGAAGAAAGGTATACGAGCTTCACAGTACTCAAAAGAATTCTTTATGCTTTCATGGAGCTTTAAATTAACCGTTATTTTTATCTGTGATCCCTCTTCAATGAGTTGGTAACATCCCAAAATTGGTGGAACAGGAACCTGGAAAAAACTATATTCATTCTCAAGATATATTAACACCATAGTCACAAGATCAGTTATATACTGTTTTCATTGCTAAAGTACTTTAAAAAAACCAAACAAACACATATTAATTACTGACTGGGCCAAAGTCTTCAGGCTGCTTGTGATACAGAGATTTGGGGGTACATCTAAGCCTGGATATATTTTGTCTAACTCAGGCATTTAAGTGGTTCACTTAAAGTAAGAGCAAAGGTACCAGTAACTCCTGAACATGACTCAGACAATTCAAGTCCTTAAGTGCCTTTCAAACAGTTTATTACATAAAAACCATTTTATATAATGTTTTACTACTTATATTGGACTCAAACTCATTCCAGCATGCCCAACAACACAGGTGTTTTTATTCCTGTTTGAACACTCAAAACCAGCGAGGGTCGGGGGTGTTGTTACCTGAGAAGTGTAGTAACACAGGTTGAAGGAATCCGAAGGAGGAATGAAAGGGAATTTGTAAGGTCCATTGTACACAGAGTCATGCAGAGGCTCGGCACTGGTGGACATCAGCATGGCAGGGTCCATGGAAGTCACACAGTGATGGACCACGATGTCCTGGAGCGGGGGCGCGTTCGTCGGGAGGTTCAGGCTGAGGGTGACGTTTGGTGCAGATCCCTCTATGTCACACTTGGGAAAAGGAAGTCAAGACATTATTCTGAAATACCTGAATCGAGGCAGAATGAGGTGTTCAAAAACAAAACACATTTTTAGCATTAAAAATAAAAATTTTGAGCTGGTTTCAATCATTAGTACTAACCACCAGTACTAAGACATCAGCCTCACACACTTGCTGACAGTTTAATTAATTAGGTTGCTCTTACAACATCCACTTAATGGATTCCAGCATGCTCTGGATGGCCTCTGTGGTCCCATGCCAGCTCTGTCACTGCAGCCATAGGCAGTGTGTCCCTTGTCTCGTCCCTCCCTGTGCCAGCTCAGTAGGCCATGATCACTTCTGGGCTTTCTTCTTGCATCCACCCACCCTGCAGGATGACCTGGGAATTGTCCCTCTGAGAGCAGGAAGCTGCTCACCCACACAATCCCTACCAGCATGGCAGGTGGGAAATAACCCAGGCTTTGGAAGTGCAGCATTTAGGTTGGCCTCCTTTCGAGATGAGTATCGCAGCTCACGCAAATAATTAAATTACCATGTTATTAGCAGGTTTCTCTCCTCTTAAAACACTGGCAGTTACACACAGAGTGTACCAAGCAATACTGTGTGCTTCCTAATCGTAATTCAGAACACAGTATGAATTATAGTATAAATTATAGTTAAAATTTTAATATATTTCATTATTTTTATGGATGTATTTAGTCAACAGTCCCCGATTTTTAAGATTAAACAATGAGATATTTTAATATTAAACAATGCCCAGGGAAGCTGTGGATGCCCCATCCCTGGAAGTGTTCAAGGCCTGGTTGGACATGGCTGGGAGTAACCTGGTCTAGTGGAAGGTGTTCCTGCCATTATTTAACACATTGCTTATTAGATAGCTGAAAATCAACTTGGTGTTAGCACCATCATTTCTTAGTCTTTATATGCAAATACTATATGAAATGGTTTTTCCCTATTTCCTTTAAAAGAAGAAAAAAATTGGGAAAATACATGCAATGCAGCTGCTGCTGGAAATTTAAGTCATGTAGTTACTGAAAAAAACCCCATGAATCACAGAGTTATTTGGGTTGGAAGGAACCTTAAAGACCACCTAGTCCAATCCACTCTGCCATGGGGGGAAAACAACAGTAAAAATCAAAATAAAAACCACTAATGCATCAAAATAATATGTAATATTAGTTCCACTTTGAAATATTGCAGTATTAAAAACTCACTGAGGCATTTCTCAACTTTACTTTTTGATGAGTAAATAAACACGTCACTTTAATTGCTGAAGTACTTTAAAAACCAGCAAACACGTTTTAACTACGGACTGTACCAAGCTCTTCAGGCTGCTTGTGATACAGAGATTTGGGGGTACATCTCAGCCTGGATGTATTTTGTCTAATTCAGGCATTTCAGTGGTTCATTTAAAGTGAGGGCAGCGTAGCCAAGCAGTCAAAGGTACCAGTAACTCCTGAACGTGACTCAGACAACAAAACTGGGAAAACTTTCAACTCAATACATCATTTTACATAAAATTTATTTATTTGCACAAAAACTACTTTGCACATCAAAGGCTCTCACCTTGCAGTTCACGGCTCCATAAACTTGCCACGTGTCCACCACATCCCTCTGGTCATACTGCATACACTTGACCTTCTCAGTGATGCACACATTAACCTGAGGTTTGCCCTTGTAGGTGCTGGATCTCCAAGCTGGCTGATCCTTATCTGCAGGCATCTCCTGGATGTCCTCGAAGGAGCTGTTCAGGCTGCGGATGTTGGTGTTCAGGGGGGTGCCCAGGGGACAGGCCTGGATCAGCAGATTTCGGAGCTGCCCTATTTTTGCGTTCATCTCAGCCTCGTTTTTCCGGCTGGGAGAGACGTAGTCCATAATTCCTAACAACAGAGCCAGTCCCTGGGACAGCCCGCTGACGCTGAGGAGCGGTGGCCGTGGCTCCAAGGTCCCCTCCACCAGCGGGACACAGGCGTAGATGAGGCCGCTCTTGTGGAAGGCCAGCACGGGCCAGAGCTCCCCCGCGGCGGTGCACACGGAGTACACGGAGGAGTGGTTGATCCGGGTGCAGGTGTCCCGCTGCTCCACGAAAACGTGGTCGTCCACCAGCCTCAGCTCGAAGAGCAGGGCCTTGAGGAAGGCGCTGTCCGAGGGGACAGGGACGTGCGTGGAGCCGTTGAAGGTCTCGGCGCGCAGCTCAACCGTGGGGTAACGCCTGCGGGGAGGGAATGAGAGCAGCTCAGTGCCACAAGCCTTTGTCCCACTCAAAATATCACCCTAACAGAGCTTCCGGGAGCAGAGCCACCCCAGCCCTCTTCTGGCTGCAAAAGCATGATGAAAATCTTTGGATTATTGATATTGGGTTTCTCTTCATTATTCAGATAAATCCCCCAAACCCACTGGTCCTAAAAATAACCTTGTGTATGTGGAAGCCAGCAGAGCTTGACAGAAACAGTGGTGGGATCAGAACCTAAATCACTGTCAATAAAACCATTCCACGAGTAGTTAGGGTTCTTCCTAGGAACCCTAAACTTTGAGTAAATACATTCTCATGAGTAAATACCTGTTTTTTAAAATAAAATGTGAACCTGTCCATCTATCCTGGCTGTCACACAAAGGTACAGGATGTCTGTACAACACTAAGGGATGACTGCCACCAGTGCAGAACTTCAAAATATTTCTAAGAGGTGAGATCACACTGAAGACAATTTCTCAGATATTTAAGAAAACTGATGTTCCATGCAATAAAATGGACCTACAACAGCTTTTTACCTAGACAGAGTATACTAGTGCTACAGCTTTGCTGTAGTAACAATAATATTAATAATAATATTATTACTATTATTATTATTATTATTATTATTATTATTCCACACTGCACATGCAATATATGACTTAAAGCTTTTATGACTTTTTCATCATTTCATTTTATCAAGTATTTAAGATGTAATGATAATGTTGTGGACAGAGGTTTTGTACAGTTTAGAATTGCTATGTTGTAGAATACATATATTTAATCACAAATTTTCTAGAGATAGTATTTGAGAAATCCCATATGAACTATTTAAAACTATATCTGGGATTTTTTGTCCTGCAGCAGTATTGTTTTTTAAAGGGGAATGGGATTAATTTCTTCTCAAGCTAACCTAAATCCATCAAGAGGACCTGAAGAGTTGTCTCTTAATAAATAGCTGAGAAAAGAAAAATTATTACTTCCTAATGTACTGCTTTTGCCCTGTTCTGGAACTGCAGACTCCCCTGAGTGCCTCTTACATGAAGTTTGCTGGCAGCCTGGCTTTCCTACATTCTGTTTTGTGGATTCTGTGAGTTTGGAGGATCCACAGACTCTCAAAGTGCCCATCACAGGTCACACACACAAAATTAAATCACCTTACGGATCATCTTGTAGCGGATGTTCTCAGAGATTTGTTTGCACTCCGAGCCACGCTTGCACACCAACAGGGGAGAAAAAAACTGCACAGATACATAAATGCCCTCATTTGTTCTCTTTTTTGTACCATCTTTTTAAGGACAGATTGACAGTCTGCTACTTAAATTGCCATGGAACTTGCAATCCCAGCAATGTGGGACTTTGTTCTATCTGTGACCTCCATCTGTGGCACTTCCCTCCTGCTCTTGAACACTTCCATGGATCTTAACCTGTTGCCTCCAAGTTCCACCTACACCATCTTTTCTTAACTGGGTAGCTGGAGGTAGCTACACTTCCTCAGGCTTATTTTTGGTGACTGTGCTTTTTTTTCCTTTGATTCTTAAATCAGGCAATCCAGGGCTTTTGGGGTTTTTTTTCTGTAAGGGAAAAGCAAACATAGAGCAAAGCCAGAGCTACAAAATCCGTAAACAGGATACAGATGACAGCAAAACACCTCCCTGTGGTCTCACATCTATTCTGAAGAGCAAAGAAACAAAGTGGGTTTACAGCTCTAAAATTTATGAGGCTTTGCAGAGCCAGGGAGTTGATAGGAGGCTACGTGTAACCTTGGTGAGCAGCTCTTATTTTCAGCCAGTGTTTCCAAGACAAGGGAAGAGGAGATATTTCAGTCTAGTTTTGTCTTGGTCGAGTCCCAGTCTCTCTGCTCCATTTGCTGAAGCTGTCCCCACAACACAACAGCCTTCTCTTCCTGCCACTGAATTTTCCCAGCCGAGCCATTAGATCATTAGCTAGCCCTTCAGATCCCAGTTTTTCAGTATTCCCTTCTACAAAGTGATGCAAACTTAAAAAAAAAAAGATTTAAGTTTCCATGGATGAATCAGTAAGCTTTGGTGACTCAAGAGAGAGACCATCCTTGTTGCCTGAATTAAGTTATGATCAGCTCAAAAAAAACCCAAAAAAAACGGGGAATGCTTTGATGTCCCCGATGTCTTCCCTGAGGTTAAAGATCAGGGCTCACGTATCTCCAGCTGAGTGCCTAAGTCCCGAAACCAACAGTTTCCATGTGATCCGGGCATTCTTTATATTGTCTGTGCGCTTTGTTGAATTTAAGGTCAGTTAGGGGGATAAACTTGGGGCTTCCACAGCCCTATTATTTCCTCTGGGAACTTGAAAGATCTAAGTCTGGAAATCACTTGAAGCATCAAGGATAGTTTGCCCTTTTCAAAGGAGTGCTACTCCTTGTCTCTGCCGCTCACTGTGTGACAAGTTACTTCAGACATCCCTGTCACCAGCCCCCCTTGCTTTGTGGTGATTACACTCTCCGAGGTTTTGGGGACAAGGCTTTCTCTTTATCTGTGTTTGTAGAGGGGAGGCCTCCTCTCTAGTCCTGTAGGTAATACAAGGACCATAATACTAATCCTAAAACAATCAGAGGAGTGTCCAATGGAGAGATCTGTCTGCACCTGAAGATGGAAGATAGTCTACTTACTCTTTCTTTGGTTGTTTTTTTACTCCTAGGTTCTCTCTGGTTTTACTGAATTCAGACTAGGACTGTAGGTCACTTTATCCAGGTCTTTTTTTTTTCACAAACTTTCCCCAGCCCCAGTTATTTTTCCTCTCATTGTTTGGATTTCTCTGAAGTCACAGATGAAAAAAAAAGGTAACAAATCTTGCCAGCCCAACAAAAGAAGCCTGCCTAGCCCAAAGTCTTACTTAAAACCCTGCAAGAACTATGAATAAAAACTCTTCCTTTGGAGGACTCTTTAGTGTCCTTAAACACTAAACTTAAAACTCCTCCAATAACTTAAAAGAAATGTATTTGTAAGCAATAATTAACATCAAATGGAAAGCTCAATTTCTGCCTGAAAATACTCTATTTTTTGTACAGCTACATAACAACATGAAGAGAATATAAGTAAAATATAAGCAGTAATATATACTTTCTCCTTTCTCCATTTTGTTTATCTGACAGTATTTCACAATGACTGCCTTGTCCTTTTCCTTGTTAGGATGGAGAACAGCTGGGCAAAGTCTTTACAGTGACAAACAAGAAAGAGGAACAGAGCAAGGAAACTCATGTGCAAGATGCAGAAGTTGTGACAAAACCCCCATATTTAGTTAAAAGCACATTATGTGAACCTGACTCCGAACTTTCTGAAATCGGGGTCAGAAACACACAGCATCCAGCGGCGCTGGGACGAGGGATTTATTCAGCATAAGATGATTTTGGTGTTTTTGCATCTGTTGGGGGCCGAACCCCGGCCGCACAGGGCACCAGGGACGTCCAGACCCCCCAGAGCGCCCGAACCCCCCAGGGCACCAGGATTTCCTCCAGGGCATCCAGACCCTCCAGAGCACCCGATCCCCTCCAGGGCACCAGGATTTCCTCCAGGGCATCCAGACCCTCCAGAGCATCCGATCCCCTCCAGGGCACCAGGATTTCCTCCAGGGCATCCAGATCCCCCAGAGCACCCGATCCCCTCCAGGGCACCAGGATTTCCTCCAGGGCATCCAGACCCTCCAGAGCA
>VZRQ01009627.1:206368-316711 GCA_013397975.1 Machaerirhynchus nigripectus
TGCGGTGCCCGCCTTGCCCCGCTGCAGGGCCTCCCTCCCGGCCGGCTCCCGGGTGCTGGCAGCGGACGGGTGACAGGCCACGCCAGGCCCGGCCCCGCGCTCCTTCTGCCGAGGGCACCCCCTTGCCTGGCCCCGGCGCTGTGGTGTCAGTGGGGCTGGCATGAAATAAGGAAATGACTTTGCCCTCCCTTCACCCGCGGTGGAAGCGAGGCACAGAAGGAGAACAGCTCAGCCAAGGCCACGCGGGAGCAGGGCAGGAACAGCGGGAATCTGTCAAATTCATCTCGTGGGATCACAGAATGCCTGAGCTGGAAGAGACGCACGAGGGAGCCTGCAAGAAAGATGGAGGGGGGACTTTTTACAAGAGTGTGCAGTGACAGGACGGGGGGAATGGCTTCAAACTGAAAGAGAGTAGGTTTAGGTTAGATATGAGGAAGAACAGTATCACCCTCTTGACTGTGGGGTGGTCAGGCCCTGGCACAGGGTGCCCACGGGAGCTGTGGCTGCCCCATCCCTGGAAGTGTTCCAGGCCAGGTTGGACGAGGCTTGGAGCAACCTGGGATGGGGGAAGGTGTCCCTGCCCATGGCAGGGGGTTGGAACGAGATGATATTTGAGGTCCTTTCCAACCCAAACCATTCTGTGGCTCCAGCTCCTGGCCTGGATCATGAGCAATGATGTGACCTGTGATAAACAAAAAGTGTGCAGTGTCCTTACTTCCTCCTCACCGGGACATGGTGTCATCACTGTGTATTTGCTCTCCAAGTCACTCAAGAGCTGGTTGTTCATCTGGTGGGCTATCGCTGGGACTCACTTTGCCTAGCCTTCAGGAAAGGGTCTTCCTGTTTCTCTGGAAACTCCTGTATCTGGGGTTTATGTAAATGCATTGTGTGCACTTGAATTTATGAATCACTCTGATGGCACACGAGTGTTATGACTCACATCTTTTAGTTTGCATAGCTTTAAAAAATAGCAGGGCTAAAAGACTGTGTTCCTGTAGCTGGATGCCAGGTTTTGTACTCTCTCTACACCACTCTAGGAGACCCTTGATTTCTCAACACGATGACAGTGCAGTTCTGTTCTTTGTGGGATGTTGAGTGTGAGGTAACTTGAATATGGAAAGAAAACTGTGTGTTTTGGCTGCTTTGGGTTGTGCAACAACTTTTTTCCATTTTGCAATAGCAATAAAGATGAAATTGTAAATTAGGTGAGATTTTTGCCTGGAGATTAGGGCTAGAATTTATGTTTTCCAACAGGGAATCCAGCATGTCTCTCCTGCTTTTACTTCTCTTTCACTCTGAATGCAAGAGAGTTTTGTTGATGTCCGCTAATTTAATGTTGTCTACTCGGTTAGTTTGAAATTGCTGCCTTATATAAGAACATTATATGTTATGGGAGTAGCCCTTAGCTGTCTTCTGAGGGTGGAATTTGATTACCATATTTTCATGAGTGTGTGTTCTAAAGTAAATTTCAGTACAGATACGTGAAATTGTACAGCAGGATCTGCGCTGAAAATGAACACAATGTGGACTCAATTCTCCCTCATGTAACTTAAAGCGTAATTTAACAATGGATACTTCTAAACTGGTTTTTAATTTGGCTGGGTCCAGCGTAGTTTCATTTGTAAACACCAGATCAAACCAGGTTATCATCCACTTCAGGCATATCTCTTATTAAATCAGGAGTATTGGCTGAATGGATGGGATCACGTTAATTCATCTGCAGCCAGAGGGAAGTTCAAAGCTGAAGAAATTGACTGTTGGGGCTCATCTGATAACAGGCAAAGGACTTGCAAATGACATTTGTAATAGCTGATTTTCAGCAATTTCTGCAGAACAGGATAGGAGACTTAAAATAGGAATTAAGCTGTCAGCTATGAGTAACCCTGTTACCACGATAGCATTTAAAAAAGCAAATGTGTATGGAAGACACAAACTAAAGTAAAAACTTTTGGGTCTGCAGTGGAACCTGGGAAATCATGTCTTAGAAAGACACTGTTGAACTTTATTCCTTATAAATCAAGTAGACTATTTTTAGGTATCCTCTGTGGAAATTTGGAAGAAAAAGCTCATTTTATTTCTCTGTTGATCAATATTCTGCACAGAATATCCACTGCAATTAGTATTTCTTAAATAATACAGAACAGGATTCATATGGTTAAAAAACTTAAGGACAGGTCTCCTGTGTAAGTGTTCTTGAAAAAACAGGTATTTTACAGGAAGAGAGCTGCAGGTGGTCTGTGTACACATGCACTCAAGGAATATTTAGAGTTGTATAGAGGCATGATGGGTAAAGAAAGATTCGCATTGTAATATTTTTTTCTGGAGTTCTGGGACATCTACATCAGATTTCCTTAGGAGAAGAGGCCTGCAGAAAACCTCTGTAAATGTTGCTTTACAAAAGGAAAAAATATTCAAAGTCATTATGTGTGTGTAGGTGAATTATCTTTTAGTGTGAATGTCTGGGGAAGGGAGAGATGTGGAAAATGTTATCTACAGTCACAGAGTATCAGTAAACCCTTTCCACAGGGTTCTTCCGTACTTGGCATTAGTATCCTTGTAACCACAGTGGTGCTCCAGCTGAATTACAGGATCTCCAGAGGAAAGGTTTTGTGGATTTTCATATAAAGGAGGAGTCCTGCAAAGAGCCCTAAGGTAATTGGGAAGCTGGAAGCCTTCCCTGAAGGGAATGTTACCTCACTGAATGACTCACTTAATCTATAATTAAAATTGCAAAAATGTTCCCAAGCTTTTAGGTATCAAGATGGCATAAGGAGAGAATTTACACTTGGCATGAAAACGTGGCATTGTGACTTTTGATGAGAAAGATTCATGTAAAGGAAACCTCACATTGTGTATCAGGAAGGATTTGGTTAAAGAGATGAGTGACTTGTAGGGAAATTGTTTTTATGTGGTATCAACCAGTTTCTTGAAGTTTAGCCAAGGAGGCTGAGCACAACACAGTTACTTGAGTCAGTCTGTGGATGAGGAGTTACTGAGTGATAAAATTTCTGCCTTGTCTATGAGGATTCAGCATGTAACAAAGTATGTTTAAAAACCTTTTATCTTCCTGGTTAGTGGCTGGGCCTGACTGGATGGGTTATAATTTGTTTCTGAGGAAAGAGACCTTGAACGGGCAATATTTGCTTTTCAACCCTTGCTTTTAGTTATGAAACTAACTCTGTAATGCTGTTTTTCCCCTTCTTATTACTCGTGACAAAGTTTCAGACATATTGATACAGTAACCAGTGTAATACCTGTGTAGGTCTGTTTATTTTTTACTACTTCCATTTTTTTTCAACCAGGTTTTATCAAAAGCTGTGGTGGCATGTTCACTTGCTTCATCAAATACCCCTAAGAGCCAGAGCCACTCCCAGCTCTGTTTTGGGTTGTTTCACACTTTTAGAACTGTTGCTGCTTGTAATTTAAAAGCTTTCTATAAAGTCCTGGTGGTTATGAGAACACTTTTCTTACTGGTCTTAGATGTGCTGATGTTGGCACCTGATCAATGCTGCTGAAGTGATAAATACCATTATTTTTAATGACAGAACTTGGATGGTGGTTAGAGTAAATCCATATTAACTACGTGATGAAGTGTTTGAGCTGGTGCAAGTATCAGGCCAGCTAAAATAGGAGGTCTTTGGCTTTATAAATGAGGCCTCTGCCTTCAGAAAACATTGCTGGGTAGAGGAGTAATCTTATTTCTTTACCCTTGAGCGGTGTTTTTATGGAAGAACCGGCAAATATTATGGAAGAAACTTGTGTAACCTTGAGTTTTAGTATCACTCATGCCCTGTTTTTTCTACTTGTGGAAATCAAATTCATCCCCTGTTTTTATGCCTTTTTCCCTCATTTTTATCTGCTCTGTTTCTGCAGCTGCAGTTTGGTGTTGGGTTGCGTCCAGTGGCATCTTGTGCTGGGTTTTTTGGGCAGTGCCATGGTCAGTTCTGTGTGACAGAGAGTTGAACAACTGTAAAAACCCCTTATTTTGCCACGTATTTTTTGTAGGCAGATGAATTCTCTGATGTGTTTTGCTGTGCAGCTGATGGTTGGCTCTGGTGATGTAACCTCTCAAATCAGCTGCAGGGTTCAGGCACTAATGACAAGCCACAAGCTCAGCTGCAAATAAGGTCATTTAGAGACAGCTCTTCACAGACCTGCAGCAAATTCTTTGCAAGTAGTCTGATAATATCCAGACTTGATGTTCCAACTCACCATATTAAAAGCATCATTCTCAACAATAAATATGTAAACCCAAGAGGTGATGGAGTAATTGTCAGCACTCTACTTGTGATTATAGTAAAGCTTCTGAACACTTTCAAAATGATGTGTGAGCACCTGCTGAAGGAACAGCCTGCTGTGGCACTTTGTAAAGGGTTTTTCTTCTGTGGCCAGGAGCCTTTTGTGGCAGATGAATACATTGAACGCCTGGCATGGAGAACACCTGGGGGAGGTTCCAGAGGTGGAGAAGCTTTCGATCCGAAAAGGTAAAACTCAAATTGCACAATGGTCACAGTGGATGTATCTCTGATTGTACTGTTTTATTCCACGTAGAACAACAAGCCTGTGTGCAGTGGTGCTGTGTGTCCAAGGAGGTTTTAATTTGGGAGAATTGCTAAAATTTGTGACCATGAGCCAATTATTCAGAGCTAATTACTCAGTAACAAGAGCAGGGAAAGTTACTTTCTGATTGAGGGCTTTTGAATGAAGGAGAATTGATGTTTGTGCTTGTCAGATGTGAATGTTCCTAAGTACTGGAGCTGCTGGATTCAAGCATAATATGAGGCTTCACTGCTATGATAGTTAAGCCAATTTAATGAATTTCTTACTTTAGTTTCCTGAGCTGCCTTGTTTTAAGACACGATAGTTTGCAAATAAAAGGCACAAAAAGGTAGGATGGCAAGAGAGGCAGCTCTGGGGATGAGATCTCATGATAAGCTAATCTGATTTACTAAAATGTCAGAAAATCAACCTGACAGTCAAAGGGCTTTTCTTCTGGAGCACTCTGGCTCTTTGGAGACATGTGAGAAGAGAAAGGATATTGTTGAATTTCTAGCAGGATGCTGAACCCTTGACGTTCAGTCTGGGGCCTGTATCCTATGCAGAGCTTTACATGTGATTTAAGCAGGAAGAAGCCTGGAAATACACAACCTTGCTCCCTGGAGCTCTTTCCCTGTGCTTGTGCTCAGTGTATACTTCAGGGTAGTTTATGATTTGCACCAATACCAACTCAGTATAACAGATCTTCTGCATTTCTCCTGGTTTGCTTGTGTGAAGAAGAGTGAGGCACTTTCATGTTTTTCAGGACAAGCAGGCAAAACCTGCAACAGTAAATATTTTTCTTGTGGCATCTTTTGGTATTGAGCAGGGAACCAAAATGAACATTAAAAAGAAACAGATCTTTTGATGTCTATTTTTTTCGTTTTTAGAAGATGCTGCTTTTGTCTGCTAGAAAGAGTATTGGAGTCTTTATTTCTCTTCTGAAAACCTGACCAGCAGCTGCCTCTTCTGCTTCTTTCCTTTCTCAGTGTATTGAGCACTGTTTCTGAATAAGTGCTGAGTTGACACAAGACCTGTTTGAAAAACAAACCCCAGCCTGAATCAGTTTGTTAAAATTAATGGAGACTGCCTGCATTTCTCTAGGCTTTTCTTTGAAAGAATGCTTTGTGTCAGTGTTGTTTAAATTTAATTTTCAATATACTTCTGTAAACTTTGATGTGTTCCTTGTGGTTTTCTGTGGAATCTACTGCAATGAGCTTGCTCTTGGGCTTCTGGCAAGCAAGGAGTGAAGGAGAGGAGTCACCAACATCTGCCTCAATCCAGTTTTCTTGAAGAAGTTGTGCCTTTAAGTAACTGACTGGGCTAAAAGCCTCTTCTAACATTAAACCTTGACAGCAGAGTTCTGAAAGGTTTCAGATGTTTTCAGTTATTAGCATGAGTTTTATGGCTGTGGAGGATCTGGGAATAATCCATTCCTTGAGCAGTGACTGGGATATATAGAAAAGTAAGAGCTGAAACTATGACTGAAATAGGACAAAATGGACAAAAACAGGAATGAGAAAGAGAGAGATGTTGAGAATAGAATAAAATAGAATAAGATGTTGAGAATAGAATGAAAAGAAGAAATTCAAGACTACATTTAGATGTACTGTGATTGGGAGGAGTAAAATGTGAGTCTGAAAGAAAAGTCAGTGACGGGAAAGGGCAGAAAAGCCCTCTAAAATGGGTATAGGAAGAAGTGAAGTCACTCAGAACAACATTATGATATTATGACTGTAGTAGTTACTTAATAATTACTTATTGTAGTGCTGATTTACAAAGGAGAGGCAGCAGGTACAGTAGAAAATATTTTTGTTGTATCCCTTACACTGAAGGGATGTAGTGGTCTAAGCTTTCTTTTTCCATATGAGACTTACTTAGGGAAGATGGGCATTTCCCAATCCAAGTAGGGATTTTTGTAGCTGTGGCAGAGCCACATTCTCGAGTGATTGATATTTTGGTGTTCCTCTCTCCTTTGGCCCACCATAAACAGAGTTTTTGTGTTGGCATGGAGAGCTACACAACCAGGGAGATGTAGTTTAAAACAAGATTTTAGAAACAGGAAATTTCTAAACTTTATGTAAATTTAAAATTTAATTTTTAAAAATTTATTTATTTAAATTTACAATTTAGAAACATTTTTAAATTGGATATGGTTATCTCAGCCTTGGTAAGTTCTTTTCTTTGAGGTGTTTTAGACTCTGCAGAAGACAGCGTCTTTCAAACTAAAGTCTGTTTTCCTGTATTTTATTCTAAATCAGATTACTGGAAGAATTTGTAAATCATATCCAAGAATTACAGGTAATGGATGAAAGGATTCAGAGGAAGGTGGAGAAACTAGAACAGCAGTGCCAGAAGGAAGCAAAGGAGTTTGCCAAGAAAGTACAAGAGCTGCAGAAAAGCAACCAGGTAAATCCAAGGGGCAGAGTCAGTGGGAAGCTGTGCAAGTTTTCAAAGCATCCTGTGCTCCTTTAACATTTCTTGGTACAGGGTGTTGCTGTTTGAGATAAGAATAAAGAGGGCTTGATGGCAATTTCTCCTGTCAAAGGGGGCTTATCTGCATGTTCCATTAATGGTTGTTAACAGTGCTGGAAGTGGGGAGTCTTCACAGTAATTTAAAGGAAGACACTAAACTTTAATGGGTTGTGTGTAATTAATTAGCGGTTCTGAGTAGCTCTGTGGTTCTGAGATGCAGCATCTGCGTTCACTGTGCTTCTTCCTGGAGGAAATCTTGTGTTTCCTGAAACACATGAAATGGAAGTCATGAGTTTAGTGTCCCTGTCTGTGTTCTCCCAGGTTGCCTTCCAACATTTCCAAGAACTGGATGAGCACATCAGCTATGTAGCAACTAAGGTCTGTCACCTTGGCGACCAGCTGGAGGGGGTAAACACGCCACGGCAACGGGCTGTGGAGGCTCAGAAGCTGATGAAATACTTTAATGAGTTTCTGGATGGAGAGCTGAAGTCTGATGTTTTTACAAACTCTGAAAAGGTAAGAGCTGTCAGCGGGATGAAAGCAGTTCAAAGCAATAAGCGGGACTGCCCTAATTACAAGCTGCTACCATGACTTACCATGGTCAGACTTCAAACCACTGAGTGACTGACTTGTTAAAGTTTCATTGTTCTGAAATGTAAATTAACAACACTGGGCTGCAGATTGCTGATAAAGCATTTGTATTCAGTGATGCTTAATGTGGCAATGTTGGCATTTTTCATTTTATGAAATTATCAGAGATTTGGGAAACGCTGGGAGGGCAACTTTGGAGTGCAATACAATATCTGCCTCTTTCCTTTGAACCCCTTGCCTCAGATCCATCCTGTAAAGCAGAACGTTTCTGAATGCAACTTCTTTGTGAAACTGCTCTGTTGGGTCAGTCCACTGGCCTTGGATATCTTTTTGTCACAGCATGCCTTTGGGCTTTGTATAGTCCTGTGGTTATGTCTCCACCCTTGGAATTTAGAGGAACCAGGCAGGAAAACTTCAAAGAAATGTTCAAGCATTTTGTTTTTCTTGTGCTTCAAGAGTACGTTCATGAAGCAAATACAATCTGAGTGGTGTGACAAGCAGAAATAAACTGAAGGAAGAGAGTCCAGCTCTAAGCCAAAGGACACATTGGATTTCCCAGTGCAGTTTAAGTAAAGTTGTTGGTTTGGGTTAGTTGGGGATTTTTTTTGTGTGGTGTATCCTGAAGAATCTTCCTTCTCTCCTTAAATTCTGTGCAGTGAATTCTGTTCTGGTTGTAGTCAGAAAAAATATTAGAATATGTGGAAATGGCAAAAAACTTGATTTGTGCATTCAGCAAAAAAATATGTGCTTGAAATGCAGCTCATAGAAGACCTGAGAACAGGTTAATAGTCACCCCCTCCCCACTGAGCTGGAGGTATCTCTCAGGGAAATGAAAAGCTAATCATTTTATGTAGTTGTATTCCCAAGAAGTCAGTGCACAGTGACTTTTGATTCACGCTCTGTGGATATGAGGTAATTACCAGTTGATAGTTTGCCCTAATTCAAAAGAGAGCAGAGAAAAACTTTCCTGATTTCCAAGGGAAGCAAGGTTTCAGCATACTTAAAGTTATTCTATGGACAGCCTTTTCCAGATTTGCATAACTCTTTTATTTTCTTTTTTCCTAAGGAGTAACAAAACATTCATTTTACAAATATTTAATGGCAGCATGGTAAATAACAAAACATAAGTTAGAGAATGATGTGTTGTCTGCTCAAGAGGCTCATAGAATTCAACTTTCACTCTACTTGTAAATTAAAGTTTCATGATACATCCTGTTGGAGGACCAGAAAAATTTGGTAGATAAATAGGGTAAACCTGGAAATTTGTAAACAAATGAATCTCTGTACACCCCAAAGAATATTAAGATCCTCATCAAACCTGGAGGAAGACAAGTGTAAAGGCCTTAAGTCTCGTGCCAGTCTGCAGGGGAAGGGTGTGGGAACACAAACAAGAATTTCTGGATACAAGTTATTTTACTGGCTAATTTCAGCCAGGTGGATTCTTTAACTTTTTCCTCCTAGTTTAAACAATAACTTGAAGACGTGTTTGTAAAAGAGCCTGCCCAGACAGGAGCTGTTACATCTTAATGCATCTTTGAACTAAAAATACTACTGAAGTATGAGATGGTAACAAGTACTCTTAAATGTGAAACCTTAGTGCTTTGTGTCTTCTGATCTTCAAACTGATGGGGGGTTTAGATAATGTTATGGAGGATGTTATGATTTTTTTTTGTGCTCTGCCAGCCCTCACAAGTGTGGACTTTTCTTTGAGACATTGAGGGGATACTGTGAAAGGAGAGGCACAAAAAAGAATATTGTACAGTTATGTTCTAATTGATACTTTTCTCAGTAGTGTCTGTTCTTAAAATCTGTTGGATTCCTTTCTTTCCCTACACTCCATTTGTTGCTTCCCACCTTCTCCCAGCCATACTGAGCAATTTCTGACTTCTCTCTGTGTGGGTTTTTCTTGCTGGCTTGTCCCTTTCTGTGTATTGTGTCTTCATCCTCTGAATCCTTATAATTTTCCTTGTGCTGCCAGTTAACCAGTCTTTCTCCTGTACTGAAGATTCTTGAAGTGAGCAAATCACTCCAGTCAACACAATTAAAATATCAAAATGACCAGCAGCTCACTTGTGTACCATGCAATAACATTGTCTTGCTTAATATGTTTACTGTTATTCTTATGTCCATTTCTCTATTTGTGTTCTGTATTTAATATTATTTCATGATGCCTTTTAACTTGTGCATGTTTTGTGTTAAAATTCTCTCTTGCCATTATTTCTCCGTGATTTTTCAGTTGTTTTTTTCCCAGATACATTTAGCCTTTAAGTTGTATTTTACAAAATCGATATTTATTTTGATTTCAGTGGTTTACAGAAGCCTGATTCAATTAAAAATTAAATATGTCCGGGTTTAAGCAGAAACCGTGGAGAATTGATTTGTCATGGCTTCTCTTGTGCATAAGAAAAGGTCCTGAATTCAATAAAATCTAAGTTAGTTAACAGCTATTGTGTGAAGAGGAAACAAAGAAAATGTTGTGTTTGTGGGATTTTTTTGGTTAGTTTTTTGTTTGTTTGTTTTGATTTTGTCGAATTGGTGAATAACTGCTAATACAGAGACAGTTCTGTTGATCACAGTTGTTAGGTATTAAGGTTGCTGCAAGCTAATAGAAATAACTGCTCTTTCATTGGATTTATTTGAGGAGTGTAGCAGCTTCTGCCTTAAGAGGCTATTGTAAGCTGACAGTTCAAAACATAAGCTGCTCTTAATAGTCAGAATGGATACACTTTGAGTGCCCCTATTTTTGCTGAACAACCAGCCTGGTGTGATGCCTGTGCTCTCTATTCTTACCTGTGTGTCTGCTTCTATTCTTGAAAAGTTTTAATCCAGCCTGCTCTAAGTGGTGGCAGAATAGGATTTCATTACTTCCTTCCCTCTCGCTTCAGTTCCCTGGATCATCACTAATTGGAAGAACAAGATAAACTGCATATTCTCCATGTTCTCCATTGTGTCAGCTTATAAAGCTTTTAGTCATCAAACAGGTTGCAAGAGATTTCTGAGACCCTCAAGTCCAACCCTTCCCCCAGCACTGCCAAGGCCACCACTAACCCATGTCCCCAAGTGCCACATCCACATGGCTTTTAAATCCCTCCAGGGATGGGGACGACACCACTGCCCTGGGCAGCTGTGCCAGTGACAACCCTTTCCATGAAGAATTTTTTTTCCTAACATGAATCTAAACCTCCCATGGGACAACTCAAGGCTGTTTCCTCTTGTCCTGTCCCTTGTTTCCTGGGAGCAGACCCTGACCCTCACCTGGCTGCCCTCTCCTGTCAGGGAGTTGTGGAGAGTGAGACAGTTCCCCTTGAGCCTCCTTTTTTCCAGGCTGAGCCCCCCAGCTCCCTCAGCTGCTCCTCATCAGATGTGCTCCAGCTGTGTCAGGTTTGGCCCAGTCAGCACTGCTTAAATCCACTGAAGCTCAGTTGCAGCCAGCTGCCTTCCCCACACTTTGAAATTTGTGTTTTCTGTCATTTTATTCAGCCTAACGAAGCAGTCAGTAAGCACCACTTAGAAGCCCTTCCTGTGCTGATTGGTGGTGGAAGAATAATTGATAAAAGGTTTTGCTGCCCAGAACAGCATAGATTTGCATGCTGTGTTATCTGTTTATTAACTTCTGTATTCATACAACTATTCTTATTTGGTAGCTTTGTAATTAACTGACTTCCATCTTGATTTTTGCTTTGGACCTCAGAGTTTATAGTTTCTAATACATCTTCCATTTCTCTTTCTTTGGGAGAATGCTCTGCTTTGATCCCCTTTTTCCCCTTTCTCCCCTCTCCATGTCAAGCACGGCCATGGGTTTTTTTTGGTATGAACTGTTTGTCCAGGTAGCTCACACACCTCCACAGACATCCCCAGTGGGAACATGTAACAAGACTTTTCATCATATTTTGACCTATATAACTTTATGTTAAATAAAAATACCTTAAGCATCTTAAAAGTAGATATGGGAACTTGAAGGGGTTGATCTCTTGCACGGGTATGTCAGCCAGCTTTAGAAATAGGAACTTTGTGTATGAAAATTGGACAGTGCAGGGGGAGGAAAGGAACAGCCCAAAATCAGGCCTTCTTTAATGATTCTGTCATGTTTTCCTCTCACCAGATTAAAGAGGCAGCTGATATTATACAGAAACTGCATTTGATTGCACAGGAACTGCCTTTTGACAGGTAAAAATCTATCTGAACATCTTTTTAAGAAAGTAAATCTTCACATAGCTGTGATTTTCTCATGCTTCTCTTGTCTCCCTTTTTTGGTGCTGTGCTTAGTGATTCATGGAGCTTTTGAGCTGGATTGTGTGCTTATTTCTCTCTCCTCTATTCTCAAATTTGTGTTCACGCACTCATGTTGTAGGATCATCTTTACATACACTTCTAAACTGCTTAACAGACTTTTAATGGGATAATTTTGCTTTGCTGACTTAATGCTAGATTTGAATTAGATGCTTGTAGGTTTTTAGGGATATAAAGCGGGTAACTTTTCTGTCGTCTTTGTGCTACATGTTTTCATTTTTAAGCAGAGTGCCTGCTATTCATGATCCGGGATGCCTGTGATTTCTCATGTGATGTGGATTTGAATTTATTCATGCTATTTTTTTGTTGTTGTTAACAGGTTTTCAGAAGTAAAATCAAAGATAGCAAGTAAGTTATCTATCCAGTTCAATCCATGTTGCTGTATTTGAATTGTTAAAGATGATTAAAGAAGTAAGCAATACTGGCAGTATTACAGTTTTTGCCTGTATTACGTAGCCTGATGGGTTTTTGTTGTTATCCCCTTTCCTCTCCAGGTAAGTACCACGATTTAGAGTGCCAGTTAATTCAAGAGTTTACCAGTGCTCAGCGCAGAGGAGAAGTCTCCAGAATGAGAGAAGTAGCAGCAGTTCTGCTTCACTTTAAGGTAAAAACTGAGGGGTTTAATTTAAATACGTGGATAAAACCAACCCACAGTACAATAAGTGCCTGTTTTGAGTGAATGTGTTTGCGTGGGCACAACCTCCATGTCAGATAATGTGTAACAGAAGGACTGTTCAATCTGAAATCAAATGCAGGGGAATAAAGGAGGCAGATGAAGAGGATTGGGGGCAGCATCAGTGGAGAACTTTCCAAGATAATCTCTTCTTACTTGGGGGTGAGCTAGCTTTTATGCTTGAGAAAGAATGTTGAAACTTGAGGTGTAGATCCATGTAGAGTGATGGTAAGTGGAGTTACGTTAGATCTGTGACGAAAATGGGTTTGGAGAAGTCTACACATTGAAGGAATCTGTATTTTTTTGCAGTAACTTTTTCCCAGGCCTTGTATTTGCTTGATTTCATTTAGTACTGAAAGTGTGAACAACCTGCTCTAACACAGGGTTGTTTTGCTCTTTCCACAGGGCTATTCCCACTGTGTTGATGTGTACATAAAACAGTGTCAAGAGGTAATGCAGTTTGTTTTACATCATTTCTTTGGGTGTTGATTTCTTTAGTCCTCTAGGTTGTTGTAAATATATTCTGAAATGTGCCTCTCAATCCCTAGGGTGCATTCCTGAGGAATGATGTCTTTGAAGATGCAGCCATTCTCTGCCAGAGAGTGAACAAGCAAGTTGGAGAAATCTTTAGCAATCCAGAGACCGTGCTAGCCAAACTCATTCAAAACATCTTTGAAGTTAAACTTCAGGTATATCAAATTTTAACATGTTGAAGTTCATTGAGGCACCTCTTAATAACAAAAATTTATCCATTAACTTAATGAGAATTTACATTGTTTGTAATATTTGTATAAGGGTGTAGAATCATAAGTCATTTCTCTGTAACAATTCAGACAGATAATTAAGCCCATATCAAATAAATCTGCTTATGCTCTGAATACAGGGTGACTGCATATATTCAAACTCAGTATGTAAAATTATTAGGGAATTGCTGTGTTCATTGGGTAATTCATGAGATATCATACACGAGTTTGATTTCTTCTCTATGCCCCCTACCAAGAATATGTCAGGAAAAGAACTTCCATATTTCCTATCTTTAATTTGCTGGTTCTTGGATTTGGGTGTCATGTGTGAGGTTAGCATTGACTAAGTGAAAATAATTTGTGTTGTGCATACTGTCTTGCAGCTAATGTAACATTTATATGAAAATCTAGAATAATTGAAAATACTAAGTTTTTCATCCTGCAAATACACTCACTTAAGTGCTTAAAGTCAGCAGCATGACTTTCCTTGCAAAAAGCAATTTCCCTGTAGATGTTGCTCTTATAGTGTAGAGATTGAGCTTGTGTTTCAACCCCAATTTTTGTGTATCAGTTTTGAATTAGTGTTTTATGGTAAATAATATTTTTGTCCAAATATTCAATGAGAAGAAGGCTCTAAGCTTGTATCTGCTTTGTGTATGTATTATGGTAAGCAAATATGTAACCATCTCCTTTGCCTACTGTCAACTGCAGAAGTGCCCTGAGGCCTCTGGTGCTTTTGAGTCTTAAAATGAGGGGATTTTGTGTTAGCTGGTCAGACATATTCTAAAAGCCATCTGTCTTTTGTCTTTGCTTCACACATTACTGTTTTGTATTATCAAATCACTTCCTTCTACAAGTGTGTTTAACTCTCTTTGTGGCTAATGCAGGAAGTGTAAATTAGAGAATTAAAAACAAAGGAGAGATGAATTACCTTAAGTAAGTTCTACACTTTGTAGGAAATTCCATATAATCTAGGAAGTGGTGAGTATGACCTGTGGTTGCCAGTTGATCTTCTAACAGGTGTACCAAATTTTACAGAGTTATGTGAAGGACCAGCTGGAGGAACACAGGAAATCTGATGCAGAACAGTATCTTAAGAATCTCTACGATCTGTATACAAGGTATTTATATATCAATGATGAAATTATTGGATTGAAGTTATTGGAAAATAAATGGATTTATTGTTAAGAAAAAGAAGCCAAAAATGTAAACTTCTCATAAAAGCTGAAAAATTTTTATGTCTATTAACCTTTACAGTGATGGGTTTCCTAAGGAAAATTTAAAATGGCCTTTATTATTTTCAATGGGAATTATTGTGATCTTCAAGAGTCATTTTAAAACTTTGCAAAAGCCAGTCCTCCCCATCTCACTGGCAACTTGATTGCAGTGGTGCTGTGTGTAATTAAACATGAATTATGTGAAATCCTTTACTTAAATGTAAAACTGCTCCAAGTCTTAATCACCATCAGGGTTCTGTTGTGCTGTGTACTTTACAAACACGTAATGCTGTAATTCATCCACATTCAACCTTTTCCTCCCCTTCCCTTCTTTGTTTCTTTTGCATAAAGAACCACTAATCTGTCAAGCAAATTGATGGAATTTAACTTGGGTACTGATAAGCAGACTTTCTTGTCTAAGCTTATCAAGGCCATTTTCATTTCCTACTTGGAGAATTACATTGAGGTGGAAATTGGCTATTTGAAAAGTAGGAGTGCTATGATTCTGCAGCGCTATTATGATTCCAAAAACCACCAGAAGAGGTCCATTGGCACTGGAGGGTAAGTTCCTTCTGGGAAGTTTTGTCATTTGAAAGTGGAAGGGAGGTGGTGAGGGGAGAAAGGCTGTATTTGCCATGTCAGATGCACAGTGATGAACTGCCAAAGACCTACAGCTTTTTATAATTTGCTTTCACTTTATGTTCTGCTCAAAAGTGTGTTGCTCTCAGTACATGTGAAATGTACTCAGTGCATGGTATTTGTACATGCTGGAAATGAAAAATACCAGTTAAACCTATGTTTCAACTTAGGATCCAGATCCACAAAAGGACTGAAGCAAAACTAAGGTACCTAAAGCATGTATGTGTGTGTATCTAAAAGCATACATTTTTTTTCACCTGCCCAGGTCTTGTGGTCCCCTCCCAAGACCTAGGAAGGGGAAAAGACCATAGCAATGTCAGTGAGAAAGCTCTTAGAGAGCCCAGAAGATGCAATGGACTTAGAGAAAGGTAAAACAAGACTTCATTATCCTCAGGGTAGAAAAACTAATGAAGGAGTAGTGAGAAGTGGGATAGGAAGTATTAAAACCTCTCTGAAGCAGAGGTGCTAAGGCTGCTGCACCTTTCAAAGAGCTGCTGGGTTCAGTGCGTCAGGAATGAGGAATGATATGGAAAAAGCAGCAGTGAAGTAATTAAAAAAAAAGTAAAGATGAAAATTTAATTTTCTTGGGGAAAATTAAATTTATTGTAGTGTGTAACCGTATGAGTTGTTTTATGCATGGAAATGTGTCGGAGCATGCTTGACTAAATCAAGGACTGCTGAGATAATGGATGAGGATGAGAGGATTTGTGGGTGTGGATGAGATAGGAAGCTCTCATTAGTGTTTGGAAAGTGCAGTGTGACAGAGTGTTTGGAGGCTAAATTTGTCCACAGAGCATGAGTGCTGTAGGATTCCAGTGAGATCACTCTTGGCCCACAAAGGGGAATAGCTGCTCCCATGTGTGAACGTGCCATGCTAGAACACAGTTGACCATGGAATCAGAGGTGGTAGTTTTGCATTTACTGGCAATTTTTGTTTTTAAAGCTTGCAAGACTTGTCTTAATGCTTGCACATCCTAAACTGTGTCTTGGGTCCTGTTTTTTGAGTTAACAACTAAAAGATCCTAAATTGCTGTTGAGTTTGAGTACCGAAATTGCCACCCAGTGAAATCTTCTTGGGGTCAATCTTTGTTCCAGCATTCAAGACCTCAAAGAGAGACTAAGGCAACGAACAAACTTACCCCTGGGGCCAAGCATTGACACACACGGGGAAACTTTCCTGTCACAAGAAGTGGTGGTTAACCTTTTGCAAGAAACCAAACAAGCTTTTGAAAGATGTCACAGGGTAAGTTTGCTTCCTGTGATCTCCCTTAGTGGTATAATTTTGTGTGTGAAGTTAAGCCTTGAGCTCAAGTTTTTGGTTGAGGTGTGATAGGAAGAAGGAAGGACATTGTCAAATTCTCCCTTGTGTTTTTCATGGAAGTGGAGCCACAGTGGAGGGTTTGCCTTTCCATGTGGATCTAGTTGTGTTTTGTGAGTATTAATGCTGCCTATTTTTTGAAGAAGTGGGGATTGTTAAACCTACTGGCTACATTGCTTTTCTTACTAAATAGACCCCACATCTGAGAAACCTTTAGTGTGGTTTTCTTTTCCTGCTTTAAAAATACACTGAATAGTTTGACAGTTGTTTTCCTGCCTCAAGTGTAATTTCTCATTACATTAGTGAATGATCACCAGTAAAATGCTGAGAGGAATAGTCTTAAACATTGTTTACATTGGTAACCCTATGCAGTTCTTTATATGCTTTAGACTAACATGAAAAAGGTATTTTGCTTCTGATTAAATTGCTGGTTTTACTGCCTGTCAATCATATTTGTCTGGTACTTGATGTAAATGAAAACCCTTGAAATTTAATTGCAGACTTAATTGTTAGTGGGTTTTTTATTAGCTAAACACATTGATTTCTAGAAAATTTGAATTCCTTTAACATTCTCAATGAGCTTAAGGCAGAAAAACTTCCCATCAGATGCTTAGATGGTTTAATATGTTATAAACTTAGTGGGGCCAAAGATAGAACAGGGTACAGACACAGGACTGTTACCTGCACACCCTTGGGATCACCACCTTCCTCTGGGTGAGAATCAGTGGCTGTAAGGCAAGCAGGTACATCATTATTTTTCTCAATATCATAGTTGCTAGAAGCAGTTGTTAAATTCATGATATAAACTAACTTTTTCCAAATGTGCACAGCCTCTTTCTTTTCTGCCTTCCTGTTGGGATCAGATTTAACAAAAATTATTTTAAAATAATTGTCATGGGGTGGAAACCCCAATGGATCTTGGCATGTAAGGAGATTTCCAGAATCAGGGTTTTAGAATTTAGGGGTGTGTGGTCAAGGGAACTCACTGTGCAAAAGATGAGTCAGTCCCTGGCTAACTAATTGTGGTATTTATGTCATATAGCAGATAAGTGCAGATACCCTGGCTCTGCCAGCTGGGATTGCTCTAGGAAAAATAAATTGGTAATTCTGCTGTCCCACTGTTTGGGAGTCTCTGCTGTTGGGTTTTTGAGTTTTTTTGGGGGAAATACAGCAGAAATATTTGTGAGTGTTGTGTAAATTACCTCGAGTTGCAGTAGTAATCATTCTTCCTTGAAGCTTCATAAAAGTCTTCACCTAATTCCTTAAGAACCAAAGCTGTATTTCCTAGGTACAAAAGCCCTGTCATGTTTTTCTTTAGAAAAGGGATTTACTGACAGGTTGCTGTCCGAAATCCCATGTTGCTTACAGCTCATCAAAGTCCAGATGCTGAGGGTAAATGTGGGCATTGCTGCACTTAATAAAAGTGTTCATGCTCCATTGACTCCAGCTGAACTGTGCTAAATGTAGCTGAGGTTCAGCTGCATTATTTTTGCTCCAGTGATAAAAGAACACAAACTGGAGGTCCAGCTAACCCAGTGTCCTGCTTCTCAGTGTGGCCAGTGCCAGGAAAGTATTAAAAGAATAAAAATACAAGGTATGGATAGAGTAATCTCTTCTGTATGCATTTTCCCAGCATCCAGTGGCATGCAGGTTAGGTAATTCCTGAGACTGCATCTGGAAAACTGTTGTAAGGACTATTAATTAATATCCTTTATTATTATTATTAAAAATAATAACTGTTTGTACTTCTGCTTGTTGTAGCATCCCGTGGCAGTTTACTTGTAAATGCTGAAGGGTTTGTTGTTATTGTTGGCTGTTCCTGAATAATTCTCTGTGTGTATACTTTTCATTTTGAATAAATTCCAATTATTCTGGAATACTTGTTACATTTTAAGCTTATCCCCTATGCAATATCCAATAAACTTTCAAATCTATGTAGAACTGACCTTTAGGATTTTTTTTTCTTTTTCTTTAAAGCTCTCTGATCCCTCTGACTTACCCAAGAATGCTTTCAGAATTTTTTCTATGCTTGTAGAGTTCTTATGTACGGAACACATCGATTATGCATTAGAAACAGGCCTTGCTGGTGAGTACAGTATTTCCTGAGCATTTCATCTCCTTGGCCTTTCTGTGCAGATGATCTTTGCTGTGCCTTATTGATTGGCCTTGTTCAGGATGTGTTTAAATGAAATTTGTTTTGTGTGTTTGGGGGTCGACATTTAGTGGCTTCTAAAGTGTAACTTTCATTTGGGGAATTGATGCACAGATGGAAAAGTGCCTCTTATCTTCAAAAACATTTTTATCATAGAAATTGGGACATCAGCATTCACTGCCTCTGTATTCTGTGTCATAACAGGAGAATATTTTTATATTAAGTCTTAATGTTTATAGGAATTCTGTGCATGTTTGTGTATTTGTGTGTTTGGAGTGACAATAAACATGAAAACTGCTTGTTTAAAGAAGTTAAAATCTTGACAGTGAGAACCTGTCATTCTTACAAGACAGCATCAAACTCGTGTTCTGAAGGAGTTTTTTAAATGGACTGCTCTGTTTTGCTTTCAGAAATCTCTCAGTAAGGTATCTCTGTGCTTGTGCTTGTTCCCAGTATAGCTACGAGAAGAATTCTATATATGGCACCGTGGTAAATTTTTGAAACTCTAAGCCTGTGATTGAAGCATTCATGGAAAAATTCTGCATATTTAAAAAGTCATCATGCTAATTATAAGAGCTGCATATCGTTACAATTCTAATGAAACCTTCTTCTCTAGGCATTCCCTCTTCTGATTCAAAGAATGCAAATCTTTATTTCTTGGATGTTGTCCACCAGGCCAATACTATTTTCCATTTATTTGACAAGCAGTTCAATGATCATCTGATGCCATTGATCAGGTACCTTTGTTGTGATTAACATTTCCTCTGTAAGTGGTCTTTTTTATGTGAAGAAAGCAGTTTTTTTCATTTCTCATCTCTATTAAGAGGAGTTTGTGCTTGGAGTAGTTCAACTTGATATTGTGGAAGATAAAATGCTACCGTGGGAGGGGGGAAAAGGGAAGTTTAAACAAATTGGTTCCTTTGGGAACAAATGGGAGAGGGTGAGGTCCAGGAGTATTGGTAGGAAGGAGAGACGTGTTGCTCCTTGGAGACTTTGCTGCTGCATTCCAGGTGGGACTAAAGGGGGGTTGTGGCTGTGTCCTTTTCCTGATAGGGTGGGAAATCTTCACTAGATGCTGTTGGAAGCAGCAAACCCAGCAGACAAATCTGTTTTGATATTTTAACACTGTCTCTCATCTTCTATACTGTTGCAGTTCTTCTCCTAAATTATCTGAATGCCTTCAGAAGAAAAAGGATATCATAGAACAAATGGAAGTGAAGCTGGATATGGGCATTGATAGGCAAGTAGAGATTTAAACTTTCTCTTAATTTTATAAACCACACCCTTGTGATCCATGTTAACTGTCCTTTTAGGCATGAATTACCCCTGAACTCAAAATTGATATTTTAATTTTTTTTTAAACAGATAAACATGCATTACTGTGCATAGGGTATTTAGATTTTGTGTGGTTAGAAGTTCATGTTTTTCGTGGCAGATTTCTGACCCATAAATGCTTCTGGAAGGATGTTAAAGGAATTTGGTTATGTTGAAACAGTGCAATAATTCAGTGTTACCTTATTGTCCCAAACTGGTTTTTTTCTACTCTGAAAGAGGGAGAAATGATGATTGAAATAGGTTAAACACTTGCAGGATTTCCATTAGGAGCAAGGTTTGACAAAAATAGGTTAAATGATTTGCTGGGATCTGTGCAGTGCTATGGATTAGCCCGAGTCGTGGAAGTCTGGAGACCTGGAATAATTTTGATTCTGACATTGACTTGCTTTGAGGTTGTGACTCATTTAATCTTTTTTCTATTTCTCAGAATAAAAATGAGGGGATACCTATAAAAATTGCAAATTAAAATCACAGCTGTTTTGCAGCAGAGGAAAAAAATAAACTAACGAGCTTAATATTAGGAAATGGAGCTGTTGTGTGATGCCCTACTTTTGATTTGGTGTGTTATTTTCTGCAAGTGCAAAGAGAAAGGTAGAAATAGGGGATGTAACAGGCAATTGAGATTTTAGCTGCTCCTGCTGCAGGTGACCTGAGAGGTTTAAACACAAAATTGGAAATACTTGAAGCACCAAGGCCATAAGCTTAGATGTAGACAGATACAGGTCAGTCATCAGTATTACAATGGTTTGTATCTGTTTGTGTTAAATAATTAATCTGTTAAAGACTTAGGAGAACAAGTTCTTGTCAGAAGACAGTACATTCAGAGGTTTGAGGAATTCAAAAAGATTTGTGTTTCAGCACATGAAAAGGAGAGATTTGTTTTGAGATGAACATTACCTGTAAAATGTGTTTGTGGGGCTGTTTCTTTGTGGTGCTCCTTTGAGGTGCCACTGATGCTGTTGAGAATTGATTGTCTTGTGTAAAGGAATGAGTTTAAAAAATAAAGCAGATTTTTGAAATGTTGATGGTTTCAGCTTTATCCAATCTGGAAAAGTCCAAGTGCAGCTTCTTGAAAACCATTCACAGCAATTGTCTACCTCAGCAAAAGTGATTTATTAGCCAAACAGAATTAGTCCAACTGGTTTTCTCTCAGTATGCATTTTGTATAAACAGCCTTCTGGGAGTATTTATTCCAAATGGAAATTGAGGAGAATGCAAAATGTAATTTCTTTAAGTTACATGGATTGTGGAATGAAGTACACCTGAAGTGCAAGCCTGAGCTCTGGGCATAGGAAAAAAGCTTTTTCCCTCCTTGGATGCATGTATTTTTCTCCACCCCACTCCAGCTTGAATTCTTCAAGGCCTGTAATGTCCTTGGCAGTTTTCTTTGGGAAGGATGGAGGGGTGAGGGGGGTGAAGGAAAGGGGAGTGGAAAATAAGAGGGCCAGGGGGATGTTCCTGGCCAAGGTGGGTACTGGGAGAGGTTTGCAGCCTCTGTCGCCTGCTTTTCTGTTTGACCTTTGCTTTGGACATGAAGGAAAGCAGGACCTTGACCTTAGATAATGTTCTGAACAGATAAATCCTATAAAGGAGAAATAATTGATGCTGTAAAACTCCATTAGATTTCTGGGAACAAGAGAAATGCCAAGCTCTGGCAAAGGAAGAGTTTTTTTCTTCCCCCTCACCCTTCCTTCATTTTCCAAGTGTTTTCTGATGCTTGCTTCTGACTAATATGCAATGTGATCTAATTCTGCTAAACTCCTTGGAATGCTTCCTTTGGATTCTCTCTGCATTGAAGGATGCTATCCAATTTCTCTGAAGAGCTGGATTTGAATGGATTACCTCACAATTAATGTGTCCCCTTTCAAAGCAGCAGGCCAGCAGGCTGTGTGCTGTGCTCCAAGACACTGAACTTGGAGGAAAGAGTTTTTGGGGGATTTTTTTTGGCTGATGCTCCTTTTTCTAACTGCTTACATAAAATCAAGGAAATCTCTATAGAAAAATGTTAAGTGCTGGGGTTTTTCCCTCATTGTTTTATGCTGCTTAGTTTTATACAGAATCATGTCAGTATATGTAAATATAAAAATCAAGGAAATGAAAAAGTTCCCTTGAAAACCCAATCTATATTTGTAACTTTAAAGGACACTGAATTGTATGATTGGACAGATGAAGCACATCTTGGCTGCAGAGCAAAAGAAGACTGATTTCAAACCAGAAGATGAAAACAATGTTTTGATTCAGTATACAAATGTAAGTAACAAAGTCCCAGCTTTTATCAGGTACAAGATGTTCCTTACCAAACTCCCATTAGACAACATGTGCATTTGCTTAATTTACTTCCATTTCGCACCAAGCACCTCCAAACTGTTGTGGACTACTTTCTCAAGCTGAAAAGGAACATGAGTAGTTTTTATCTAGTGTTAGACAGAAATCAGTAGGTGCTGGAGGAACCAGCACATTCTTTCCCCTCCTAAGAGGCCCAGATTTGGAATAGTGCTTTTAGCTGATAATTAGCTTTAAGCTATCAGTTTCAGAAAATCAATTATCAGGTATTCTCTAATTGCTGGGTGCTTTTTCCTCTCAGAATGGCAGGAACATGGCAAAGCATCACAGGTACAGCATGAACATTTTTCTGTACAGTGTTTTTCTTCCCACTGAGTGTGTCTGAATCCCATCCTAGGGGCTGCTGGGGCAGCTCTTTTTGGGAACAAGGCAGGGATGAGTAGGGAACAAACTCAGTGGGAAGAAGTGAGAGCACTCCCTGAATGCCTGCAGCCAGGTGGGAATGGGAGAAGTGCAGCAGTAGGATGTAGATTCTGGTACTCTGTGGGAAGGGTGAAAAGCCCTGTAAGGCTGTTAATTTGGATTTATAATTGTGACTCACTAGAGGTTTTTAATCACACACCCCTTTAGTGGATCATTGAATTAAAAGTCCAAATTAAAATGTTCTATTCTGAACTGATATGAACCATAACTTAATAGAATATTGTCTTGCATCCATCTTTCTACTTGCATTTTTGCATCTTTGTGTGGCAAATAAAAAGAAATTTGGAAAGTTCTTAATTGGAGAATGACTAATTTCGGTGATGTGTTGTGAAAAGTTTAAAGTGAGTGACTGATGTTCAGCTTACGATGTGGAAGCCACTTTGAGAAGAACAGAGTTCTAGAAAGTGGATTACCTAATTCTTATCTACTTCTTTTTATTTTTGAGTCTAGGCTTGTGTCAAAGTTTGTGGCTATGTTAGAAAACAGGTGGAAAAGATCAGGAATTCCATGGATGGTAAGAATGTGGACACGGTTTTGATGGAGCTTGGGGTTCGTTTCCACCGCCTCATCTATGAACACCTACAGCAATATTCCTACAGCTGCATGGGAGGAATGCTGGCCATTTGTGATGTGGCTGAGTACAGGAAGTGTGCCAAAGACTTCAAGGTGAGTCTGTCCATGAGCAGAGAATGATGGTTGTAAAGCCTCTCTCAGGAGGAAGATTTTGAAGATGTAGATGGACATTCTGTTACAAGACTTCAAGCAATTCTAATTATTTCTGGTTTCTTCCTTTGTTTCCTCTTGCCCACAGATTGCGTTGGTCCTACAGCTCTTTGATACCCTGCATGCACTTTGCAACCTTCTGGTTGTAGCCCCAGATAATTTGAAGCAGGTTTGCTCAGGAGAACAACTTGCTAACCTGGACAAGAACATCCTTCACTCCTTTGTCCAGCTGCGTGTCGACTACAGGTCTGCTCGTCTCGCTCGCCACTTCAGCTGAGAGCATGGCAGGAAACCTCGCACCTTTGGGCAGCCTCAGTTGTTAGAAAGCACAGGGAATTATTTCTTACCAACCATGGGTGTAACTTTTGTGGGACAATGACTGTTCAGGATAAAGCAGCAGCCATATTCAAACCTGACCATGTAGAAGGCGAGCAGGTAAAAGTCTGGATGATGTTTCATGTTAGCTCAAGTTCTCCCAGTGAAGAATTTCACAAATCTACTTGCTACTGATTTTTTTTTTAAATTGGAAACATGTTGGTGTTGGAGAGCAAATGGTGCATTGAAAGTATTTTAGTCTTCAATATTGAATTATCAGATACCATTTGTTAGACTTGAACTGCAGAGCATAGCGTAGGTAATGGATTACATAGAATAGACCAGTGTAAAAACATTCTTCATCAATTTTAATGACTTAGACTTCAGCACAGCTAATCATAATCAAATTATCTCTGATTGGTGTTTCTAAGTCATTTCTTTCATTTAAAACTTTATCCTGCTCAATGTAATTTCTTGCTCTAATTAATTAGCTTGGAATTTCTTTGAGATGTAGGAGCAAAACACTATCCCAGAAAGACATAATTTATTCATTGTGTAGCATTCTAAACAGAACTAAAGTGGTGGAAAGTTTTGGATTTTTTTTTTTAATTATTTTTGGTTCTTTGGCTTTGTTTTTTGGTTTGTTTTTTTTTTTTTTTACCTAATAGTCAAGGGCCCACTGGAATGTACTGGCATTGTATGATCTGACATTATTGTTTCTGTTTGATACCAGCACACTGAATTTTATATATGCTTCTGAAGTAAATGCAGCTGCCTTGCCTAAGGCATTCTTACTACAAGTGAAGGTGCCCATTGTTGGGTTACTATAAAAGAACTTTTTCTCCTGTCTTATTTTGTATGTAAATAAATTCAAATTCTAATGAAGTGAAAGGATAAAATGTAGCCCAGTTTTTCCTATGTGGCAGGAATGGCTCCAGCAAAAACCTAGCGTGGAAAATTCTTGTGCTGAAGAGAATTGATCCTCAGTGCCTGAGCAATATAAAATGTTGAAGTGTGTGGAAGCTGCTCTTCCACTGATCATAACTTTAATATTGGACAGAGGCTACTCTGTGTCTGTTGTGCTCCAGGGTTTATTCAGGTGTTCCTGACACGGACCCATAGTGTGCATAAAGTGAACTGAAGCAACAGTGGCATTGAAAACATCTGGGGTGGTTTTTCCACAAGCAGCTGGAAATTGTTGTAAATAGGTCTTTTTTCAGAGTGGGCTCTTGTGGAAACCAGGTTGGAACTGCAGTGGAACAAAGCCTTTCTAACATGTTCCTCCTACTGTAGGCCCAGCACGTTACAGAAACTTCTTTGTCTCCCATCTCCAGAGCAGCATTTCTATCCATTCACTTTATGGGTTGGTCAAATAATTTTCTTTTCCTCTTCTGTTAATGAATTCCCGGGTGTAGTCAATATTGAAAAGGCTTGTTGGAACTTCTCTTGCTTAGCTGGGGTTCTCCTGCTTCGTTTTGGATTTAGGGGAGCATTCTGTCAGTAAACAAGGGAATGGATGCCAGCCTGGCTCACAGTACCCAGGGAGTCTGGCTGCTCTGCTGGGCTGCTCTGCTCTGTTCCTTGGCCATGGCAAAGCCACAAAGGGGTCTGGACACTGGGGGAGGCACCTGCTTGTACTGCTGCCATTTTTGTTTCAAAAGCTCTGATGTGAGTTCAGATGATACCTCTCTGTTACCTCTGTAACTGAAAGCCAACAGTTTTAAGGCTGTGGTTTTATGAACCAATACAAAATCTTTCTACAGAAAAAAAAAAGTGTCAATTTGCTAACACTTCAGAACAGTGAACATCATCTTGAGATTGCCGATCACAGAAGTGCTTCAGAATTTGTTGTATGACTGTTTGAATTTTTTTAAGGTTGTATGAAATGTATTTACCATATTCCTTGCTTTATTAGCTGTGTTTTCCATGCATATGCTCAGTGCAATATTTCCATTATGCCTGTTAACAGGAGGCAGCAAAAAGTAGGTGAATACTTAGATATGTAAACTCTTCCTCAATAAAAAGAATTCCTTCCAGATACTTTTTTCATTTCATTTCCATGTTCCTCAAGGATATTTATACTCAATTGTATAAGCCCTTCTATTTAAAAAAGGGAAAAAAATAAAAGAATAAAAGTAATTTTACTGACCAAATTTATCACCGGTGTGAGCTTTCCCCTTCCTTTAAAAAACCTCCCCATGCACACACTGAAAGTTTCTATTTCTGGAGAAGGCTGCATTGTCAGTAAGTTTATTTTATAATACAAGTTGGATTGGGATGGGGTGGGGGAACTATAATTTCCACACATTTTTAAGTTTAGAGCTCTTATAGCATGTAATTTAGAAAAATATTTCCAGTGGCTTCTGAATGCAATGAAATAGTATCTAAAATACAAATATGCCTTTTAATGTTCATATAATGAGTTAAAGTATTGCCTGTCTAATGTTCCCTCCTACAACATAGGCATTTATTTATCAGGCTGGCAGCCAAACCTGGGAGGGGGAGTGTGTGTGTGTGTGTAATTATGTTGTCTACAATTGGTGAAAATGGCTTTGCAGCAAACTGTTGTAGGCTGCAAAAGAAGCTGTGTTTTTTTTTCCAAGTCCTGTAATTTATTAAGGCCATTTGCTATTTTGTTCTGTTTGCATATGCACAGAGGGCAGGGAGGAGTTCTGTAAGAATGCTTCACAACTAATGCAAAAGAATTGGGAAACAGCAGTGCTTGGGAATATGAGATAGAGAAATAGGGGGTAAGAAGTGAAGAAGACATGAACTAAAAGGATGTGGAGAAGGAGCAGTTTTAAATGAAGAAGCACATGAAGGAGGAGGTTAAAACAGCAGTGATGGAAACGTGACATCCACATCAACTTGGGAGAATAAGCAGGATTGGCATTAAATCTCCACAGCTGCGTCCCACCCGGAAGTGAAATCAGCCTCCAGAGGAGGGGGGCTGGCTGAAATACTTCGCTGTGGAGCTGTTCATGCATCTTGAGACTCGGATTCAACAGGAGGAGACTCCAAGCCCCCCAGGTAGTGATGTGGGAGTCTACAAGGAGTAGAAATGCATCAGCAAGATGCAGCCTCAGTGGAGGGAAGGAGAAGTTGCCAGAGCCAAGCTTATGATTCTCTCTGAAGACCACGGTGAGCTGGAGGATGGTAAGTGACTGCTGGGTTTGAGGGTGGCGTGGTGTTGGCAGAGGGCAAATCAGGCTGTCTTGGGATTGGTAAGGCTTGGATTGGATTTGGGGTTTGGTTTTATTTTCCTCTTCACAAGGTCATTTTAAATCACTGGTGGTGTGATGGAGCGTTGCCTGAATTCAGTGCTGCGTTTCTGTAGGAGATTTTGTGTCTTGCAAAGTGCCTTGGGTGAGGGTGAGGCCCCTTGAGTCCCTTCCTGGGCTGGGTACACCTTGTCCTGTTCTTCAAAGCACATAGTTCCAGGTTGCTCAATCCAATGGCAGTAAACCTTAAACATTCTGCTTTGGATGTCATGACAATCTCCAGAGCAGGAGGTGGCTCTTTGGATTTAGTTTTCATGGCAATAACTGTCTTAATTCAGATTAGCACTTGAGTTGAACCACTAATGGGCAGGGAAACCAGTTTGAGGCTCTAAACTGCCACGGGGAGCAGATATCTAAACACTTGCTTGTCTAACTTTAAATGCAGGTAGCAGCCCTTACCCTTTGCCCTTCTTTGTCCCAGGAGCAGCAGGGAGGACAAGGCAGCCACCAGCTCTCTTCCAGAGGACAACAGAAAGGTAGGAGCACCTTTCCTGTCCTCGTGTTCTGCTGGATATATAAATAACGGCTTCTGGGCATTATTTCCTCCCCACCACCTCCTCTGTGGTAGCTGTAAATGGAGACAGATTTCTGTTTTGCTTCTGCATCACAGCTGGCATGTTGTAGACTTTTTTTTCCCCCTTCCTGATGTTTCTACACCTGTTTCAAGGAGGGGAGGGAGCCAGATCTCCTGCCCAGTTATGTTCACTGCCTTGCTTGTCTTTTTTCCCCTCCATTCTAATTTCTTTTCGTGGTAGATTTCTTTACCACGTCTTCTGCTTATCTTGGAGTGGGGAAGCAGCTGTGTTTGCCTGTCATCTTTTCTCTCGTGTGGGGCACTGCTTGCTCTGTGTCAATACAGCCCTGGGTGTATGTGGAAACCTTAGTTTCTACTTTTATTCTATTACCTTTATGTCGCTGTGCCATTTTTCTTTCAGCTCTCAGGACTGCACTATCCCTTCCCCTCTGTTACCACTCTGCCAGAGAGGGAAAAATCTTTAAATTTGCAGTGTGGCTTCTGGGAGACCTTTACATATTATCTGGTGGTTCTTCATCCATGTGGAGCCTGGCAGGAGAAGTGTAGCTCCCTTCTTCTTTATCTCTCCACCTTCCCCAAATTCTCTCATCTGTGCAGGTCTCTGTTTCCATCTCCTCTCTCCTGACCTGTATGTTATATTGAAACTTCATATAAGAGGCCAGCCAGGGGTGGAAAGTGTCAGATATCTCAGCTTTAACCTTTAGTTAATGTGCCAGGAAAATAGCATGAGATGCAAAGTTGAGCCATTTCTAAAGAGTATCTTGGAGATCAGCTTAAATCAAAATTACTTGTTTTGATACTTGATTAAAGTTTTCTTAGTAATTTATTTATTTGTAAGTTCAGTTCATCCAGATATGGAATGAAACTAAATCTCAGGCTTGCTTGTAGCAGTCCAAAATCCTGCTCATCTGCACTGCTGTTTTTCCTCTGTGAAGTCAGAATACCTTGGAGCTGAGGCTGGAACACAGCTGAGCCACAGGCTGTGGAAATTCCCACCCTTGCCATGCTAAAGCCTGTCTTGGTCCCAGCTGAGCAGCTCCTCCCTGCTGTGAGGGGCCAGCACCCATATTCTCTGCCTGCCCTGACCAGCCACCCCTTCAGTGAAAAAACTTTTCCTAATATCCACTCTCCTTGTGGGGTCAGAGTTGTTCCACCCCAGCAATGTAATTTTAGAGCATGTGTGACCATCTCAGGAGAGCCACAGCTGTCAGTGCTGGCTTGTTCAGCTGATCTTCCAATGTGCAACATTTGTTGAAAGTTGGTATTTTAAAATTTTACTTCTTGAAGTGTTAAACCTCCTCTCTCTCCTTTCTCTGAAACCCAAAATCATTTGCAAGGCTGCTGAATCCAGAGTGTGAAGGAAGAAGTGCTGGTTTGGGATCCCAGCACTGCAGCAGCAGTGAAAGCTCCTCACGCTGTGTTCTGTTGTTCTCAGACCTGGATTTAGCAAGGACAGAGGAGAGAACAGACTAAGAGGTGTTGGCCCTTTTCATTTGTCCCCTTTGTGTGCACAGTGGGGCTCTGGAAGTTTTGGGGCTGTTTCTCCTCCCCAAAGGAGGCTGTTTGCACCACACTCTTCCCCTGAAATGTTTTCACCTTAACCCCACCTGATGTGTTCTCAGGGCTGCCCTTGCCCTTCTCAGCCCCATCCCAAGGGTATATCCTGGCACGAAGGAGCCCTGGAAGTGTCTTGGATGTACAGCTGCTTTTCCATGGTGGCCATCTTTCTGTTGGGGACAGGAGCTGTTGTGCTATCAAGAGTTCTGCCTCATCAAGGGCCTCTCTCTGCTGCAAAAGAAAGAGACTGTGGAGAGAAGATGTGTCCAGAACCAATTCCAAGCTCCAGGTGTCAGGATAAACAGCTCCTGCTGGAAGGCAGAGTTCAGCTTCACCTGGGTTGCAGATGGTCATAGTGAACCCTCCACTGCTTTAACTGATGTTTGAGCATCGTGGAGAAGCCAGTGAACACCAGCTTGCATTTGAAACATTTTTATAACATCCATTTTACTGTAAACAATTCATTAAAATGACTTCCTAAGTCTTAGGCAAGTGGATTTTTGAAGGTTGCTCATTTTACTTATCCACCCAAAGTCAATTTGAGTATGAATATATAACATTTTACTCATAATAGCAAACAACTTCAGAGAAGAGACATTTATTCTGGAGGCAGAGATTCAAACTAGACAGCAATGATGCATTACAAATATATAATTATTTGCACTAATATTTGAGCAGGTGGAATGGATTAGTACATGGTCAACATTGCGCTGCTGATAACATGTATTTTTCTATATTAATATGTACTGTGCAACATGTATTAAAATTGTCAATAATTCATTTTAACAGAGATAGCAATATTTATATTGCTGTGTTCTACAGACAGCAGAGTGAATGGTTAAAATGTGTAAAGCTGGGCTAGGTTTAACTTAACTTTGTTTCCCAGCATGTGTGTTTTTAATTTCTCATTGAGAAAAAAAAATAGCACCTTTCAAACTAGGAAGATTCTTTCTCTTCCATGGAATTTCTTATCCAAGTCCTTTCCTTCTCCCTCCAGCCCGTTAGGGAAAAGCTTGAAATGAGATCTCCAAGACCCAGCTCAGCCCCTTGTAATAGGTGGATTCCTTCTGTGGATTTTCCTGAATTATGTGGAGATCAGGTGTTTTGGTTTTTTTCTATTTTTAAGACCTATTTTGTCTTCTGCTATGTTGCGTGTTGTTTTCCCTTCTTAAGGCATTTTTTGAAGCCTTTGTGGGAAAAGTTAGTCTGTTTAACCAGTGAATGTATCTCCTTTTGGAAAGAAGGATTGAGAGGAGACATTCTGGGATAAGCAGGAAATGCTGCACGGGATGAGCCACTAAGTTTTAGAGGAATATCTTAGACTTTCAGAGGGCAGGGTTAGGTTCAATATTAGGAAGAAATTCTTTACTGTGAGGGTGGGGAGGCCCTGGCACAGGTTGCCCACAGAAGCTGTGGCTGTCCCTGGATCCCTGGAAGTGTCCCAGACCAGGTTGGACAGGGCTTGGAGCAACCTGGGACAGTGGAAGGTGTCCCTGCCCATGGCAGGGGGTGGGGATCAGATGGGCTTTAAAGTCCCTTCCAACTAAAATCATTCTGTAATCTTGGATCATGTTGTCTGCCAGTGTTTCTTGACAACTGTTTTGTTCTGACATGCAGATCTGGGGTTGTATTTGGGGGAAAAAAATGGATTTTGCTGCTTTTTTCCTCCTGGGGAAATCTGTCTGCAGGGAGGCAACTAAATTGCAAGGAGCAGCAGTTCAAAGCAGCCAGAATCCCTGCATCCATCTGAAGACTTTGTAAGAATGTTCCTGACCAACCAGACACAAGTTTAACTGGGCTAGTGAATCTCTCCATTTGTGTACCCTTTTTTTTTGTATATATGGGGGGTTTTTGTTATATATGCTGATATATATTAATTTCAGAAGTGGCTGTGGGGATGGATTGCTCCTTCCTCTTGTCTAGGTAACTCCTTTATTCTGAAATAGCATCTTACATTTGAAAAGCTTCTTTAACTGTGGAAAGACATCTTTCTTCAGTGTCAGAGCATCTGCCATAAATGTCTGCATGAACTGAGCCCCCAGTTGAGACTAAAGAAAAGAAAGTCTTGCTTAGCTGTTGAGAGTCAACTTGCTGCTTTTTAATTTACTTTTTTCTTCTGCAACAGTGAGAGCCTTAAATAGTAATTTTGAGGCAGAGCTTGAAGTCCAGGTCTTCTGAAGGAGACCAGAAATAGCTGGCTTATGTTTGCTCAACATATAGGGCGCAGTGCCAAATTCACTGCTGGTGTGAGCAGCTTTAACTTTACCAGCTTCAATGGAAATATGAATTTTTAAAAGTCCATAAGCACGTTAGACACATACCTTTGTCTTCCCACAATTAGTTTTGTTGGCTGCATAGCATGAGGCTTTCTGTAGTACATAATCCAATGCCTAAATATAGTAATTCCAATGCACTTGAGATCAATTAGATTTGTACTTTTAAACTCAGTTTTGTCTATAAAGATAATGTTATATTGCTGAAGGGATTTGGTATTTAAAGTGTCAGAACAAGTCTAAGTGGCTCTTGGGCATTATAATTTTTATTTAGCTGCTTTTAGCCCAATCACTAATCAAATTAAAACCTACCATGACTGGTGTATAACTCAGAGCAGACAGTGGAGCGCCTTTAGCTGATGGCACTTAATTTCTTGATGAGAGGGATACTAAGGTGGTGCTTCTGTTAGCAAGGAAAGACTCCTCTTCTCTGCAAATTGAAAAATAGGTTAAAGTGACTTTAGGGAAACAAAACCACATAGGTTCAAGGTTGTAGTTGTCCCTGCAAAGATGGACAAAGATCTCTTTGAAGCCTTTACACGACGAAGGCGCTTTGCTCTAAAGGAAATGGCTTTATTTGGTCTTTACAAACAACAGTCCTGTAAGAATAATGCTGCTGGTTGTGTGAAGGGAGGAGGGGGAGGGTAAGAAAGAGCTGTCAGCTTCCCTCTGGGACATTATTCCAGAAGGTACCCTCAGATCAGGCCCACTGGAGGGACAATGCCTGGTGCAGCAGTGATGTGATCCAAAACGTGGTTTGTTTCTGTCGAGAGAGCCGGAGCCGTTCTTTGTGCAACGTGTAATTCCCTCTGTGTTGGTGTTTTGCATTCAGACCCGCCGTGTGAGGTAAGGAACAGGAAGGTGGGCAGTCTTCTGTTTTGTTTCATGGAAAAATGGTACATTTAGCAACGTGAGGGGCCGAGCTGGAAAAGAGAAGTCAGGAAATCATGATTCAATGGCAGCGCTGAGTGCCCGACTGTTCAGTCACGTGGCGAGGGCAGAAATCAGCAGCTAAAGAAGAGAGTTCATCCTTGGGCTTTATTTCCAGGACTCAGTAAGGTCCTAATCAAGCTCAGGAAATGTCTGCTCTTAGAAACTCCCAAGAGTCTGTCAACTTGGTTTAAAAAAAAAACAAAAATGGTATGAGTGTCAATTGTGCTGTCAGACACACTCTTAGACTTGTCTCCAGCTTTGAGTTGGAGTGTACTTGCTTTTAATTGTCAGTGCCAGAAAATTGCTTCCTGCCAAAAAAGACAAGGAATAGCTCTCCTTTTTGAGCATTCCCTGTATAAAAGAGACCCAGAAAGAAGTAGATGTGCTGAGGAAGCTATGGGACAGAGACAGAACATTTTGAAAGTTTTTGTTTTAATTCAGTGGTAGTTGTTTTTCGGATGTTGAGCTACGTGGATTCCAAGGGGAAACAGAACGGAGCCAGTTCTGTGGTGGAGCAAGATTGCAGAAGACAACACAGCTACTCTACACTGCCACACAAGACAGAACTGGAGCCAAAAGAAGCAAAAGTGGAGCAGTTCCCCAGGCATGGTACCATCGTGGGGGATTGATCACCAAATTCCCGTTCTGTGAGTTTAAATGGGCACTGTGCTCGTTGTGCAGGCTCTCTATATCATGGAATAAGAGAGAAGGGATCTGTTCCAAAGTCTGATTCATTCTGGCGTGGAACTAAAGTAGGACAGATGATTTGCTTCCTAGAAGAGTCTTAGTTGCTTCATCACTTCTGAAGGGATGCAAGCCACTTGTTTGGACCAGCTAAAATGAGATGCCTAATGAGTAAGATAACCTCATCTACTTGCAGAGGCCAAGCAAGCCATAGCTACTTAGTATTTTGACCCCTGAAAACTGCCTGTAATGAATTCAGCTTGCATGGCTCATTGGGTTTCATCTTCCCTACCAACAGGAAGAACCTAGAGACGATTTTGCTTCCCTGCTAAGTCTGGTGGTAGGCTGGAGAGCAGAGAATTTGATAGCAGGCAAATGCTTCCTTTCTGTGTGCAGGAATTGTCTTTACGAAGGCTGCACGGCCCCTCTGGCTGCCGTGGCACAGCACTGCTCAGGGGTTTATCTCCCGAGGCAGTGCTGTGTGAAGGAGCACGTTGGGGTGATGCAGGCATTGAGCTGCTTCCTGAATTGCTTTGATCTTGGTCTCTTTGGGGATCACAAAGCCAAGGGATGAGCCTCTTCTGGAGGAGCCATTCTGTTGTGACTGATGAAGAAAACAAGCAAATGGAGGAGCAAGAGAAAAGAGGTTAAAAAACTGGACAAAAGGCTTGGACTGAAATCTGAAAAACACTTCCTTTATTTCTCTTTGCTTTACTCTAAACAAGTCTTTGATTTCTTTAATCTGACACTGGCTAGCTTCAAACAAAATTAGTTTTCTTCTAGCTTGGTTCCCTTCTGCTTGGCATCTCTCTCCGTGCACACCTGCTGGTCCTTGGCAGAGCGGAACAGGCCCCCTCTCCCTGTGCTCCCCCTGGATCCCAGCTCTGCCTGCCTGAGTGGCAGCTGCTGTCTGACCGTTTGCTGTGCCCGTGGCTGGGCACTTGTCTCACGCCGCACAACGAGCTCTGCTGCAAGTTAGACAATCTACAGATGCCATCCATCTGTTCCACCACCGGCTTCTGGGAGGAGTGGGCTTTCTTCTCTCCTCCTTGGAAGTCTCTATCCTGATTCTTTTTCCACAGTGAACTCCCCTTTGTAGGTGGAGTTTTGCAATGCTGGGCCTGGTCTGAGCGGCTTCTCAGGCTTTTTTGGTATGTCAGAGCTACTCGGGCAGTGTGTTGGGGTGCACCTCATGTCTGCCTGCTTCCTGCAGGGCTCTGGTTATGACCTGCCCTCATATGTCCTCACTGCTTTCACCCTCTTGTTTTCCAGGATCCGTTTCTAGCTAAGGCTTATCAGGCCATAACAGAAATAATGTCTGTTGCCCTTCCCAGAGCAGCTGAAGAATTAAGAGATCTTTTTCCCCTGTGCAGCAATGAAGGTTATTTCCAGCCATCCTATTTGCCTTTCTCTGTGTTATGAACTGTGAAACACAAAACATCTTTTTGCCCCATCAAAGGGTCACTTGGGCTTCCTGATCAGTTTTTTTAAGCCAGTTCCCTGAGTTTGAGCATCTCTAAAGCTGAAGGCCAGCACCAACATCAAGGAGAAATTATTTATCTCCTTCTGAAGAAAATCCTGGGTTTGGCTGGCCATCCTCCTGGATGCCCATCTCTCCCAGGGTGCTTCCATCTGACCTGCCATTCTCCTTCAACTCTGCCTTGGGTCTACCTTACCTGGAGGCAGTTCTGATCCTCAGCACTCCCTCCCCTCTCTTCATCCCTCTTCCCAAGCCACCACACACTCTTCAGCCAAGGCATTTTTGGCAGGATAGGCAGGAACTATTCCAAGAATAGGATCTTCACCAGTCAAACAGTTGCTTGTCATCTTGTCCCCTCCTGATTCACAGGTGGCTTTGAGCTTCCCCGTCTGGCAACACAGGAGGCAACAGCTAACAGAGCCTCGATGACTGAACTCAATGTAACAGCAGAATTTGGAATGACAGGATGAGACATCACCTTTTTGCACTGTGGTACCCTGAAGGCAGGCTTCTTATCCTGTGAAATCCTGGAAATTGTGGTTGACATCAGCCTTGATGGAATGAAATAGGTGTCACGTCCAGCCCAAGGTTGCCTTGTTGTGCTTAGTGTTTGATTAGTTGGGTTTTGGCATCACTGTCTGCTCCTGTACCTGTTGAGGGTGTGATGTAGACTCACTGTAGCAGTTTTGGGAGTTTAATCTTTACTCGCTTGGATTTTTCTTTAGTAAAGCCTTTTCAGGTGGAAAATTCACCCATGGCTGTACTTAAGTACTTGTGTTCCCTGATGTGGGGTAGACATGGGATAATTCAGATAGAAAGGCACCTCAGGAAGTCACCTGGTCCTCCCACCTCCCACTTTTAATGCAGGATCAGCAGTGAATTCAGGTCATAAAGAACACTGCATTTAACAGCCCTAAAAGAGGTGCAGAAGCTGATTTCCCGACTGTGTGTGTATCTAAACCCTGTTTTGTCAGGGAGGGTGTTAATTCCTTTTATTGTGTTGAACACTGAGGTAAACCACTCCTGGTTTCCTGGGGAGCGAATCCCAACAGGTTCCTCCCTCTGCTCAGTGATCTGAGAGGTCTTTGCCACCCTAAATGATTCTGTGATTCTGCACTCCTTTAAATCCCTCTGGAGCACCCTCTGTGCTGTGTTGTGTCCCACAGGTGGATGAGTGGCTGCGTGGTCTATGGATCCTTGTGAGACACGTGGCATCTGGCACATGTCCTGTATATTAAGATATGTTCCAAGTGGACACCAGTGCACACATTTCAACTGGTCAACAGATGGGATAAACAAAAAACTGCTGCTGAGCTCGCTCTGCAGTTTGGTGATGCACTGATTTGTATTTCTGATCTTAGCACTGAACTTCTGGCATAAAAATAACCAGATTCTTTTTTTTTAAATCAATGTCTTGGTTGCTTTTGATTGAAATGAAACTAATGTGCCATCCTGAGAAATTAATAGAAACCTAACATGGTTTGGAAGGGACCTTCAAGACCATCTCGTTCCAACCCCCTGCCATGGGCAGGGACACCTTCCACTATCCCAGGTTGCTCCAAGCCCCATCCAACCTGGCCTGGAACTCTTCCAGAGCTGGGGCAGCCACAGCTTCCCTGAGCAACCTGTGCCAGTGTCTCACCATCCTCCTGGTAAATTCAGAGAGAAGGATCTGTTTGGATATATCCATGGAGAGACCCTGAGCTTACCTGCTGGCTTCAGTTTAGTGAAAAGCTTTAGGTTTAGTCCCTGCTTTAGGGAATTGTGAAGTCACTTTCTACCTGCCATCACTGACATCTCACCTGGTTTAAAGCTCAGCTGCTCGACTCTGCTTCTTAGAGAGGTTCACTCAGACACTGTCTGAGATACTTGGGATTTGTTTGGCCAGACGAAACAGAGACACTGAGCTCCCCATGGAAAGTAATCCAGGGTTATTCCTGTGCAGAAGTCCAAAGGCATAAATCTGAAGTCACTGGTCCCCAGGCTTGAGGGATTAATCTTTATTACAGTGTCCTGTAGCAGCACAGGGCTTAGGGTGGATTTGCTATGCAGATTTTTGCCTGAAATTCTTCATGGGAGCCCTCTGCTCTCTGGGTACCCTCCCAAAAGATACTTACGTTCCTTTTGTAGCACAAAAGACAAATACTCCCTAAAAGTCAGAGGATACCATGAATGAGGGTGTTTTTGGCCAGTTTGTTTGGTGAACAGTGAAAGATGGTTTTGGGGACCACATCATGCAGAAAGGGATGTGTTGTGGAGCTGCAGAGGAGCTGTGCCCTCTGGAAAGATTCCTGTGGAAGCAGGGCATTGCTGGGAAGGTCTCTTTCCTCCTTTTCCATGCCCAACTGGGATTTGGTGCTGTGCTTCTCTCCTGCTTTCTGTCCACATGGTGAGTGAGGCTTTCTTGGTCTGTGTTTCTGACATTCGGTTTGTATAGGAATAGAAAAATAGCTTTAAATCATATTTAGAATAATAAGTTCTTGGTCCAAGATGGCCACAAGTCATTTTTGAAGTTGCTAAGCAAGGATGGAAAATATTAAATACTTCCCCAAGTATTTTAACCACTTACATTCTTGATTCTCCAAGGGAAGCTTTTTTCCTCGTACCTCTGTGAGATTTGGGGTGGTTTTTTTTTTTTGCAGTGTGGCTCTCATTTGAGGTCAATACTCAAAGGAGGGAAGGTGCCTCACTCACAACCCAAGCAGAGAAACAGTTAAGCATCTTGAGCTGTGTAAGCAAAAAACAAGAGGGGAAAAAAGTTGCCAACATATTTTTGACAAAAGACAGGAAAATGACAGGCTGTTTGGGGTATGCAAAAAATTTTTCCTTTCATACATATTGACAGCCAGAGGGGGGTTATTATTGAGAATATGGGTAAAGTTACTGCCAGTTTCTGCTGGTACTCATGTCTAAAAAGAAACTATGGAAACCAGGAGTAGGAATATTAATTAAGTTCAAATTTGGAATGCCTTTGCCAGGAGTGGCTGCATGAATTCAATGAAGCAGCCTGTTGGGTTGCAATTCACTACGTTGTTTGCAATTTAATAGAATGCTGAACTTTTCATAAATTAACATGTTGTTTCAATAATCTGATTAAAAGGTTATATGTTGATAAGATTAGCCTTAGCTGAGTTTTTCCCCCTTCTTGCTTAAAGAACCAGCGTATATTTTCTTTAATCAGTTTGCAGCCATAAACTGTCCCTGATGGGCAAGATCTTTAACTCCTTTGGATTTTGGAAGTGAAGATGGAGTCAGTGCAGCTGTGAATTTACATCAGTGAGGGTATGACCCTTGTCCCCAGGTTCTGGTGACCATCTCAGTTATAAAATTGTTCCAAAAATACTGATTTTGGAACAGGCTTTGATTATCTGTGGAAGATGACTTAACCCTGTTTTTATGGAACAGGATGGGATGTGTGTTGTCTGTGGTAGCAGCCAGAGGAATGGAAACACAGAACACCAGCAAGAAATGCCTTCAAACAGAGCAAGCAGGTCCTTGTTTGTGCAGACAGGTTCCCTCTCTGCCCCATTCCCTGTGTGGTTTCTCTTCTACCTGGGTCCAGTCCCACAGCTGTTCATCCATGTCCAGCTCTCCACAGAACCTGCATGTCCAGGTACATCAGCTGGCACCACAGTTCCTAGGCAAAAACAACCAAAACCCCAGGAATGAGCTGAATTTTAGATCCGATAAGGAAAACCACAAACATGGAAAATCAGGTGCTTAATTATGAGTAGGGGCCCAAACAACAGCCACTTCTCTTAACTATTCCCATAAATTGTTCCTGGTTTATGTCCCAACCCTGAGCTCAGCTCACTGAGCTGACATACACATCCACTGTTAGTGTTTATTGACCAAATCTCCCTATCCCATAGTCTCTTCTGACAGCTGAGGAGAGACTTTCCAAGTGGCAGCTCTTACTTTGCCCAACTTGTAGCTCAACCAGGGGAAGGTGGGAAAAGTGACAGAGGGAGAGGTGGGGGACAGAGCTGGAAGGCTGAATGTTGACTCTCTGGTGTGCAGGAGAACAGGTGAGTTATCCAAGGGATGCTGCTCTGCTTTTAGGAGCACAGTGAGATGCATTCCCAGGTAATTCCCTCAAAACCCTTCACGAGGAAGTTGGTGGTGCAGGGAAGCTGCCAGGTCTGTGGAAGAACAGAGCAGCTGCTCTGGTTTTTAACTGCCTTACATCTTTGTGGTAAGAATGGGGACTGCGTTCATAAAGCGCTCATTAAGCCAAAAATAACCCCCCATTTTTCTGTGAAAAGCAAGTTACAAATACAATCACAGTCAGCAGTAGATCTCAAATCTAAATTGCATGCTTTGCTGAGAGGTTTTTTCTTTCCCCAAGCAGAGGTGAGGAGATGGCAAAGATGCACTTCCCGGACGTGGCAGAAGGGAGGCAGCCTTGTTTCAAGTAATGCTGCTTCTGGGCGATAATCCAAAATGCACAGTAGGCAGAAGTTAAAAGGAAGTGCTTGCTTTTAGGTTTTTAAACTATATCCCTTAATCCTGGGTGATGATTGACAATCATGATTTAGAGTATGAGGTGCCCCTTTCTAATCCGGCAAGTTTGATGTTATTTGCGTATCTAGTATGGCTTTATTCAACTAAAACTAAATGGGAGCCTGTGCAATTGATGCCACATTTCAGAGATGAGTCCTGGTCTGGGAGTCTATTTACAGATTAGTGGATACACAGCTTCCATAGTAGTGGCCTTTTTTAATGCATGTGTGTGTGTGTGTCATTTAAAGACTCCAAAAGGCAAATTTACAATTAAAATGTTTCTTGCTGGGTAAGAATACTAGTGGGAGACTTTTTATATAATTTAATTCACCGTGAAGGGAAGCAATATACAAGATTATATTAATCCTAGTTTGATAATTATAGTAAAATAAGAATACATGTTTGTATTTAATAGTGATAGAAAAGCTATCGCTTATTGGCTTTGTGTTTTTATTATAACATATATGCTTGATCCTAGCTCCAGCAGAAATGCTTCTCCTCTTGCTGAAGTTTGCAGCAAGAGAATGTAAAATGAAGAGGACAAAACAGTTAATGACTATTTGCCCAGGGTTTGTTTTGTAAAGGTGAGCTGACACTTCTTATCTCCTGCAATCAGCAGCTTTTAAATCAATTTTGCTTAAAGAAAAGTAGTAGTAGATCATGATACATTAGAAATGGCAAAGAGGAAGCATCTGGGGCAGGGGGAAGATGGATATAACTTAAGCATGTAAAGCTTTGCAGCATCTTCTGCATTTTCCAGGGTTTACTGTTGATTTACCAAATGCAGAGCAGCTAAGATGCACACTCGTGCTGATTGAAGCTTGGCATGTATATTTAGCATTAATCACAAGCAGCTGTGGTGGAGGGAAACCTTCTTTCTAGCCAGCCAGATTATATTAGATTAAAATGATCCATATGTAAGGTGTTGCAATACCTACTACTGGGGCAGGAGGGAAATCACATTATACTTGCAACTAGATTAACACAGGGATTGAGCTGACAAATAATTCTCTCCTGCTTTTTATTTTGTCATGTGGGAGAAAAGAAAATGTTGCTAGACCAGTGAACTGCCTCGACAGGCGCAGCTCTGCAATTGCTTTGGCCACACTTGCCACCTCCTGGAGTTGACAGAGGATCCCAGGAGAACCTGATGCCATGGGAATCATTTATTCATTTAGATTGGAAAAGCCCCCTAAGATCATCGAATGCAACTGCCAAGCCACCACTAACCCATGTCCCCAGGTGCCACATCTACAAAGCTTTTAAGTCCCTCCAGGGATGGGGATCCCACCACCGCCCTGGGCAGCCTGTGCCAGTGCTTGACAACCCTTTCTGTGAAGAAATTTTTCCTATCATCGAGTCTAAACCTCCTCTGGTGCAACATGAGATTGTTTCCCCTTGTCCTGTCCTTTGTTCCCTGGGAGCAGGACCCAATACCCACCCTTGGCTGCCCTCTCCTGTCAGGGAGTTGTGGAGAGACAGAAGGTCCCCCCTGGGCCTCCTTTTCTCCAGGCTGAGCCCCTTTCCCAGCTCCCTCAGCCACTCCTGGTGCTCCAGCCCCTTCCCCAGCTCCGTTCCCTTCTCTGGACACACTGGATCCCCTCACCATCTCTCTTGTTGTGAGAAGCCAAAAATTGACCCCAGGATTGGAGGTGTGGCCTTGCCAGTGCCCAGCACAGGGAATGGTCACTGCCCTGGTCCTGCTGGCCACACTGTTCCTGGTCCAGGCCAGGTGCCATTGGCCTCCTGCCCACCTGGGCAGACCTGGGCTCATGTTCAGCTGCTGTCACCAGCACCCCCAGGCTCTTTCCCTCTGGGCAGTTTCCAGCCACTCTGCCCCAGCCTGGAGCTGCAGGGGGTTGTTGTGACCCATGGGCAGGACCCAGCCCTTGGCCTTGTTGAACCTCACACCACCAGCCTCAGCCCATGGATCCAGCCCGTGCAGATCCCTCTGCAGGGCCCTCCCATGTGAAGTGTCTGAACCCCAGTTACAGAACCCCTGTGCAGGGAGCACAGCTGCCTGTAAACCATGCTGGGCCCACAGCTGGATAGGGTTGGGTGAAAAGTTTTGCCCCTTGGATGCTGGAGAAGCCGACTGCCAGCTGGGAATGGGATCCCACTGTTGGGACAGTGCCTGGGGTAGCACCAGCTGGGGAAACAGGCTGCCCTGGATGGTAACCTGGCGTGCCAGACCTCGTGGGAGTGTGGCACCAGGAACGGGGCCTAAGCACGTGCTGTGTGCTTGCAGACCTCCTCTGTGAGGGCAGGGGTATTTTCCTTTGTGGCCTGAGACTGTCAGCAGAGAAAAATACGTGATGTTTTCTGTACTGTCCTGGAAAAACAATAGCTCAATAAAATATTGCACAGAGCTGAGGAGTGGGGAGCAGGGGGGCTGGGCTGGATTTGCATAAGGCCAGTGTAGGAATTTGGCTGCCAGCGGGGCAGGGGGAAGCAGGGGGCTATAGAATTCACTCTCTTGATTGTGAATAGCCCGAGGAGCTCCACGCTGAACTACTGGGATGGAGCCATGGTGGGCCTGGGCATGCTTCCAGCACACTCTGTCACAGAGGAAATTCCTCCCTTCAGTAGTTTTGTCTGAGCAAAGAGAACAGGCTGGGATCCTGATTATCTGGGACCCTTGAGGAACCCATCTATATTGTCATCTTGTTACTGGGTTTGCTGATTTTTAAAAGATTTTTCTTTTATTTTCACAGAGCCTCTAATGGCATCAGATTTGGGACAGCACAGGGCACTCTCTGAAACAGGTTACATTCTGGCAGCCATTCATTCTTATGCTAAGATCACCTCCCTGATACTTTTCTGCATTGAGTGGGAAGCTCAGAGCAGGCTCCTGCACCCTGAAATTATAATCTGGTGTCTCATACTCTTGCAGTGCTGTGCTGTTGCCCCGTGCTGCTCTCCTATGTCATTGAGCCAGCTGTTGACCCCTTCACCCAACAGCCACCTGCTTTCCTTTTTCTTCTTTTTGTTTGCACTGTACCCCTCTCTCATGGTCAATCCACTTCCTTCACCCACTTGCTGCTCAGATTTTCTTTTTCCACCCGGCTCCCTGAGATCTGGTGGCACAAGGAGTTTGAATCTTGCCCCACTCCGAGAGCTCTGTCTGCAGAGGCATCATTGGACCTTTCTGACATAATTTGTCACGTATTTGAAAACCATGGTAGGGTCGGGAGGTTGTTTTTATGCCTGCTGAGCTGGTGTGGTCTCCAAACAAACTCTATGGGTGATAAAACTCAAAGAGGCATTCATTTTACCTGTAGTATTCTATACACTAATGTACTTAACTGATGTGCCCAAAATGTCTAGGTAGGAGTTTTGATGTTTCAGTCCACTTACATGTGAAAAATGCAGGGAATACTTTGGTTTAAACCAGGACTTAGATGTCTGCAATTTTTTTCTAGGCAGGGACTCAATTTTTGATGAGATCTTGGGCTGCATCTGCGGCTGAATGCTGCAGCATCATTGTCCTGTAGCAGTGCTGCAGCTGGAGGCAAAGCGGGGCAGGGACTGCAAATCACTCTCAATAATTATTGTCAGGAATGGAGAGATCTGAAAGGCATCAAGGTTTGGACTTCTGATTCCACTCAGGAATCCTTGAAAATTAAATCTGTTTATCTCAGTTAAACCCTTTCCTGTTTAATGAGTACTCTGGGTGCCTGGAACGCCTGCCGGTGAACCTCAATAGCATATTCCACAGCTTATGGTTTAGGATCTTCCCTTGCATCCCAGGGAATGCCAGCAAGCTACTGTACCAAGGATCAGATGGACAATGTTGGGGTCTCAGCACTATTTAGGTGGGAAATCAGGAAAGCTGCCTGTGAAACCCCTGTCCCTGCAATCACTCTCTCCTCAAGATGTGTGTTCCTCAAGCTGGATCGGTGGGGGAGGAAAAGAAAACTTTCCTGTTTGATTTTGGGCTGGTTTTAGGGATTTGTCTACCTGTAAAGCCACGTGTCCTCATGCCATGGGTGCAATGCCAGGGCGTCTTCCAGAGGGTGGAAGTGATAACTACAAGTGTCCAGAGCAACTTTTACAGGTTATGATCTTCCACATTCAGGCATCTGATCTCTCTGTGTTGGGAAAGGCAAACTCTATGATGGTGAACTGCTGTTTTCTGCATATGTAGGTCATAACTTGAGCAGGACTTGTCGTCACTCTCAGATTAAATGCTGCTACCATTCTTCCAGGATAACTCTGTTTTCCACCCATGTGCAAACCATCTGCTTCTTGTAAATTTGTAGATACAAACCGTGGCTGTTTGGACAATTGATGTCTTTAAAAGATGTCTTGTTCTGTACGTCTCAATGAGATTTAAAAAATCAATCAAAGCCTGAAAACTATATACTTTCCCCAACCCTAATGAATGCGTGTCTCTAAGCGAAATTGCAGCTTGCATTATATTTTGAATTAATTGGCAAACAGTTACATAAAGAGATCATATTAAGGTCTCTGAAGAAGGAAGCTGGGTTAAGAATGAGCTTTCATCTCTAAATCTGCTTTTTCTGACTTTTTAAAAGCTTGATTTGTCAAGATGTAGTTGACTTCTGTTTTGTGTATAGATTTTCTGTCTTTGTTTTTCTTTTAAACAAAACGTGTCAAGGGGAAGCCAATATAACATCAAAGCACTAAAATAAAGAGCTTTAAGGGAAAGAAAAGAGAGATGTTAAGATTAGGTGAAGGAGGGAAGGCAAAGGTGTGGAGGAGATACAAATCAAGTAAATAAAGACATGGCAGTGAACTGCTCTAATGAGACACAAGGCTAATTAAAGAAAAGGAACAGATTTAATTATTCTCAGATATTTTACAAGGCACAAGAATGAGGTTAGCGGTAATCTCAGTCCTGCTGCAACTCCAAACTCTTTTTCTTTTGCTTTTTTTTAATCTTCCCTTATGAAGGCACTGAAAGCCTCCCTGGGTTGTGGCCTCGTGAGTCATGTGCCGTTTTCCTGCTGGTGATGCTGTTCCAAGGTGTAGTAATGTTTTCCTGGCCCTGCTTTCCACTTGATGTTCAGGGAATCATATTTGAGGCCTGGGTCTCACACGTATTCCTGGATGAACCCTATTTTAGAATTCAAATTGTGGGCCATACCATGAATTCCCATTAATCCAAACTGACCTGAAAATGAAGTGCAAATAGGACAGCGGAGCTGGGGAAGGGGCTGGAGCACCAGGAGTGGCTGAGGGAGCTGGGAAAGGGGCTCAGCCTGGAGAAAAGGAGGCCCAGGGGGGACCTTCTGGCTCTCCACAACTCCCTGACAGGAAGGGGCAGCCAGGGGTGGATATAGGGCTCTGCTCCCAGGGAACACGGGACAGGACAAGGGGAAATAGCTTCAAGTTGTGCCAGAGGAGGTTTAGACGTGATGGTAGGAAAAATTTCTTCACAGAAAGGGTTGTCAAGCACTGGCACAAGCTGCCCAGGGCGGTGGTGGGATCCCCATCCCTGGAGGGACTTAAAAGCTTTGTAGATGAGGCACCTGGGGACATGGGTTAGTGGTGGCTTGGCAGTGCTGGGTTAACAGTTGCATTCGACGATCTTAGGGGGCTTTTCCAACCAAAATGATTTTATGCTTCTGTTACCTCCCGCTGCTAACAGTGTTACTGTTTTAAGCATGAGCTGCAGAAGACTCATCAGCCACACTGAGAGGCCTCCAGCTCTCCCTGTCCACTGATAAAGGCACCAAGGCACTCACCATGAACTGGGGGGTCTCCTGGGACCAAGGGCCTGCAAGCTTGGCCTTGCAACCCCCGATTCATCAGTGCCTAAACTGGGTCAAACGGGTGTGTTAGAAGGGACCTAAAGACCACCCCATTCCACACCCTGGCCTGGGCAGGGACATCTTCCACTATCCCAGGTTGCTCAGAGCCCTGGAAAACTTCAGGGATGGGGCAGCCACAGCTTCTCTGGGCAACCTGTGCCAGGACCTCATCACCTTCACAGTCAGGAATTTCTTCCCAATATCCCATCTAACCCTGCCCTCTGTCAGTGGAAACTATTCCCTCTTGTCCTGTCACTCCACGTCCTTGTCCAAAGTCTCTCTCCCCCTCTCTTGTAGGCCCCCTTCAAGTATGGCAAGACTGCAGTAAGGTCACCCCTGAGCCTTCTCTTCTCCAGGCAGTCTGGAGAAGAGAATCTTGATCTGCCTCACCTGAAAAGGAAGCAATTTGTAAAGCTCATATTTTGAAAATCAGGCCCATTCCCACCCAAGGCTGGGGGGCACGTGGCACACAGGCACAGGAGCTGCCTCTGCAGAATTTAATGGCAAACCTTCTGTGGTTCAGATATTTACAGACCTGTTTCGTCATCACCAAAGAAGAAAGAACTCTGTGAGAAGTTCAGCTTTCAGACAAGATGCCTTTCTCACCCCTCACACTCCTCAGCCCCTCCTCCTCCTCTTCCTTCCCATCCATTCTCCTCATCCTCCAAGGAAAACTTGTGCGCGCTCGCCTCTTGCGCCGCCTTGGCATTGCATGAGAATCCTTGCAGCAAAAGGAAAGAAAGGGAAAAATCCTGAAAGCCATGCTTTTCCCAGCAGGTTGGCACCACCACTCCGGCTTTCATCCATGGGAGCAGCGTGCCAATCTCACGCCAGCACAAACAGATGTGACTCTAGAGCTTTGAGTGTCCAATGAAAGGGGCATTGCTCGCTCTGAAAGCTGCCAAAATGTACCAGCCTTAGGATTTTCCATTGAGACAGAGGGTTTTCTCAGAGGTCTGCTTCAAGGTGCCTGGATTTGGGGTTGACTTATTTATTTCCTTCCCCTTTTCCTTTGTGCCCTGACATTATTCCGAGGTTCAGCACGCGATTCCTGGCTCAGAAGAATGTTATCAGACCAGGTTAAGTGCACGGCGAGGTCGCTCTATATACACAGTGCAGGGCTGTGTGTATGGAGGGCATGAAATGTATTCCACATGCCCCGGGAGCTCACGTGTATTGAAAACTTGTGCAACAGATAAACTGTATTTTAATTTTCACAAAACCAGCCCCTTTTCATGCCATTTGATATCCATAAAGCGGTAAAATACGTAGGATTCCGTAGCCTCCGCTGAATCAGAAAAAGGAGGTGCTTAGTTGGCAAAACCACCTAATCCAGACATCTACAAGGGAAATCGTGTAAGTCCAACGATGCTTAGTGGCAATGAGTGCCACTTAATAGGGATTGCAGTTCTGCTTAACTGGGACACCTCCAGATGATTTAGGAGGCTTAGTGGAACGGGGTGAACAACTTGCGGGCTTTATTCTTCCAAACACATCCCTCTTTCTCATGTGCAAAAAAATTTCCCCAAATGGCCCGCAATATTTGGGGTGGTATTTGCTCCTCAGAATTTTGCAAAGGCTTCCCAAGGGCTACTCCTGGCATGACCTGTGGGGGTGGTGAGGCCCTGGCACAGGCTGCCCAGAGAAGCTGTGGCTTCCCCATCCCTGGCAGTGTTCCAGGCCAGGCTGGACAGGGCTTGGAGCAACCTGGGATAGTGGAAGGTGTCCCTGCCCATGGCATTTTTGTTTGCAACATTCTGGAGGGTTTTTTGACTAACCTGGCTTGAAAAGATGGACACCCCATGATCTCCTCTGGCACTGTTTCACCAGCTTTCAGTATTACTGCTTAAGGGCTCCAGCGGCATTGGAAGTCCTGCTCCACAAAGCAGAAGGTAAATATATGCTGAGAAACTATTTCCTAAATAACTTGGGATTTGGATAGACTGAGCAGACAACCAAAAGCAAGTGGTATTATCCCCATTCTACGCAGGGGAAGCTGCACCTTGGAGGGATTAAACAAGTTCTTCAAAACTCAGAAGCAGGATCAGGACTTGAACTCTTGTGACTTTGCTGCCCAGTCCCATCTTAACTGCAAGTCTCGCTCCCTCCTGATATAAGGAATGCTCAAGGTAAGATTAGGCTCAGGCTGGGAAGCAAACCCAATGCTGAGGCATCTGACAAGATGTTCTTGTGAATTTTTAATCGTTGGCTATGTGGACATGTGTGTAAGGCAATAACCTGAGGAATTCTGTCCTACATTTTGGAAACTGTTGTAGCTCTGCAGCTCTTGGAATGAGTCTCGAGTGAAAAATCTGTTCTGCTGCGTGTTCTCTATCATGTTCCCTCTAGATAAAGCTTTAAATCCGTGAACTTAGTGGCTGTTATTCCAGGAATTTCTCCTTGGAACCAACTGACAGTACCCCTAATATCTGGCTAGGAAAAAAATCTTTTCTGGAAAAGACTAAGGTGGTACAAGCTGATTTCAAACTGATTGTTGCCTGTTCCCGTGTTATACAAATACATATACATATCCTCTGTGACTTTAATACCAGGAAAAAAATCAACATTTGGCTAGTCCCTCACACAATAACTTTGAATCTTTAGCAGTTTGAAGATAAAAGTTTCTTTTCTCGTAAATCTGGTTCACAGGTATTGGTTTCTTCTTAGAACTATCAGTGTGAGTTTAATTCCAGGGAACAAGAACTATGCTAGGTTATTTTAAAAAGCACGTAAAATTAAAGATGGAGCAAATGGAGAGCTTTTCTTTTAAGGAAAGGCAGGACAGGAGAGAAAAGCTGCAGTTAAAGGTGGTTCCTATTTTTCCTATGAAATTGGTCTAGATCCTCACTGCATAATCTTTCCCCCGTTCTTTTTTTCACGTCAGGCTTGAAATGTTTTTTAAAGTCTGTCCAATGGGAGGTGAAGTCCATATTTCTAGAGAAGGATTTTTACTTTGACTAGTGTGTCTTAAGGGCTCTGCTGCTGAAATAGAAGGAAAAGTCAAATTTTTGTGCATTGCAGTCTATAAATTCTTGCTCTGTAGTCAGCTGCCTTCACAGCTGGCACATACAAAACAAATGTCCGATGCTTTCTGTGATTTTACTTTGCCTCTTGGGCAAGTCAGGAGCTGGGCCTGGCTATCAATCCTTTAAAATTGTGTCCAATTGTGAAACTGGGGGGAGAAATAACCTGGAAAATTTAGGAGCTGGTGTGTTGGAAGTCAGCTATGAAAAAAGAAGCGCAGTTTTTTCAAAAGGAACAGGATTTTCCATTGACTGCATAAGCTGTAACTATGTTGATTTAACCCCTTCTTTTGGAATGGTGTGAGTTGCTTCATCTACCACACATTGATGGAGATCTGAGAGACAGCAGCTCTCCAAGGCTGGACCAGGAAAATGAATCAGTAATGAGCGGCAGCACAGAATGATCCTCATGGGCTGTTTGGCAGGGAGGGAGCCTGACCTGGATGCTGATTCACCAGCAGCACATGGAGACCCCTCCTGGGACTGGAGCCCCTGTGTTAGTGCTCCCTGATGGAACAGAGGGAAGGACTCCCACAGCCCAACTCTTCCCTCTACTTCCCGCCTTTTGTGACTGGACCAGTCAGAGCAAAGTGACTCAAGCCCCGTGATGTGAGTCAGCACATTTTGGAGGGCAAGGACATGGACTCCATGATCCTCGTGAGTCCCTTCCAACCCAGGATATTCTATGATTCTGTGATGACAACATAGTCCAGCAGCTGGCAATAGCAAAATTCCTACGGACTGTGAAGGGCAGAAATATTCTGCATCCAGTGGCCAACTGATATGATCCTAGTGGTAAATGGAATGCAAAGAAAGGGGTTGTACGTGGGTGGTTTGACTGTCATCTGAAAACCACAGATTTTCTTACCCTTGGGTGGAATCAGTCCTGATTCCCCCAAGGAAGGGAGCGACAGAGGTGCTCGTGTGTAAAACTCCACACACACGTTTCAGTCCTTGTGCAGCACCAGGGAAAACGTGTCTTTGTATAACTTCTATTTCACAATAAACAGTGTAACCTGAAACTGGCGTTTGGTTTGATAATGAACACAATGTTTTATGCCATGATGGTCCCAATTCCACAGCTGACTGCGTGGCCATTTAACAAATCTTTCACAAGCAGAATATCTCTTTAATAAAACTCTCCCTTTTCTCTCCCTTTTGCTGTTGCTTTACCACTGGGACGAACTGAGCAGTCAGAACACATGAACTTAAAATCACTTAAAAGCCACTGTGTTTGAAAGTCAACTGCTTCTCAAGCCATGATGACAAAAAGTTTCCCAGTTAGTCCAGAAATTTTTTGGGGGTGAAATTTTTTGTTTGTTGTTGCTTGTGGGGTTTTTTTTTTGGTTTTTTTNTTTTTTTTTTTTTGCTGTCATTTCTGTCCTGTTAATTTGAGCAGAAACTGTAATTAGATGTAAGTGGTCTTGTTCCCACAGAAATGAATGGCAGCATCTGGAGAGAGACAACCGTTCCAAATGCTTTTGGCTACCAGCTCTCCACAAGTCACCGGGATGGAGCAAGGGCCAGAATCCAGACTTCTGTCGGCCTAATTTTGTGTCTGTGTGTGGAAGCACAACACTAAATCCAATATTCAAATGCCTTGCCGTGATGGGTGTAGGAGAGAGCACATTCCAGACTTTCATGTTGCCTGCTCCTCCTGGGAGGCCAATCCCTGCTGTGTCTCCGGGTGGGACTGGATGACCGGAGCTGGGAAAAGGAGGGACGCTGGGCAAAGGTTTCTGGTGTGTTTGGTTTTCTTCCACCCCTTTCCTTTTCCATTTCATTATCCATTTTGACAGTAACTGGGCTCTGCTTCCCCAGACAGGAGCAGGGCTGTGTTTGTAAACAGTAATTGAGTTAAAAGATGTTTTGTGTCAGAGCTGAGCTCGTTTCTTTCTCTGCTTTCTCTGCAGAAGGGGCGGCTCCAGTTCGAGGTGTGGCCGCAGGCACCTGGTCTCTGCCTCGGAGCTCCGGGGCTCTACAAGGTCACACAGCTCCTTATCACCACCAAAATACATCTTCTGTGGACGTTTATCACAATCAGCACCAGTGTGCTGCGTTTTTATCAAACTTTCTGTCCCCTAAAGGAGAATCAGACTTGAAGCTGATAGTGCTCTTCGGGAGTAAACATTTCCATTCAGCCTTCCTGGTTAATTGAAATGGCATAAAATTCTTTTCCTTTCTTCGGTTTTTTAAACTTCTCTTTCTCCTTGTGATCAGGAGGAACTTGCAATCTTTCAGAAGCACTTTCCTCTCCGGCCTTGTCCTACATGGCATGGCAGCCTCACTCACCTGATACTTTTGTGTGACATCTACAGGTTCAGGACAAACATACTGGCACTTGTCAGTGCCTTTTATTAAACTTTTATTAAACTTTTTCACCATGCAAAGCCAATTATCTTGTTCTACCTTGCTAACAGTGATGAAAACGGAGCCTCCTCTCTACTTGCTGCTGCTCTCCAGGGCTGTGTCTTGTTTCTTTAAAATATGCAAAAGGAGGGGGAAGGAATTTAGACTAAAATTTTTTAGAGCTGCCTGAAAGATTTACAGGAACAGTTCCCATGAGTCTAATGGGACTTGTGTCTCTAAACCCTTTCAAAACTCTCAAATCTCTGACTTCTGCTGTTGTGGAGGCATCAGTGATGGCCCAGTAAATGAGGGGAATTGAGATTTACAGCTGAAGGGTTGTCTCAAACTTACTGTTGCGTATAAAAGCAAATACAGTGTTTCTTCCCCAAAGCCAGGGTGCTTACCCTGAGTGCAGAATGAAAGTCTGAGCATTTACAAGTAAATCTGTTATTCAGCGTGGGAATTAAATTAAATTATTCATCCTTTAAGAAATTTAGGAATGTCAGACTCTTCCTTCCTTGATAATTTCAGTAATACGGTGGTAAAGTAACTTCAGCCTTGTGACATGGCTGAGGTTCAGTGACATGTTTCCTCTGTACATTGGACTGTTTACATAAAATTATTATTTTGCACTCACAAACAGGTGTATCCTGTGGACAGCACTTCGTATGGTTGGATTTAGAGAATAATTGCAGAATCACAGAAACATTTGGGCTGGGAAAGTCCTCCAAGGTCATCAAACCCAGCCTTTGCCCCAATCACCACCTTGTCAACCAACGCAGAGCACTGAGTGCCACATCCAGGCATTCCTTGGACACCTCTGGGATGGTGGCTCCACCACCTCCCTGGGCAGCCCATTCCAGTGCTTAACAACCAATAATAATAATAATAATAATAATAATCGTTCTACTGCAAAATAGTTTTATTCCTGGATTTGCAGCCCCTATAAACTTTCGTTTGCTGTTAAAAGTTGCCCTTTCTTCTCTTTGTCAAGGACATGCTGGTAGTTCTCTGTTCTCACGGAACTCCAAATTGTGATTTTTGATTTTATTGCTTTATCTTCTGGTTGTTCACTGGGACAAATGCCTTAGTGGCCTTTCTTCAGCCCCACTCAGCATTTGCATTCTATTGCTGCAATTTGGATTTCATTGTGCTCACTTTGTTTGGCTGTTCTTGTATTTTCCATACTTTCCTGTTAAGCCATCTGCAGGCACATGGTCTGAGCTTGGGATTCCTGCAAATTTTGAAAGGATGGGCTTTTTTGGTTCTGTACATCCAGATACAACCATCCACATAGGAACAAGATCCCTGCTGTGTTCCAGTTTGCTGCTTTTCTAATGTCACTGATGGCAGTCTGAAGATGCCTGATCTTATTTAATGACCCATCAGAATCCATGGTCACACACAGGAGGAGGAATATTCATTTATTTATGGGTTGTTAGGAGACTAAGAGTGTTATTTTTGAATTGTTGCCTTGCACAAGTGTCACTGGCATGGGGATCTGAGCTACCTGAACTGTTACCTTTGGTTAGTGTGAGCTACACAGCCTTAGCCAAACTCTCACCTGTCTCATGCCATTTCTTCTGGCATCATCCTGTTCTGGTGCAGGCTGGTTGTGAAGTGCAGGAGAAAACTTTTGGTGATGATAATTTAGACTGCAAGAACAGAGAGATGGTCTTGGTGACTAAACCTAATAATTGATTTTTACAGTGCTGTGAAACCTGCCCAGCCCAGGACAGCTCTTAGTCCTGTCTGGGTGTCCCCTCGTGTTGTGACTGTGACACAGCAGGCGTGAGGGGGGCAGGAGAACACCGGGAGGCAGAAATATCTCCTGTCATTCTCAACTGGGGGCTGTACTCCTGACAAAATCCTTTTCCTTAGTGTGTAGCAGAGCTGGGTAGTAGTGAAGGTGCTGCTGATAACTGAAGGATTGAAGAGACCTCCTGGGTCAGAGCTTTAGGTCACCTCCTGACCCACACAGTGATGAAGTGCCATTCTTAAACAAATCAAGGTCCGTTTCAATCCTGGCTGGGGTTTGTTTTCTTGGGTGGAGAGGGAGAGCTGTCCCACTAGTCCACTTATCCAAGCAACTCCATGCCCTCTCTGATCTTACCCATTGAAACCTTCCTCTAATTCCCAGCCTAAATAAGATCAAGGTTCTCTTATGCTCACGTGCATTACTGTCCTTTGGCATCAGTAATTTCTCCCTGTAGGCATTAAGTCTCCAGATGTACTTACAGCAGATCTATCCCCTCCCAGCCTGGTTTTGTTAAGGCTGGGGAATTACTGTTTATGTGCCGTCCTGCCCCATCAGTCTCTGTGACAAAGCACGATCCCACTTCTCAGAGAGCTGTTGGATATCTCAGGCTGCTTTAATAAGGAGTCACTTAGCTTTGCTCCCCACCAGCTCGTGCGTTATTCCCTGAACAAAGCCACTTGGGTCTGTGGAGAGCCTGGAGCTGGGCTCAATGTCAGAGTGACATCCAGTGGAAGAGCAGTGGAGCATCTCCATAACGCACCCACCTGGCAGCATCTCGCCTGTCATTGCTTTAAATTCCTTTTCTCCTTGCTCCACTGAGCAGGGCAAAACCTTGCCAAGGTCAGCACGTGATGAGAGAAGCGGGTTTTGTTGTGAGACCTGTCAATACTCTCCAGCTTCCTTACAGTAACAGGGTGACTCCTGTGATGCCTGGGACCTGCACCTGTCTTTCCTCTGAAAGCAATACACTCCTGATATCCTGACATGCCACTCTCAGGGAATCGAGAGTTGATCTGTTGGAACACTGGGGTCTCAGGGCCAGCTGTTCAGTTCTAAGTATCATCTCCACTGAGTGAAAGCAGCTCTGATGAGCCACACTGACTGCTCTTGCCAGATAAACCCCCTTCTTTCAGGTATTCTCTGCAAAGAGAGCAGTGATTCTGGCTGATCTGGGAACAGAACAAAATGGATTATTATAATAAGTCATAACTGAGAAAGGAGAGGCCCCTATAGTTTGGCCACTTAATGTTTAACTTCAAGTGGGAAGGGGTGGGGGCAAGCAAGAGATGCTTTGGGACTTTCTCTGCCCACATTAAATACGTGGTGGGCAAAATGAACCTTTCCTTCCCACTTCCATGCAGTTCCCACATGGCCTTCTTTTCTTCCCATCAGCCATCAGCAGCAATGCCTGGGATTCACTCCTTTCTCTTGCCCTGTTTGCAGGGTTTGATCACCAGGACATTTCATCCAGTGGGATGTAAATGACTCCTGATGTTGGGCAGGCAGCAGGTGCTGCTTCAACCCCATGGCAAGCAGAAGGAGAAATTTCATTTACTGACCCATTAATTATAATGAGTTTTTATCATCATCATGATTTTAATTGTCCAAAGTAGGTGTTGAGCTTGAGGATTCTGGAGGACTTTGGGGATCCTGGGAGAGCCTTTGACCAGGAAGGTTTTCCTCACCTTCTCCAGATGTCTTGGAGGCAAAAGAGAGAAGAGCTTGGTTCACTCAAGGAAGCACCAAGTGTTTAAGGTAACTTGGAATCCTTTATCTGTCAGTGTTCTTGACAGCAATCAAGCACAATAGAAAATAAATAAATAAATAGAAATCCCATAGCCATGGAAGCACACTTTAGATCAGATTTCTATTTGCATGCTTCATACATATACATAAAACATATTTCATGTACCAAGTTAAATAATGCACAATGCTTAAACTATTCTTACTTTTTATCCTTTGGTTATTGTAATTACAAGTAATTTTGTGAAGGATTTTCTATTTTTAAGAAATCACACTTTTGTACTTGATCCAGCTAACAGGATTTTCTTACATTACTTCATAAAGAGACCATCTTTAAACTTCTAATGTTATTTCTTATTCATTAGTACATATGCCTGTAGGGTATGTTCATAAATGGGTTAAAGTTACAAAGTTATGCTTATAAAAGCTCATGGTAATTTGGAGTATCAGGAGGATTTATTAATTTTGAAATCTTAAAAGAGCAAAAGCTAAAATGAGATTGGATTAAGTATATTCTTGCATGCAGTTATTCTAAACACCCTTAAGGACCGCAGACTAACTTACAGAGGACATTATGCAAATATGAATATATCTCTCAGTGCCTCATAGGCTTGCTGATGTAATATTTTACATGGTTAGTTAAGTACATCAAGTAAAAGGTTTGACCTTGATATACTGTAAAAGGTACTTATCCCACAACACCCAATTGTTTTCGGTGCCATTGTGAAACGCATCCCTCCAACGTGCGAACAATTTTGTGCACAAATCTCATTAAATGTAGCCCCAGCAGCCAAACAGCTGTCCACAACACCCCACCTCTTTAGAAGACCAAAGAGCTGCTTTATAATTTATCTTTATCAAAATGCCGTTTGCATTTATCGACAGCACCAGGCTGTCCTTATGTAGGGAGAAGACAATTTCTTGGGAGGACAAATAGAGTTTCCAGGCTTTATTGCTGGCACCTGTTCCCATTACACAGTTCAATTTAATTTTTTTGAGGACACATAGGAGGTGGAAGACTACAATGCCCTGAAGTCAAACGATGTTTCGGGGAAGGAAAACAAGCTCCAGGTTCGACTTGGGCTTGGAATTTCTGCAAATTCTTGGCTTTACTTGTCTCTTTGATTATGCAGAAACAAGCTTGACTATAGGGACTTAAATGTTATGTTTTCCTGTGTCCTCACTCTTCCTGCTCTCACTCCATTCCATGTATACATATATATATATGTGTATGTATATTTATATACACATATATTTATATTCCATTGAGGTGGTAACGAAACAGAACAGAAAAATGGATTGCTAAATGTTGTGTGTTATCTTTTCTGTATGTGTGTCTGAAGGGGAGATTGGCTGATGTGGCACCTGCAGATTACTTTAGGGTAAATCCTTGTTTGTTCTGTTTAGCATTTCTGTGGTTATCACTGACTGAACTGGAGGGAGAGACTCTGGATGGATGGGGTGGGTGTGGATTCCTTACATTAATCAGATGGAAAAAACAGATATCCAGTCTTGCACACCAAGACACCAGCCCCCTTCTAAAGCCTGCATCATATCAAGAACTTCCTGTGGGGCTCAAGCAGTAAAGTGTATAATCTCTCTCAAGTCCCTCCAAAGTGACCAAAGTGCTCAAAAAATATTTCTGGTTTATTATGCTGGACTGTAAATACCCAGATGGGATTGCCTTTCCCGTGTGGTGCTCTGACAATGATCAAATAGTTGTGTTTGTAACCCAAAAAAAGGAATTAAATAGTGCGGTTTCATCGTGGTGATGTTGATGGTGTGAGATATCACACTCCAGGTTGTGTTCTTCCATTAGGTCTGTCTTAGGAGAATGATTAATTAGCTGTAAAGTACTACTGAGAACATTTCATTAGCATTTGCCAGCTGCCTGGGAAACCTTGACCTGCTGGATGTGGCACAGAATGAAATTTTATTGCAGCAAAAACCCCAGAACATCCCTGTATGAGTAACAGCTATTTCTGTGCCTGCCAGCCATGCTGTGGTTTTGCTCATTGAAAAAAAATATCCAAGGGCAAACCAATGGTTTCCATATCAGTTCAATGTCTCTTAGCTCCTCTGAAAAGGAGGATGTTATTTTCCAAAGTGAGAGTGTGTTTTGTGGTGAAACATTAATTCTCAGGTTGATTTGGTTTGGGGCTCTCCTGTTTTGGAGTTTGTGTCTTGTGAGAGCAGAAGAGCTTGGGAGAAAGATGAGTTTTGAGGACTCATATTCCTCTCTGAGGCTTATCTGCAAGGAAGCCCGGGATGGATATGTATCATTAAATAAATCATCCTTGTCTGGAATTTCAAACAAACCCATTTCCATGCTTCAAAGACACATCCAGGAGTGTGTGCTAGCAGGCCCTCAGTAGAGAAAAAATGGAATAGGATTCCCAAGTATAAATATCCTTTTCCTTGCCTCTCTCCCTTCTTCAAACCAATATTTCTGTGTAATTCTGGATATCCATTTCTTCCTTTGGCTGTATCTGACAGGAGAAGGCTGCTTGCTACAGGATAACGAAAACACCCACGGTTTGGATTCTTTTGCTTAGAAAATATAATTACTACAAAGGGTGATTTTAGCAAACACAGAGTTTACCACTGGGATCTGTGAGGATGAGATGCCTCTGAACAGAAGGTTCCATCTCTGCAGGAGAGGATGTTAATAAGGAAAGGGACTGATCTTCAACAAAGTCTGGCACTTGAGGTAATGTACCCCACACGCTGTAATTTAGGACCTGCTCCACAGAAGTGAGGTATTTGGGTAAGCAGTTGGGTGCCTCATGAATTTACAAACACAATTAAACAGATTAGGTGAGGCTGGTAATGTGCTAGAAATATTTGTTGGTTCCCCCTGGCATCTGTCTGCAAGTTTGGTCTCTGAGAAACCTCAGTATGTCTTAATTCTGGGTGGTGTTTGAAGGAATGGCTCTTCTGGAGATGAGTTAATTAAAGAAGTTCTCAGCCATACTTTTTTTTTTTTTTAATCCCAATGTACTTTTGTGTGTGAGCCCACTACATTTATCCTTTTTATCTACTCAAACCTCATAAACAACAACAACAAAGTCCTTAATACATCCATGGTGTGCACACATACACAAAACCTGTGTAGAAGCACATGCAGTGCTTCTGAAGCACATGAAGCAGCAAGTGCTGTTCCTCCATCCAAATCTGGCTCATTTTAAATGCAGATAGGGGGGAAAACATATCACTGGAAAGATAAGTTATCGCTCTACTGAAGATAGCTTTTCTTTTCTTTGTGGTTTTTCCCCCACAGTGCTGAGTGTGTGTGCACATGAGCTGTAGAAATCCAGCCGAAGCAAAATGTAGATTTCTTACCTCGAGAATAAGCACAGCGCAGTTCTTTAGGGTCCTACAGATTTGTATTAAGGGTTTTCACATACATCCCCTTTTCTCACTTTGAAGGACAGGGAGAGGTGTTTGTTCTGAACTGAAGTGGAAAAATGCAGAGTGGAAGAATGAGATTCTTCTCACCACAGGAAAGATATTGAGGGGCTGGAGCGTGTCCAGAGAAGGGAACGGAGCTAGGGAAGGGTCTGGAGCCCCAGGAGTGGCTGAGGGAGCTGGGGGAGGGGCTGAGCCTGGAGAAAAGGAGGCTCAGGGGGGACCTTGTGGCTCTGCACAACTCCCTGACAGGAGGGGGCAGCCAGGTGGGATCAGGCTCCGCTCCCAAGGGACAAGATGACAGGGAACTGCTTCAAGTTGCACCAGGACAGATTTAGATTGGATATTCCTTCACTGAAAGGAATGTCCAGCCCTGACACAGGCTGCCCAGGGCAGTGTTGGAGTCACCATCCATGAGAATGTTCAAAAAATCTGTGGCTGTGGCACTTGGGGCCATGGTTTAGTGGTGGCTTGGCAGTGCTGGGGGAATGGTTGGAGTCAGTCTTAGAGGGCTTTTCCAGCCCAAATGACTCAGTGGTTCTCCCTGTGTCGGAGGGGTGTGGAGCTGGTTAACCCCAGCTGCACACAGGTAGCGAGTGAGCACAGCTGTCTGTGTGTCAGGAAGACTTTTACACCTGGGCCAGTCACCTGTGTTGTGGTGGGGAGCAAAGAGGCTTTTAGGGCACCTCTTGCTTGACCAGGTTTTGATAGTTACTGTAAGAAGAAGTGAATTGCACCCTATGCTCCACTGATTTTCCTGCCTGGATCTTCAGTGGCTTGAGAGAGAGCCCAGAGTGATCAGCTTAGATGTAGCCATGCTCACAGGGCAGATGAAATACATCTCTGAAATCTAATGCTGGCTCTGTAACTAATTAATTTTTATAATCCTATAGTTTCTCCCATCTTCTGCTTATCCTTGATGCTGTAACTTTGAGATAGAATCCCAGAATGGTTTGGGTTGGAAGGGACCTTAAAGACCATCCAGTTCCAATTCCCTGCCATGGGCAGGGACACCTTCCACTATCCCAGGTTGCTCCAAGCCCCGTCCAACCTGGCATTGGACACTGCCAGGGATGAGGCAGCCACAGCTTCTCTGGGCAGCCTGTGCCAGGGTCTCCCTGCCTTTACCATAGAGAATTTCTTCCCCACATGTAATCTGAATCTCTCCTCTTTCAGTTTCAAACTCTCCCCAATTGTCCTGCCACTGTCTTCCCATGTAAAAAAAAACTCTCCCTCTTCTTTTATAAGCCCTCTCTGAGTACTGAAAGGCTGCAATGAATTAAGGTTCCCCTCTGGCACAATATAAAATATAACGTGATACGATCCTGATTCCAGCTTAAATGCAAATAACATTTTGTATTTTTTCAGGGAAGTGTAGCAAATAATTTGCACAAATTAGAAGAACGGCAGATTTTTTCTGGGAGTGAGCACCCAGCATCTGGGACATAAACTACTAGAAGTGCAAAAAAAAAAAAAAAAGAGAAAAGCAAGAACTATGCACCTCCCAAAAACCCAACCCAGCTTTTCAAGAGAGCCAAATCTACAGCCTAACCCTCCACTTGTAATATGCTGGCCATTCCTTGATGCTGTGACATTGTGCCTCTGCCTGCTCGTCCTCTTGCTGTGATGCTCCTGTGTGTGTGGGCGGTGTGGGAACTGGCTCTTCCTTCTTGCCTCCTGCCATCAGGAGGTGAATAATGTGGAAAGGAGCTGGCTCTCAGCCTTGTTGAAATTAGGGTGGTACTGTAAAACAGTGCAGCTGCTTTGACTTTTGCCTGTGGAATAATTACTGGGGATATATTAATGATTAGGTCTTGTGGAAGGAAAGGGTCTGCAATGCTAATATAGGGTCTGTAACACTAATAGATCACCTCATGGCTGTGCTTCCAAGGAAATCAGTGACAAATCTTTCTGATAACCAGCATTTGGGAGCAGGGGGTGTCAGTGATGACAACCAGAAATTGTAAAAAAAACAATGGCTAGGTCATACAGGTATTTTGAAAAATTTCAATATTCCAACAAAAAAAACCTCTCTAGGTAGAGTTAAAGGCCTTTGAGCCCTAACCAGAATATCTCAGTGTGGTGTGAAAGGTTTCCATTTTTTAAACTCATATAATTAATTTTTTTTATTAAACTTCAAACGTATTTTGGAATGGAAGCATTAGTTTCAAACAGAGGAACCAAAACATTCAGTTTGCCAAGTATTATCAAAACATTTTGTATTGGCTTAAATTGCTGTGCAGTTTGTTTGACCACAGTTTGTCTTTCATGCAAGGTGTATTGTGCACACAAACAGCCTCCGGCTCTGCTCATTTCTCTCTGCTCATTTCTTCTGTTTCCAAGGTCAATGTCTGCAAATGTTTCTCCCTTTTCTGTCTCTTATTCCCATTTTCCAGTCTCAGGTCCTCTTTTGGCTGTGTCCAAGTTAATAAGCCCTAATGAGAAACGTGTTCTGGACCAAACTTGGCTTAGGCTGCGTCCAGCTTGGATCCTTCTACACCAACCTATATAAACACAGAACATCATTTTATTTCTCTTGAATCAGCCTCAAAAATCCCTCCTTTCTCCTGCCTGTGGTTTTGCTGCAACAGGCAATCTGTTGTGTGCAGGAGTAGGGTTGTTGCCTCTTTCTTGGATAAGAGTAAGAGAAAATAGCCGGTGGTTGCACAACAGCTCATCTCTGACGTGGGCGCAGGACATGGCGAGCTGGTCGGAAGAGCTGGCAGGTGTAGGAGTGATATGAAGGTGCAGCTGAAATTTAATTTCCTCCAGAACCATTCCCCACAAGCTGTGCAAACTTTCCTTGACTAAATAAATACACTTAAAGACAAAGATTTCCCATTTTCCTAGAAATGCTCGTGGTAACAACTGCCTGTGCTTTCTCTCCTGGAGCCTTAACAAACAGTCTGCACATTTGCATTTTCTCTAATGGTCTCAGCAGTAAACTTCCTTCCAAAAGGAGGGGAAAAAAAGGAAATCTTGTGTTCCCTGAATGCAGAAAGAAATTACACATTCTGTCTCTGTCTCTCGTACATACAGATACACAATTTAGTGCTTTACATCTTCAAAGCGCTCGCTCAAATGGGGACTAAATTGTGTTTGTAAACTCTCGCTTTGGGAGACAAGTTCAAATGGGGCTTAAGTCCCAAATGGAATGTTGATGGTCTCAGTCAAGTTCCTGGTGGACATTTGCCACAAAAGCACAGCACTGTTGGCTTGTATTGATAACAATTAGCATTATTGCTCTGTGATCAGCACAGGCCCCTTCAAAGACGTTTTGTGCGATGCAGTGGGCGTACGCAGAATTAAAGACCTGCCCTGCCTCGAAATGTGAACAGAAGAGAAAAATGTAAAAAAAATAGGAGAAATTGTCTGCTCCTCTTTCTGCTTTGCAGAGGAGAACCCAGGGGCTGCAACCCACAAATATAGTTAAACTGATGGTTACTGCTGTCCCAGTTCAGTACCTATTTTGCTAAATTCAAGGTAAAATTACGAAGTGGTGTGACTGTGGTCCCAGGGGCGCCGGCATCAAAGGCAAGGACAGAACCCAGCTCTCACCAGCCCTTGGAAATTGTGTTAACTGGAAGGTTACCCTTCCTCTCCAAATGGAGTTTAATGAATATAACACACTTCAATAGGTGTATTCATAAGAAGTTACCCATTATGGATGTAATGCATGAGTTTTTCTCTCTTGGAAGTCGGTTACTCTTACTGGCCATTTCCTGGTCAGGTTTTGATGAGTCCCTTTCAGGCACAGTTCCCATTGAAACAGGTTTGCCTGAATGAGGACTTAAGGAACAACTGAATAAAGACCTCTATAATTGCTCCATAATGATTAAATGGTTCCCATGAGCAAGGCAGTTCAGAAAAGACGTGCTTTCACTTAGCAACATTCGTGCTGCCAAAATGAAATAGCCACATCTACTGCAGGCAGAACTTAATTCATTGCTGCTGCTGCTGCTGCTGCTGTGATTGTGGCAGAGTGGAGACTGGACAGGAGCAGGCCAGGAGAGTGGTAGACCCTGTGCAAACACACTGTACATGGCAGTCCAAGCCCACGTGTCTTGGGCTTCCTGTCCTGCTTCCCTCTGTGCTGGTGATGAGCCCATTTGGAACAGGTTCATTACTTAGCCCTGTTTTTGCCCTTTTTGTTCTGCTTTTGAAATGGTGTTTTGGGGAAGGATGTCAGTGCTGTGGTTTCAAGGCAGTGTTTCTTCAGAAGGGTTGGGCTGGGGACAAGATAACTATATCTATATATAGATACATAAATATAGATAAACTTTATTTTGAGGTGAGATGCAAACTGTTCCTTCAGGAGTGCCCCATTCTTCAGGCCCTCTAAGTTTTTCCAAAAAACTCCATTGTTTTACTTTTTCAGTCTCTCAGGGTGTTGTTCCATCACTTGTTTATTTTTAAATCTCCATACTATGACTTAAGAGCAGGGAAAAGGATTGCTCTGAAGTGTTTAGTAATGAAAAGGAAGAAGGCAGGAGGTGGTGAGTGATGACCTGTTACAAAGCACCAAGAGGCCACAGGAACTGAGCAATCTTCTTGGGGTTCCCAAGAGCATCCTCTTGTCATTGTGCACCTTCCCTGAGATTTTTGAGGCTGTTTGTTGGAAGTCTGGAGGTTCCCCCAGCTTGTTTTGGAATGCCCACCCCCACTCTGGGCACCCAGGCCACAGATCAATATCATCCAGTAAAATCTTGCACCCCAGAGGTGGAAATGGCAATGCTCAAATCATCTTTGGAGATTTCCCTTGAAACCATGGCTGTGTTAAACAATGGAGTCGAATCTCTTGGAAATGAGTTCATAAAAATCAGCTCTGCATTGTCAGCTGTAAAGGGAGAGGAGCGTTTTGTTCCTCAGGGCCTTATTCTAATCTCAGATGCACAGCGTGCATTACCATATAGCTTAAAAAAGCAGATATTTCTGAGATGATATGTGGGATTCTGTGCAAACCTCTCAGAGAAACCAATATCCTTCAGGAGTTTATCATGCACTCAAACACTCCCAGGCAGGACGTGGGCCCCTGATAGAGCATTTTTGGCTAAGGGGTAAAGAGGGGATGAGGAAGCCAAAGAGAAGCGGAGGTGAAGAAGCAGAATATGCCATAATTGGAGCTGGCACTTGTGAGAAATCCTTGACTTCTGAGAGGGGCATTGTTCCGTGATAATATAGTGAGATATCACTGGAATATAAGACTAGAGAGGGCATTGAGTCTTACAGGGGTACTGAGACAGAGAACACATTTTAAGAGGCAATGAGGTTGGTTTGTTTATTTGTTTTGGTGGTTATTTGTTGTTGTTGTTGTTATTGGCAGTCTCAGCCTGCAACAGGAACAGGTCATTTGGGCCATTCAAACCTGAACTGGTGTCGACAGCTATCTAGTGCCTGACCTCAGTCTAGCTGCTGGAAAACAGCACCACAAACCCATCCTGACAGCAGGAGGTGCTGAGCGATCGCAGCAACACGGGGCCAGACCGAATCTCAGGAGATGATATAATCAATGGACAGACATCCCTTCTGTCCCTGCAGGCTGATTGTCAGTCCTCTCACATAAACAATCCCACCAGGTGTGTGCACCTCGTGCCTTTGGCAAGTTTGAGGAGCAGGGGTTCCAAGGTTGGGGGGACAGCAATGACTCCCCGCAGTGCTGTGCTGCAGGATGGGGCTGGGCCAGGCGAGTTTGGGGTGCAGGGATGTTTGGCAGCCTGGCCAGCAGCGCGTGCTAACTTTTCTCCAGAAACTGCAGAGTAGGATTGCCAAGTGGCACAGGTCTGGCTGGCAGCCCTGGGATGCTGCCTGCCAGGGGAGCTGCACTCCAGCTGGGTCAGAGCCAAGTGGCTGCCTGTGGAAGCTGGAACATGGAATCAAAGGATCACAGAATGCTTTGGGTTGGAAGGGACCTTAAAGACCATCCAGTTCCGACCCCCTGCCACGGCCAGGGACACCTTCCACTAGACCAGGTTGATCCAAGCCTCATCCAGCCTGGTTTTGAACACTTCCAGGGGTGGGGAACCACAGCTTCTCTGGGAAACCTGTTCCAGTGTCTCACGCCCCTCAGAGTAAAGAATTTCTAACCTAACCCTGCCCTCTGTCAGTATGAAGCCATTCCCCATTGTCCTGTGACTCCATGGCCTTTTCAGAAGTCCATCTACTGCTTAACAGCCAGGTTGCAGTGGTTAATAGATGTCCAGCTCAGCTGAGGGTGTTGGTGACCATATGGTAGCACTTCTTGTTTAGGAAAACTTTTGCAAAACACTGTGTGGAGCTCTTTAAAGATTGAGAGATTTCCCAAAAAAACAGGATGGGGAAAGCTCAAGCCAGGGTGCAGCACCCTCGTTTCTTTGTCTGGGTGATCAGATGTGGCTTTGTGCACCCAAAAGCTGCTGGCCTCAGTTTCACACTGCTGCTTGGATAGAGGGCTGGTGTCTGAGATGGGAATCACAGAATCACTTAGGTCGCAAAAGGCCTCCAAGATCATTGAGTCCAAATTTTCTTCCAGCACTGCCACACCACCACTAAGCCATGACCCCAAGTGCCACATCCACACATCATTTAAATCCCTCCAGGAGTGGTGACTCCACCACTTCCCTGGGCAGCTTTCTCCAGTGCTCAACAACCTTTTCCTGTGAAGACATTTTTTCCTAATACCAACCTAAACCTCCCCTGGTGCAACCTGAAGCTGTTTCCTCTTGTTCTGTCACTGGAGAAGAGACTGACATGATGCTTTGCAAGGCAGCACCCGATTTAAAGGTGTGCAGGAACCCCAGGCAGCAGCAGAATGCTCTTCCTGCTCTATGTTAACCCATATCAGTTTTTTTGGCTTTTGGCAGTCACCCTTGAGTGGGACAGGAACCAAACACAGAGAGAGCACAGTGGTGGCAGCTCCAGGTTTCTATCTGAAAGGAAGTTTGCATTTTTTGAGTAACCAAAGTGTGGGGGAAAAAATCTCTGTTCAGAGGAGCTGTAACAGAGCACTGTTGTCCTGATGACGCGTCGGAGGGTTGAGATTTTCGGGTATTTCCTTTGCACGTTTTCCTCATCCCCAACATAATTTCCCACGAGCACGTGCTGGGCCTTCGCCAGCTTCTTTGTCTTTCATCTCGGAGCTTTTCTTTCAGGGGCACTGGGACAGCTGGGGGAGAGAAGACAATCCTGGCTGCGGCAGGGAAGTGCCGCGGTTTGGCAGGCGCCGAGGTCGAATCCCATCTCTGAGCCTCGCTCCTGGAGCTCTCGCACAACCTGGGAGTAAGAAGACGCGAGCTCGCCTTGTGCCTCCTCGAAGAGACAGAACAGATGCTATTCCTGACCCTCGGGGATCCGTCGGAGAGGAAGGAGCAGAGCCAACTCCAGGGCTCCGTTTCTCTCCGCCAGGCCTGCGAGACGAATTCAGCCATGGCAGTGTCAGAAACTGCTGTCAGGTCTAGGAGATGGATCCGGGTGTTTGTCACCTCCACAGCCAGAAGCTCAGCTTGCCCCAGCAGAATCTGTGCCATCAGCATACCTGGTCTTTGGGAAGGGGATGCAGTCACGGGTTTGTCTCCTGATACTGCTCAAAATTCTTCCCTGCCTGCAAGGTTAAACTGGGAATAATCCTCATAAAATGGTTTATGCTGTGGTGGCTTCTCGAGCCTTGGCCGAAGCACTGTGTGGCTTGAGGAAACCTCTCCAATAATCTCTCCGAGATGCACTGACCTCCCCAGCCAGCAGTGACCTGCTGTTGTGCTGTCCCCCAGCCAAAACTGGTGTGGGTTTGACCTTCAAATCCTTTCCTGTCATTCCTGAGGAACTTTGGAGAAAATAAGGAAAAAACACAGTATCAGCAGGGTGGATTTTGAAGGGAGCTCGGGTTCTGCTCTTCCCTGAGCATTCAAGCAGCTCTCCAACGTCTAAACTGTGCTTTTCTGTGGCTAAACTAAGGTGTGACAATCAATTTACAAGAGTTGTGCTCTGCCAAGCCCTGACCCAGCCCAGCACTTGCACAAGTGAGGACAAGGACTTGGGCCGCTCAAAACCTATTGAATTCACCTTTGGGCTTGAGCACATCTGTAAAGCCTTGCTGGAGGTGGGCTGGTGCCCAGCACCAAGATTCCAGGGCAGGGATTACTCAGGAAGGGGCTCAAGTAATAGGAAAACAATGACTGAAATCTGCCTGTTCATTGCAGCCTCTCTGGAAACACAAGAGATGCATTTGGGAAGCAAGGACAAAATGAAAGGGGCAGAACAATAGGCTGTCTCAAGCACCTGAGAATATATTTAAAGCAAGAGAAAGAGAAAGAAAAAAAGACTTAAATTTCTGAAGCAGCACTCGAGTGCATTTTTTCCTGCAGCTGGCTGATATATCACCTTCCTTATTGATTTTTTTTCCTTTGCACTGAAAATATACATTATCTTCCAATCCTTCTTCAGTGAAGTAAATCTAAACGGAAAACAAACTGCACATTTGGCCAACCCTGCCTTAAAATTACACATCAAGAACATTTCCAGTGACAAATACTTTCAAGGCAAACAAACTGAAGAGAAATTAAAAAATCTCTGTGGGGCATAAATATGTAATTACACTCACACAGGGAGCATTTTATCAGGTAAACCATCCTACTTTGTTAATTGAAATGCTGCAGCACAAGGTTTTTTGACAAAGGGGCTGAATACGCATGCATATTTCTCACTGCTGCTGTTCCATTTCTCTCTTTCCTTTCCCTGTGTGCTCCAGCGATGGGGTAGTGATCACTCCTGCTTTCTTTGTTCAAATATCCTCATTTCTGCCACCTCCACTTAATTCCGGCAGGGAAAGTTTTCCTTTCATTGGGGGCATAGGATTGTGGGGGGTTTTGTTGACTTGAAAAAGAAACCAAACCAAACCCCAGAAAACCAGAAACCAAGCGTTTTTTCTTAAATTAAATTCTCCAGAAACAATAAAACGCTGAGAATTAAAAAAGAAAGCAGCCGGGATAAAAAGAACTGCAGGAAGCAGGTGCAGCTGTGTTGACCTAATCTCACTAAAACCAGGGTGAGGATGAGTTACGAGAGTTGATGGGAGCAAGGCTGAAGTTTGGGACTGAAGAGGTTTGAGGTCCAGATCCCAAGCCTTTGTTACAGAAGCATTTGTCAGTGTTTAGTGGCCACGGGCAGCAGTCAGTGAAATATTTACAGCACAACCCCTTCCAAGAAGCGTGGCTGCTGGCAGGGTGTTTAATTGTCTAAATGCAAGCTGCAGTGCCAGCTGTGGGTTTGCTCACCCATCTGCGAGGGCTCTGCCATGCCAGCCCTCCTTCCCTGAGAAGGAAGCAGGGAATATCCTCCCTGGAAAGAGGGGTTCAGGGTGGCCCCATGCACAGACCAGCTACCAGAGCTCACTTGGCAGTGGTGACAACTGTGACAACACTGACAAGACACAGTGCCCAGGCTTCCTTTAAGGAAGGAGTCTGGCACGCTGGGATGTCAGCACCTCTTCTCCCTGCAAATGGATGGAGAATAGTATGCTCCCTCTCACAACCCACTGCCCACTTGGGTCTTCCTCTGCATTTTCTGCTCCACTAATGTGCACTACAGAAGGTGCCCCAGCTGCACAGCCTTTTGCCACCATCACATGGGGAAACTCAGAAAGGATTCAGTGCTTTTCTTCATGAGTTTTGTATGTTCCATCTTCCCTTTCTGCCTCACGCCCGTCTCTGCTTCCCTGCATATATCCTTCTCTTGTCCCACAATTACGATCTTCGCTCCATTTCCAGTCTCTTTTCCAGGCTCTGCTGGTTTGTAGGGAGCAGAATAAGATTGGCTGACATTTCCAGAGAAGGAGGGCATTTTCATGCCATGGACCTCTCCGGGTAAGTCATGTTAAAAGCCCATGGACGTATAAACCCTTGGAAAACATTCTAAAATGGACAAAATAAGTCTGAGTGATCTGTTGGTCTGTCTCTGTTTCCTTTGTTTGGCTTTACAACATGAGAACAACACTGTGGCCTCTCCCAGGGGTGATGTGATTCAATGTGAGTTGTTTAGAAACTAAACCACTGTGTTCGAAGACCAAGAAGTTGCCAGGACTCAGAAGTCTCCTGTCTTCTCTCTGCCTCTGAATCTTGAATGATTTTACACAAGGAGGATCAGGTTTGGTACACGACATGTGAGAAATCTGGAGTGGTATAACAGAATATTTTAGCCACTAGCGTATCCTTTCCCTTTTATTTCTGATTGAGTAGATCCTCCCTTTTTCCTCTCTAGAAGATTCCGTGTAAGAATCCCACCAGTGCTCTGCAGGACCTGGGTGGCCACCTGAGTGCCCAGCAGCTGAAATACAGGTGCTATGAAGAGTTTTCAGGTGGAAACTGGAGCATCCAGAGAAGTGCATTATCTTGAGAATTAAGCACCATCTTGGCAGGGATTTTAATCTAGACGTCCCAGACCACACGTGGTTCAAGGTTTTGGTATTTTATCCTTGGTCTATTTTGTTAGGCAAATACTCTTGGCAATAGAGTATTTGCTATATTCTTCAATATCCTTGGATGGCTCATGTCCCTCCTGAGTCACATTCATGGGGACACTTCCCCATCTTTTTGTCTGCCCTCCCTTTGCCTTTTGAGCTGTAGGGTGGTTGTTTGCTCAATAAACAATGTTTGAAGTCGGCGGTCTCCAGGTATCTGTGTTGACTGAAACCACTGGGCTGTGTCAGAGAGAGCAAACAGAGCAGCTGGGTAGGCACTGTTCTGGTTCATGTGAAGCCCTCAAACACGGCTGGTGAGGATTCCCCGAGTGACAGATCAGGGGATGCTCAAAGGAGTTTGACACTGCATTACTTTTTCGGTTTTATCACCATCATTTTTCCAAAATGCAAGAACAGCTTACCTGTGTTTACATAAAAAGCAAATAAGGCACCTGATGTCAGTCTGGCTTGGAAAGGTGTTTATTCCGACATTCAGCTCTAAGTTTTCACCCCGTATTTTTACAGGAACATCTTTCTTGGCCATTTCAGTATCTCAGAAGATCTGCAAAGCAGAACAGCCACAGCACCCAGTGCTGAATGCTCAGGGGTGGGAGGGCAGGGGTAAAGGCTTATTGAAGAGGGATTATCTGATACTGTGGTTTTGTTTATCGTTTAAAAAAACAGCCCGGGCTCATCTTCAGGCTGTGCTCTTGTCATGACAGCACCAGACAGGTTGGCCAAAAATTTCCAAAGGCTTTAATTGTTAATTTTTCCTTGCATTTTGGTTAAATACTGTGCTCTTGCATTTCCTGCTTGGGCTTCTTGTTACTTTTAATGGGTGGATCTGTGTTTGTTTCAGTGCCTGCCTTTTCTTCCTCATATGTTGACGAATAAATCCAGGCTGGTTTTGCTGAGAGCTGTAACACTTGCTCCTGCTGGTGGGTAGGGAGTTCCATTAATCCAAACTGTGTTGCCAACTAAAAGTGCACCTGCCTGTGGTGCCTTTAAAATCCCACAGTGATTTTATAAGTCAGGTGATGAGACCAGGAAAGTGTTTGCCAAACTCGGATTTAGTCTGTGGTGCAGCCGTAGCTGGATGAGGCGTTGAGATACTGGTTGGAATCATTCTATTTCCTGGTAAGTCTGCCATGACCCTTGTGAAGTGTTACAGAAACACCTCAGAAAATGGAATATTGATTTCCCATCTTTTGTTTTAAATACAGAGATTCCTTTGTTGAGACATTGTCTTGCCATTTTAATTAGTTGCTTTGGTTTTTTCATTTTGTTTGCATTTGTCACCATAACAGACCACCTAATTATCTTCTTTTTTTACTGCCTTGTACGCCTGCAGTCCAGAAGTGGATGGAGGCAGCAAGATACGGGAGGGTTTCATGGTAAAGGAGGCTGCAGGGAGAATTCCTGTCAGCTGGGCTTTATGGACAAGGTCACAGGTTGGACCATGGGCAGCAAGTCCTGACCGTGGAGTTTTGCCATAAAAGCACAGGAGGAATAGCTACAGCTGTTGGAGAGCAGAAGGAAAAAACCATTTTTGTGGGCATCACACTGGACTGGTTGGATAAAACCCCCATTTCTTTTTCTCTCCAGAACCAGTAGAGATATTTCTTCAGTAGAAGTGCAGAGGGAGCTCAGGAAATCTCCAGACAGCTTGCTGGCTTGCAACATCCATCACTTCTTTGTAGCTGAACCATCACATGTATCTTAAAATACTTTTCACAGCTTTTACTGAGCCTCAAATGCCAGGGAGTAAACTGTGGCAATTCTCGAAGCAATTGCTGTATTCATCTTCTGTGAACCTGCTGGCCCCTATTTTGACTGAGGAGGCAACTGCAAAGCTTTGCTGGCATACATCAACTCTGCCTCTGTAACTCCTGAGCAGGTGCTCACCCGGACTGGGGGTGAGAAGCCAGGCACCGGAATGCTTGGGAGAGTAACCTCTGCAACAGCGTCACCCTCAGGCAAGGCTTTGATGGTTCCATCCCCTCGACTTCACCTCTCATGAAACTCAACTCGAGTGTGGCAGCAGGACCAGGGCAGCGCCCATCCCCCTGTGCTGGCCCTGCAGAGGCACCTCCAGTCCTGGGGTCAGATTTGGGCCCCTCATGACAAGACAGACACTGAGGGGCTGGAGAGAGTCCAGAGAAGAGAAGGGATGTAGGGAAAGGGTCTGGAGCACCAGGAGCGGCTGAGGCAGCTGAGGGGGCTCAGCCTGGAGAAAAGGAGGCTCAGGGGGAACTGTCTCACTCTCCACAACTCCCTGACAGGAGGGGGCAGCCGGGGGGGCCAGGATCTGTACCCAGGGACAGGTGACAGGACAAGAGGAAACAGCCTCGAGTTGTCCCATGGGAGGTTTAGATTGGATATTAGGGGGAAATTTCTTCACAGAAAGGGTTGTCCAGCACTGCAACAGGCTGCCCAGGACAGTGCTGGATCCCCATCCCTGGAGGGATTTGAAAGCTGTGTGGATGTGGCACTCGGGGACACAGTGTAGTGGTGGCATTGGCAGAATGGTTGGACTTGGTGATCTTGGAGGTCTTTTCTGACCTTAGCAATTCCATGGCTCAGCTGAATCCTAGCAGAGCTGGTCAGCTCAGCAGCCTGGCACATGCTTTGCACACCTCAGGGGTGCTGCCACACAGCGTCTTTTTGCTTCCCGGCCTCGCAGACAAACTTTTTTGCTGAACAATGTCGATAGCAGGTTTGAAGGGAAAACAGACCCCCAGCCCCTTCACAAACAAATCCAGCATCACTCTAAACCCACGCATTTCCTTGTCCCTGCAGCATCTGTCAAAGAGCTGCTTCAGCACCTCAGTGCTTGGGAGCTGTAACTTCCACCCTCAAACTATTTGGCTTGTTCTGATATATTCTTGTGCTAATGCCAGTTTTCTGTCTAAGCAGCCTTCTTTGCTTTGTTGTGCTCACTTCCCTGCCATATTTCTACAGGGAAAGCTGAATGTTTTTGCATCTTCTCTTGGAAGATTGAAAATCCCTTCTCCCTGGCTTCTGTGTACTTGCTGAAATGGGAGGGTCTTTCCTGAATGAGGCACCCTGCTCTACCAGTGACCCTGGAGAGGGTCAGTGATAACTCCCCTAACTCCACTGGCTGCATCTGGACAGATAAACCTTAGGACTTCATTTGGCTTTTCCATCCCTGCAGGATACTGGCGTGCTGTAGACATCCTGGTAAAACATATTCCAGTTTTATGGGTCTGGTTTTTGTCAGCTAAGGGGCCTTTATTAAAGTGGACTTTCTCAAACTAATCTTACATCTGTGATCCTGAAATCATCACCGTGTTTCCACAGGATTGCCAGTTGTCTTAAATGCCTCTCAACCTCATATTTCAGCAAGCTGGATTTGTATCCTACCATATTTCTCCCTCCTTTGAAGAAAAAGCTTTCCATTTCTCTTTACACTCTGATAAACATTTGATGCTTCATTTGACTTGGACTCCTTTTCCTGGGCAAAACCTGGAGTGTCTCTCTGAGGGTGGTTACTGTGATGTGTCAGTGCTAAGAAGTGTCCTTGCTTAGCCATCTCTACAAGGACTTACCTGCCTGAGCTCTGCAATTACGTGACTTTAATTGGCTTTTAATTTGGGAAGATTATGCAATATACTTAAATGAAAACCACAGAGGTGTTGTTAATACACAGGTTATGAATCACAAACAAAATAATAAGTGACTGAATTACTTCTGAGCTCACACAGGCAAATTCATATTTTCTTTCCCACGTATTTAATATGAAATATACCAGAAAGTTCATAATTAGGAAATTACAAGGTTTTAAAACCTATATTGCAAAAAACCCACATTTTGTGGCTCTGGAGGTTGTAAACATGCTTTCCATGTCGATCTGTATGTTGCATTTATGCTGATTTAATCATTCATTAAACATTAGTAAGAGGCCAATTATGCTGTTCAAGAATAAGATGTTTTACGAGAAAATGACAAAAAGATACATGTAATCATTGAAATGCCAGTTTACAATCAGATAGGATGGGAAATAATCCCTTTAGCAAGCTTAAGCTTTTACATATTAATGGCAACACTGGGGAGAGTGGGAAGAGGGCTTTAACAGCCTGGCGGCCTCCCGGCCCCGACGGGGACGTGAGCACTCGTGGTGCTCCGGACAGAGCTTGAACAACTTTTATTCTGTGCCACAGATACCTTGAGACTTGGGCTCTTCAAGGGCCCTACCTGTAGCTAGCAAGCCTGTGTCTACAGATGGAACATAAACACAGACAAAAAAGGGTTGGAAATATAACTCTGGCTCTTCACAGTGGTCATGGAACCTGAAAATGGTTTGGGTTGGAAGGGATCTTAAAGCCCATCTCATTCCAACCCTCTGCCATGGGCAGGGACACCTTCCACTATCCCAGGTTGCTCCAAGCCCCGTCCAACCTGGCCTTGGACACTTCCAGGGATGGGGCAGACACAGCTTCTGTGGGCAGCCTGTGCCAGGTTCTCTCCACTCTCACAGGGAAGAATTTTTTCTTAATATCCAATCTAAACCTGGTCTCTCTCAGTGTAAAGCCATTCCCCCTTGTCCTGTCACTCCATTCCCTTGTTCCAAGGCCTGTTCAGCTCTCTTGGAGCCCCTTTAGGCACTGCAAGGAGATCTATGATCTCCTTTGAGCCTTGTCTTCTCGAAGCTAAATGACACCAAGTCCCTCAGCCTTTCCTTACAAGAGTGGATTCCATCCCTTTAATCACCTTCATGGCCTCCTCTGGACTTCCTCCACGGTAGGATGCTCTGGGGAGCAAAGAGAGTTAAGATCCACTGGGACATTTCCATACTTATATTTTGAAGGTCCATGTCAAGCACTTCATGGAAGAGGGAGGATGGATGGAGGACATACCCATAAAGTCAGACCTGAGAAGCCACAGCTGTTGGAGAAGCAGGGATGGGTGCAAACTCATTTCCCCACCTGTTTTCCAAGACAAGACTGAGGGGCACCAGGCAAAACTGTTGGGTCATGGGCGCAAAATAAGCAGGAAGAAGTGGTTCTTCTGCACCCAGAGTTGTGAAGGTGCTGGAACTTTGGGCTGCAGTATTTGGTGGATGCTCCAAGTTCACCAAAGTTCAAAAAGCCAGCAGATAAATCCGTGGGAAGAAAGTTGTTTGGGGGCTGTTAAGCACCATGTTCTTCTTGCTCTGGAAGTTTCTCAGCTGCAAGGTTTTGTGCACGGGGAAAACGTGCAGTGGGAAGAAGACGGCATCCAGCAAACCATGGATTGCATTGCTGAAAGAACTGAGACTGCCTTGGTGTCTCAGGCAGATGAAAACCAAAAAGGTGACACAAGGCCAAAAAACTCCACGGGCAAGCTAAAAAAAGGAAGAAAAAAAGAGATAATTTTAAATTTTAATGTCCTCATGAACTCTACTCCAAAATGTCTCACTTTTGAATTGCTCTGGGTACTTTCTGTGTCTGAAAGTCTCACAGTTCCCAGGTTTCCTCTAGGATTTGAGTTCTCCTGTCTTTTGCTCTAAGAACATTTGGACTGAAGGCTGAGTAGGGTCGGGTAGAAAAAATCTGTCATGATTTGAGCAAACACTCAATCCTTATGAAAAATTAAAGACAGGAAACCCAAAGGTTAGGGAAACTTGTTTGCAATGAAGAAAATCACAGAATGTGAAAGCCCCTTGCATTCCAAGTGAATACCAGAGAACAAAGAAATGCTTTCCATGCCTCTTTAATCAACAGAGAATAACTGAGAATATGTTCTGTTAACAAATGTGGGACCAGGATATCCTGAGGCAACAAGAAAAAAAAACAGGGAAGACCCAGGTGAGCAGAATATGGGTTCCAGATAAACCTCAGCCAAGCATCACTCCAGCTTTCCAGAGCCACGCCAAGCCTTGATGTTCTCCGACTGCTCTACCGACTCCTACATCTGGCTGCCCGAAGCACACAGCCCCCTTTTCCCAAATCCAGTTGGTCAGCTGTCCCCGTTGCCATGCCGGCCTCTGGGCAACGGACCCAAGCGATGCTGTTGAGAGGGAGAAAAATGTATTCCAGCGATAATACTGAGGGGTTACAGCTGCCAAACACACTGTGTCTGTGGAAACACCTGTTGAGTAGCTGTTGCAGTGGGAAGAGCAAGATGAAGAAAGACAGCTGTAAAAGTGCCAGCAGCAGTAGGAAGCTCTGCTAAGACTGCTTTGTGCCAGTTAGAGATGTGCCAAATTATTTGGCTGCATTTCAAATATCTGGGTGTCCACTACATTTGCCAGCTCACGCTCCCAGGGAATACTTCAGCATTAACACCACTACTGCCACGCTCCCGCTGCTCTCCCACTTTAATTTCAGCCTTTACGTTTCCGTGCTTCTTTTGCTCCTGGTTCCTTCTAGTGCAAAGGAAAGCCCAGTATTGCAGTGCAGGGCCCGAAATAAGGGCTGGGATCTGCAGCTGGTGGGAAGACAAAGCACCGCTGTAAAGGTTTTTGGCAATTGGCTTGTGAGATCCGCTGGGTTATTATTTTGTGTCTCTCCTGTTGTTGTTGTTGTGGTTTTTTCCCAGAGAATAATAATTTTATCTTGTACAAACAGTTAGCTAACCTGCACACTTCTCCTGCCTGTCCACCTAGAAGTCCTTGGAGCTGCAGAGCTCAGCTTTGGGAGGTTTACAATGGGAACAGAGAGGAAATTTGAAAGTTTAAGTGGGCTGGAGGGGTGGCAAAGGTGGAAATACAAGGGCAGAATGCTATAGGGAAATATTCCAAATGTGTTGTACCTACAGATGTGGCACTTGGGGATGTGGGTTAGTGCTGGGCTTGGCTGTGCTGGGGAGTGGTTGGACTTGATGATCCTAAAGGTTTTTCCCAGCCTAAATGATTCCGTGATTCTATGAATTGAAAGTGCTGCCTGTAGAAACAAGGAATGGAGAGAAGATGGAGTTGCAGAGTAATGAGAATCTGTTTTAGATAATCTTCCTCCTGAAGTGCCCAGAGAGTGCAGGTTCGTGTCCAGGACCTCCCAGTTCCTCCTTATTTTCCTTTAAGACCATCTGCACTGCCAAAACCCTGAAAAAGCTCCACGGTGTAAATCCTTCCCTTGTCCACTGTGAGACCTAAGGGTATGCCCAAAGTTAAGTTTGTCTTTTCAAGAGTTTTGAAAGCTAAAATAAGTAACTACATCTCAAAGAATTAAATTCTTGCTCAGATAATTCCTGTTAACTCTCCTAACTCCTCTCCTTGCCCTGGTGAATACCAGACAGGCCAGGAGACTCTGGAATTACAGACCACTGCTGTGCCTCTACAGCTTCAGCAGTTTCCTTGCTTTTCTATTCAATACCATCATCTAATGTCATGATTTCTTTAAACTCCCAAATCCTAAGAATGATCAAAAACTCCCCTGGACCAAGGAGATAATACTTTTCTCAGGGAGCTTTTTTTCTTCCCAGGAAGGTTTATCTGTTAAGTGTTTGTGGGAAACAATTCATCTTCTTCTGTTTATTTATGAATATTTCCAAGACGTCCTTATCCACGGCAGTTGATTAGCCCTGGAGGTGGCATTTCTCCAGGAGGTATCATTGCTTTGCTGGTTGCAGACAGAGATGGAAAGGTCTGAAATGCCCACAAACACAGTTGTAGAATCCTACCCCTCTTGTGTGCCTTCCCTCACCTCGTGGTAACCCTTCCAGGGCAGAGATTCACTCCTGTGGGTTCTGGGGATTTTTGGTTGGTTTTTTGTTTGGTTGGTTTTTGGGTTTTTTTGGGGTTTGTGGGTTTTTGTTTGTTTTGGTTTTGGGTGGGGTTTTTTGTTTGTTTTGTTTGTTGTTTTTTTTATTTTGTTTTTTTTTCCAGAAAATACGATCCTGTTTGAGCTTGGGTCTCTGGACTGAGCGTAATGCACATAACAATGTCTGCACCAAAAACCTTTCACACCCCTCCCCTCAGAACAGGACATTTCTTGAGAATAAAACTAATTTATTACAGAAACACAAATCTGTGCTTTCTGAAAGACAGAGAAAATATCATATCATTCAAATTGGCACAAGACCAGCTATGCCCAGGACAATTTACCTTTCCCTTTTGAGCTAATTTTCCAAGCGCCTTCTGCTCTAACTACAGATTTCTTTTTCCTGACCCCAGTCCACCTGTTCTTCTCCTGGATTGTTTAGGCCAGGATTACTATTTGTATGCCTGACTTCTTCTGATTTTACCTGGAGGTGAAAGTCAAACAGCCACTGGTTGTACTTCATTAGGGCTTGCAAAACTCCTTGGTTAATCTTTCCTCCAAGATAATGGGAAACGTTCTCATTTTTGGAGGTTTCACAGAATTTCCTGCCACTCTGTTCCTGTCTCTGTGCTAACCAGTGAGGGGAGAACAGCAGTATTTTCCCCCAAACTTTCAAATGGGGAACTACAAAACTCCAGCCTCTTGAAGCCCCTCTGTCTGGATCTCACAAATAATGATAAAAGACTCTGCCTGTTGTCTTGCCCATGTCAAACTTCTCTTCAGACAACCAGAAAATTCATCTTTCCTGTTAATCCTCCTGACTTTGTTGCCAGAGTCATGGGTTATGGTCTGTTCGTCCTGAGGAAATGTTATCCGAGTCAGTATTTAGACAGAATAAAGCTTAATCACAACATAGTTATGCTTCATTAAAGAGGTTTTACATTTGCCTCGATCAGAAAATAATGCAGGATGTATCAGAAGCAAACAAATTGGGTAGATTTCCTGTTCCTGCAACCCTTTCTTCCACAGAAATAAAGGACTAATTGCTTGTGCAGAAGCCTTACTTTTCTTCCTTCAGAGGAGGCAGAGGGACAATTTTCCTCACCCTCACCAGTGTAGATCTGCTTGTTGGGTGGAGCCCAGTTCCTCCCCTGCTGCTGCTTAGACCCAGAACGACCCAGATTCTTGTTCTCTTGATCATCCCTTTAGGTGCCACCCAAAAATGGTGTTCAACTCTGAGCCTTCCCTGGCCATGCAGGCCAATCTGCTTCTAGGAGTGGTCCCAGCCTTGGTGGACTCCCAGGCCTCCCAGGAGTGTAGCACAGGCTGTCTGTCGGTCCCATCTCACCTTCAGAGGGGAAACACCCAGGGAAGAGTCACAGAATCATTTAGGTTGGAAAAGACCTCCAAGATCATGGAGTCCAGCCTTTGGCTGATCACCACCTTACCAACCAAACCAGGGCACTGAGAGCCACGTCCAGCTGTTGCTTGAACACCTCCGAGGATTGTGACTCCACCCAGGGCAGCCCTTTCCAATGCTGGAAAACCCTTCCAGTGAAGAAAGCCACATCTTCTGTCCTCTCCCTGACACCTCCCATGTACCCAGGGCTCATCCCCTGTCTTTGGCCCCGCAGCAGAACCACAGGGGCACAGAAAGAAGATAGGAAGGGCTGAGACTCCTCAAAGCAGCGGATCCTTCCCCAGCTGGGCACGGGCTGAAGGGTGGAATACGTAGAGCACAAATGCATAGGGTAGAGCGTGGGCATGGAGGTTTGGCCTCACAGCCCCTCCACGCAGCCCTGTGGCCCTATTGCCAGAGTAACTGACCACCCAGATGTCCTCAACATGTTTCTTTATCCTCACAATGTCCCCACGAGCTAAAAAAGTGCTTTTGTCTCTGGGGAACCAGCATGCAGTGGCTCACCCATGGCAGGAAAGAATGATGCTGCCGTGTCTCCCACAGCCTGGGGGAGAAATCACAGCATTTTCCTTCCTTCTGGAATGAAGGAAACAGGCTGCAGCTCCTTCTTCACTTGCTGTTGCACCCGTGAGTGTAGACCAGACCAACAGGGGGAGGTTGCAGGGAAGCTGGGGGTAGAGGGAGGCCAAGCAGTAAAAGTCTGTCCCCTTCTCCAGGGCATGCAAGAGCAGATGACTTTTCCTGCAGTGTTCACAAAAAAAAAAAAAAAAAAAAAAAAAAAAAAAAAAAAAAAATTCTTTCATCTCCTTCCTGAGCAAAGGCCAGTGCTGAGCCTAGCAGATTATTCAATAACATCCCATAAAAATATTAAACTTCTATATCGGAACCAAATTAAAATTGTATTTCATGATGTGAACAAAGGTACCCAAGTCGATTTCGTCTCTCTCTCCCTCCTTTTTCAAATTTAATATCACACAGAAGAGAGAAATGAAATCTGTATTTAAATGGCTGTGGAACATTGTGCATTTAAAGTGCACAGCAAGTCACTCCCTAAAGCACTCCATATGATATGTAAATCTTTTGATCTTTCACAAAATGCATGATTTCCATAAAGAATAATGAGTGCTAGCTTGGGAAGTACAATATTGACTGTCGCTGTACTGCACTTAGCCACAATTATTATTTGCATGGCTTTTGCAACATAACTGGAGGGGAGAGTCCTGTGAATATTTTTAATGCATTCTAATAGCTACTAAAAGAGATTTTATTTTATAATAGGTGCATTCTTTCTTTTGGGTCTACAAGCATTTTTTTTTTCAATTTATTCATTACCTTTTTTTTTTTTTTGCTGTTTATAAGGAAGCCTCTATGGGGAAAAGCAAAGGAGCACACGAATCCTGGGAAAAGAGACAATTGACATCCTGCCCTGCCATGAGCTGCAGGAAAGCGGAGAAATCAACAGTAACATCTCTTTATTCTTTGAACCAATGGGTGAAGTTTAACTTGATAAATGATCTTAGGTATGATCTGTGTGAGAGAGCTTGAAGTGATCGCCGCCCTTTGAGGAGTTTCTGGACGGATGCTCTGCAGGGGGTAAATGCATGGAGATCCCGTGGGATTGGTTTGTCAGTGACCACTGGGGTCAGTGGAACCTTTGGCATCAATCCAGCCTTTTCCCTCTGGCTTTCCACGTGGGAGGGACTCAAATGCCCTGACCCACTGACAGTTGTGCTTATTCCCAGTGCTGGTGATGGGGAGGGAGAAGCTGAGCCGTGGCAATCTGCATGCTGAGCTTTTCCCATCTTTTTTCCCAGCTCCCTGGAGATGCATCAGCCCAGACCCTTCCTGGAGGTGGGGAGCTGGATCCTGTCAGGCAGAAGAAGAGGATTCTCCTATCTTTCTCAGGGTCTCCTGCATCCTGATTGTTCACCCACGAGATGGGAAGACCACAAGCTCACGGTGCAGGAAAGAGAGGTAGGAACAAGGCCTATCACAACACCACATTAAATAAAGGAAAATTTAAGAATTAACTTACTACACCTCTACTTTTTTTGTTCCCTTCCTGAGGGTTTTGACATCCCTCTGAAGGTCTGTTCCAAGTATGGAACCCAATGCGTATTTTTGCTTGCAATACGAGAAAGCTGAGAAGCTGCAGGGCAAGGTTAGGGTTGGTTGAGCTGGCAGGGAGATGGTCAGGAAAAGGCAGATTATTGAAGATGAAAGTTTCTCATAATGAAGGAATGACTGAGGGGTCCAAGGAGCCTCAGTGGAGTCAAGTGCTGTTTCAGGGCTGACTCCTCGGGGAGCTGTGTATCCACACAAGTGACACACCGTGTGTGTGCCTCTTTGCAGCACAGTTCTCCAATCTTCACATTTACAGCTGAAAAACAATACTCACACAGAAATCCAACCCTTAGAGGGGTCTGAGTCCCTGGTGACCACTTGGTGCAGAGCACAGTCCTCTCCTGGCATCAGGCAGCAATGATTCCTGATGGTTTGCACTGATCTGGTCCCAAGGTCCAGTCTGCAAGGAGAAAGTAAAGTTTTGTCTTTGTGTCCCTTGGTTGCTCTGAGGGTGAATTAGGCACAGTGCCATTTTCATCCTTTATAAAAGCACTTGGGGGGCCAGAGAAGAATTTGTTGTAATTAATTTATAATTTGTGTAGCTGAGCAGTGATAGAGGTGAAGTGAGCTGAACTGCAATAGGGAAGTCTTCTTCTGATCTGAAGCAGGCTTCAGGAGACCAAGATGGTAGGCAGACACTTTCAGAGCTCACTGCAGAATCAAAGCCCATTTTCATCCAAAACAGGATTTGTGATGTTTTTTTCGATGTATTCCAGCTTCATCCCAACCTAGAAAGAATTTAGAGCTTGAAAAATTGTTCTGTCCATGGCAAGGAAGCAGCAAAATTGTTTTTTCTGTTTGACTACTTGGTTGGTTTGACTACTGACATATCATGGAGAGGCACTGTTCCCATGTTTTCATTGCTCTTATCCTTGAAGATTTAACTCCTGCTCAGCACTGATCATTCAGTTCCTCTTTAAAGGACTAACAGTGCAGAGGAGGACCTAGACCTTGTGAGCTGAGATAATTCTTTCTGGTTTATTTCCTGGTGCTAGTTTATTATTATATATTAAATGCTATTTATTGTCCTACCTTTTCTGGAATAATTTTTAGTTCCCCACCTTAGAAACATTGCTCCATGCACAAGCCCATCTTCATGGGTAAGAAAAAGGCAAAAACAGTTTGGGTTGAATGGCCCCATTGTTGTGTGTAGCACAAGAACCAGATGGTTGATTTTTAAGGCTTTCTTTTTTAATTCTGCACCATCGGGATCATTTCAAATTAAAAAGGATTCCTCTGTGAAAACCTTTGTCAGAAATGAGCTGCATCAGTTCCCCAAAATCTACTGAACTTGTTTACCTGGTAAGACTTGTAGTAATTTTCCAGAACATCCTGCCATTTATTGTGCTCTGGAAAGGCACTATAGTGATTTCAAGAGGAGAAAACCAAGAAAGATTATTCATTTCACATCCTCATGCAATTCTTTTGTAGGTGGCTTTCAACAAAGGGTGATATTGGATTACATTCATTTTGGTTCTTAATAAACTAGTAAATCTCCCATTGTTCTATGTTGTCCAATTATAAAAGCAATGAATATGAGACTAAGCACTTCAAGATAACCATAGCTTTAAAGATAGACAAAAAGCTTTATAGATTAGGATCAGAATAAAACTGCCATTTTTGTGGCGTTTTGATGAATAATATTTTGTGAATTAAAGCGTTCTCTCTTAGGAACTTCAACAAATTACTCTTTAAGTAGGAACTGCAGATCTCAGGAAGAGTTTCTGAATATCTGGGATACTGAAAAGGGAAGGAAATAAATCCTTCCTAGAACTCATTTCCTTGCTGTCTGAAGCGGTGATTATGAAGGGTTTTTCCTGAGGTCTGTTTCCCTGTAGGAGCCATCTGCTGGAGTTTCCTTGAGCCATTTCTGTTGCCTTCCCATTTTGGTTGTGGTGTCTTTTCAAACATGCTTCTCAGTTACAGTGTGTTTCAAGGACTGAATCTTCAGTACTTTCTGAAGGCTTAATTGGCAACAAAAATCAGCATTTTGAAGTCAGGATTTGATTGTTTTGCTTGGTCCAAAGCAAGGGTTTCCAAAGTTGTCCAAGAGCTGCTTCTGCAAGGTCTCTGGAGGTAGTGAAGAACAACATTGGCAAGTAGTTTAAATAGTCTGGGTAGGGGCTGGGCCACTGTAGTAACATCCTGAGCACTGAAATTGGTGAAAAAAAGAAGAGTTGCAAATCACAACCTTAAATACCACAGAGGGCTCTGTGGGCTTGTGAACTGGGATCATTGCCTTGCTCGACTCCGTAGGAATTCATGAGACATTTACAAAAAGATTTATTAATCTATTAATTGCCAACAGATTCTTTGTCAGCAAATCCTTAATGGAAAGCAGAGCCCTCCACCCCTTTAATCCTCATAATCCTACCTTGCTTGCAACTTCCCAAAATTTGATGTGGAATGGCTTAATATTGTAAAATTGTTCCTTGGCAGAGAAGAAGCAGTGAGGTGCAGCTCTCCCAGTGGTCACACAGGACAAATGTCCCATCCAGGTGCTCATCCCAGTTGCCTGTTAAACTGCAGCGTAAAAGGAATGTGCACCACAGGTGTCAGCTTGCTAGAGAGGAAAATACATCATGAAGAGATGGAAAAAGAAGCACTTGGACAGATGTGGGTGTGTTTAGATGCCTGAGCCCAAGCATTAAACACCTGTCTTGTCACTGTCAAGGTCCAGCACCCAATCTCACCCCTTGGCTTGGGCTAGGATGAATTTTTACGTCAGGAAACTGCTGCAGCTCCAAAGAAAGCCTGAAATTCCCATTTAAAGCAGGCTGGGAGGGATGCCATGCTTGGCACACCTGGCAGCAGCATCAGTGGCACAGCTCAGAGGGGAAATGAAGGGTAGATGAGAAGATGCTTTCCTGTTGTCGATCGTCTCCTCATTACCCTCTCACAGCTTCCCAGGATTTCAAGCATCTCCATCTCTTCCTGGATGGCTCTTCCATTCGACAGTGAGCTGCTGGGTGATAATAACTCCTCTGCTCAGGATTGTCAGTCACATCGTGGGACCGTGCCTGGAACGGCAATCGCAGTCTTTGATCAGTTCTGCTGAAACAACCTGTTGTCTTTATAATAACATTCCCATTGGGAATATTCAGATGCTGAGGCTGAAAAGAACCATTTCATAGCACACACACAACTACACACGCAGTGACTTCGCATTTTTATCTTTTTGATTTTCCAGTGGGTGTATTTGCCTGTTTTGTTTTTTTTTTTCTGGCCATATCCATCTGCTTCCTAGTTCTTACAAAAGCTAGTTTACATGCAATAATTGCCATTAAAATGTGAAGAGAAAGCTCGTTGCATAAATGCATTATTTTGCTCCTTTTAAAGCACACAGAAGCTACAAAACTAGATGAAGCTGACTGATGGATGGGTTTATTTAATTATTACTTTCAGAAACCTGTTCTCTATCTTGCCCATAGCAGGTGCGGGCTGTGACGTGGCATTTGCTCTGGTAATTATGCATTTTTTTTGTAAATAGCAGAACGAGTCAGGATGAAAGATAGCGCTGCCCTCAGGTTGTGGGGAATGATTCAGCTTTCTCTTTACCCAATTTCAAACGATACACTGAAATGATAAGGTGGCTTTGATTCCTGTTGCACCTCCCACCCCCACCCCTCGTACTCCTGTGGCATGAAACTGGGGGAGGGAGAGAGAGGGAGAGGCACTGGAGGATGAATATGTGGAAGGGGCAGTTTGTGATGGATGCTGTTACAGCAGTGAGTGACAAAGCTGTTTTGGGGTGCCCTGCACTGCAGTGTAGCATTAAAGGACACTGGGATGTCCAATAAGAAAGAATTAAAATGGTTTTTTTGTAAGCCTAGAGCTTTCCCAGGTGGGGCATTGCAGCTCAGCAATTCCAGCCATGTGCCCACAGCCCCTCTTGCTCAGGTCTGCTCCAGCATCCTCCACCCTGTGCCTCATCCTGCTCCTCTTCTGTGTTTGAAGGAGTCTGTTCTCAGAGTCAGGCTGTTCTCCAGCATCCCCATCCCGTGTTTATTTCCCTAAGCAGGGGATAAATATCAGGGGCAGTGCAGGTGGGTGGCTGTATGGAAATTCTTCCCTAAGGGAATGACAACTAACGAGGAATGCCGAGACAAACATCCCCCAGGCACCAGGAGATCCTTCCACAGAGAAATGGGATCTATAAACTCTTCCCTGACCTGTTCCCTCCTGCTGGAGAAGGGTGGGTTTAGACTGACTATCAGGGGATCAGGGGATCAATAGCTAAAGTCTGTTCCTGCCATCTACTCAGAGCAGAGCCTGCAGCAGCGTTGGGCTTGCAGGCCTCCCAGTGGTCTGGGTGGTGGGAGGGTGCAGAATCACAGAATCATGGAATGATTTTTGTTGGAAAAGACTTTCAAGATCACCAAGTCCAGCCATTAACCCGGCACTGCCAAGCCCACCCCTAACCCATGTCCCTGAGTTATACAAAATCTCCAGGCAGCATTTCCAAACTTGACTAAAAATTTCCATCAGGGCCAACATTTTCAAAGCCAGACAACGACCTTGTGGGTTTGTTTGAGCTATTCACTCTGGTCCCTTTGAAGTGGCTCAGCTGGGGTGCCCAGCACCACTCACCACCCTGGGCAGATCCTGGCTCCAAAGCCACATTTGGGAGATTTGATATCTTAACCTCTCCACTCTCGGCTCGTGCTGCTGAGAGCTGCCCAGTGCTTTATCAGATGCACTGATGTGTTTGCTCTTCACCTTGAAATCAATAGGTATTGATGGGGTTTGGAAGCTGCAGAAGACACAGTCCTGCTGCTGGTGGCAGTGTGTCAATATCAGCTCCTGGAACAGGCAGCCTTAGGAAATCTCGGCTCCTCTGCTCTCCATCGAGTGTGCAGTGGAACAGGAACAAGCCCCACAATCAAAATGTGTGTTGAGTTTATATCAAAGCTCAGCTGAGCAATATAATGCTTCAGTGGAAGGTGCACAGTATGTATAGAATGAAAATCAGTTGATTGTTACCATGTGTCTATCAAAAACTAAAATAAGGTCACTCACAAATCTCAACATTTTATGGAGGGGAGGAATTTTTTTTTAATTAGGATTAAAAATATTATCTACTTAAAATGTGTCCATGCATATAGTTCTGGTACAGCCTATGGCAACACCTATGATTTAAAAATAAAACTGTTTTTTTGCAAGAAGGAAGTAATTTTGAGTGATAACTAATTTAGATAGTGCTAATTATATTGGTTGGAACTTGCAAGGGAGTCAGTGGATAAAAAGTTGATTAAAGCAAAGTTATAAAACAACAATCAAAAACTCTAACTCTGCACTTTAAGATGTTCTGAATATTTTAATGTTTGTTCCTGCCAGCTCTCTTGGCTGCACTGGAGAGTGAATGTTTCTGTACACCTGATTGAAATGAAATGAGAGGAAAAAGTGAGAACTTCTCAGTAAGTTTAAGAGCAGTGAGTGTGTTCTACACCCTGAAATACCCTGGAGATGATGTAACAAGTTACATGGCAGTGTAACTCAGCTGATCTTTTGATTTTCCGTGCTTTGAACCCCTGGTCAGTTTTAGTGTGGCTGAGACAAGCAAGGAGGGATAGCTGAGAGGATTTGTGAGCATTTCTCTCTCTCTCAAACTTGCAGGACATTGCCTGGGGTTGCTCACTGCAGATCCTCCCGAGTTCATTCCACGTCTTGCAACGTGATATAAACACAGCTGGACCCAACAGTTATGCAATTTCTTCTGGAAGTACTTTCCTATCCTGGATCCAAGAATGGATCACGTCTGCTTCCAGCTATTCAGCCCTTGGTTTCACGTCTGCAGTGAGCCCTTGTAGGCTTGCTGGTTCACAGCTGGATGTGTAGTCTCTAATTGAGCAGTGGGCAGATCCACCCATGGCTTTGTGGCCATGAGAAGCACAGGACTGGCAGCCTTGCCCGTGCTGGAGGCGTTCAGGATTCCTCTTCCAGGCTAAAATTCCATATTTCTCTACCTTCAAGTTCTTCTGCTGGAAAACTGAAACAACTGACTCAAGCAGAGAGTGACCAAAGCCCAGACCTCCCTGAGCGGATGGAGAGAGACAAAAAATGAACAAGCTGTGGTTATTTCTAGTTGGATCTTACAGCTCTTGATCACCTCACTCTGTCTCTCAAGCCGTGTGTTCCCTGCCCTCCCGGCTGAATAATTTGCACAAGAAGATCGTGAGGTTGGTGAGTGTTCCTGAGAAACCAGGAAGATCTGACAGAGCTGTAAAGAGAATCATAAAATCACAGGATGGTTTGGATTGGAAAGGACCTTAAAGACCACCCCATTCCACCCCCTGCCATGGGCAGGGACACCTTCCACCATCCCAGGTTGCTCCAAACCCCATCCAACCCGGCCTTGGACACTGCCAGGGATGGGGCAGCCACAGCTTCTCTGGGCAACCTGTGCCAGGGCCTCACCACCCTCACAGGGAAGAATTTCTTCCCAGTATCCCAACAATATCCCATTTAACTCCGTCCTACACAGATAATCATTACTGTGCACACTGAAGGATGTGTGTGCCTAATGGTTTTGTGTGCAACACAAAGTTCTGATTAGGAACTGATTAGTTAATTTTATCTTTCTGGTTCGAACTCAGCCTTATTACTACTATTGTTATTATTATTATTATTATTACTATTATTATTATATTTTTATAGGGCAAATATTTTATTTTATTTTGACATGTATTTGCCTAATGAAGAAGCCACCACACCCCATGAGCACCTGGGAATTTTGAAATTATCAGAAGAATGGATAGATGTTAAAAGAAAGGGAAAAACAAATAAGAAATAGAGATATTTAATGTACATCAGTTAGGCTGCAAGCAGCCTGGCATAAGTCATCCTCTAATAGAGCTGTAAGAATAATTAATTTTTCAGTTCAGTGGTCAAACTGAAAAAACTGTGAGGGAGGAAGGAGAGGAGGTGAGTGGAGTGGGAAGAAACAAGGAGATGTGTTTGGGTCAGCCTTAAGTAACAATTTCTCATTTTCTCTCACTGAAGCGAAACAAACACTTGTATTTTCAGTTCCTTTGATGAACAGCCCTATTTGGGTTCCTGAACAGAACTTTCTTTCTAAAAGCAAGGCCTGAAGGTCCTGCCCAGATGGTGGTGACACAGAACATCTTTATTTTCCTGAAAATTCTCCTTTACATTCCCTTTCCCTGAAAAGCTCTCTCATTAAATTTGCCATTAGCATGCAAAGACCTTTATTAATCATATAATTTGTCAAAGCCTGCTGCCCAGCCTCTGTTTGCATCATGTTCCAACACTTCTCCAACTGTGGACCCTCTAAGATACTTTCTACTGGAAGGAAGACCCCTGCTTTTAAGGCTATTAGCTGTAAATTTACTTCTTAACAGTAAGTTTACTTGTATGGCTTTAATTAGGAATAAATTCCTCCCTGTGAGGGAGGTGAGGCCCTGGCACAGGGTGCCCAGAGAAGCTGTGGCTGCCCCATCCCTGGAATTATTCGAGGCCAGGTTGGACGGGGCTTGGAGCAGCCTGGGATGGTGGAAGGTGTCCCTGCCCATGGCAGGGGGTGGAACTGGATGAGCTTTAAGGTTCCTTCCAACCCAAATAATTTCATGGTTCTAGGATGCTCTTAATGAACTTTTCAAGGATGTTCTAAAACAACCCTCCAAGTCCTCAGGGGAACATGGCCCAGGTTATGGGATTCACTATGAATAAGCCTATGGATGATCTCAGAAGATCTGGATTTTTCATCCTGCCTTTGCCACGAGGTGCAGTTCAGGTTTTGTCCTATCCCCTTCTTCCGTCATGCAGGAGCCCCTTGTTTTCACTGTATATAAACAATAGACTGTCCCCTATCCCACCCCCCCCAAAAGAATTATATATATAGGTGTCTGGCTGATAGACTCATAGGGGTAAATTTCTTTGTGGGTAATCAGCAGAGAGCCAAAAACCAGAGACATTTTAAAAGCATGCAAGCAAAAGAGGTTGCTAAAAGAAAAATCTTTGAAGGGGTATTATCCAATTAGCACTGATAGCTCTGCTAATATGGCAGCAATTAAAATGTTGTTTGTGAACTAAATAGGAGAAGACCTAAATATTCTTTGGACTTACATATGAATAATGTTCTAATATCTGGTGGAATAATTATAATGAAGCTGTAAGTATTCTCTCACGAGTTGTTTACTGAAATAGCAGTCTATTTAATCAGTAGCAATGCATTCAAGGTGACTAAATATTAAATATGATTGGCAGCTTGCTGCTTGGACTAAAACGATTAAGTAACATGAGAAAGAAAGTGACAGGTGACTTCAGTCCCCTGGAGGAAACATGCCCCAGCCAGGAAATGGGTTGAGACTTCTAATAATATTGGTAACAAATAAGTGCTGAAATGTTTGCTTGCAGCAGTCAGTCTGGAAAGGAATGCAAATCCTGTTATACATCTTTTTCATCTTGGTGAGGTTGCAGTGGCAGCACTCGCCAGCTCTGAGGTGCTGTGCATTTTAACCACCCTGCAGAGACACTTGGGTGGGCTGTGTCAGGCTGCCAACCAGCAAAGCCACTCCAGCCCTCAGCGCTGAGCCAAGTCCAACCATCCCGTGGAGGCTGGCGGGTCTGGTGGGGCCTGGTGCACCACCACTCACATCTCCCATGCTCACCCTCGCTGGGGTCTTTCCTTGTTACTTATCCCATTGCTCTGGATTCAGCTGGACAAACATGGGGGAGGGATGAATTGCAAATGGATTCCAGGAGCCTCCAGAGGTCAGCGGGAATTGGATTTGACCCAGGCTCGGACCTGGGATTGCTGGTTCAGCTCTGGGAAGGGAACATGGCAAGCACAGCATTTCCAGCCCACTGGTTCACAGGGGGATGCCAAAGGTTCCTGTCTCTAAACTTCGTACACAGTGAAAGCGTTTGCCACTTGGGCTAAGTCTGTGTTCCTTTGCTTTTTAGAGGGATGATGATGCCATGATGATTTTTGTCTTTTCTTTTATACCCCTGTTATACCTTTTTGCAACTTCTGTATTCTTGGTGCTTTTGCCTACATTCTTGGACTTGTTTGTTAAGCTAAGAGACTAAACATTTTAGAGGCTTTGTAGTTAGGGTGCCAGTGTGCCCAGGCCCCAAGGTCCCCTCCAGAACACATTTTGTAAACTAAGATAGACCCATCCAGGGGAAGGTTCCTTGGGGAGGGGGGCTCATTCGAGCCTCTCATTGGGGAATTTTTGATAGATATGCTAATTAGTAAGACCTAGAATGTAAGACCAGATATAGAGGAGGGGGATTGCGGTGGCCATTACGGGGGTGCATGGAGGTGTATTCGACCTGGTCGTGGTGCACCTAAGGATCCTTACAATAAATACCAAGGTAATACCCTTTTCCCCTTCTAACCGTGTTCGCCTCTTGATTTTAAGACCAGGAAAAGGCATCAATGAGAAACTGGCCAGGGTCATACAGGATTCCCACAACTGCACCAAAATCTGTGTCCACTTCTTCTATTCTTGTGTCTTCTGTCACAACGCTTCCTTTTCTAGCTGGTTTTTCCAGGTTCTAAGAAGCATCTCCTTCTTTTCTGGTTCTGTGGAATAGGGGTGGAACCTTGAATCCACTGCATGGCTTGCTGCAGTCACTGCTGCTGCTCTTCTCTGCTTCTATGCTGAAGTAGCCCAGCAAAGAAGTTGGGGAGCTTGGGGCAGCTCCAAGGGCAGGAAAAGGGACTCCTTTCTCTCTCCATGTCCCTAATGGGATCCTAAGTGTAGTATAGACATGAGAGTCAATGCCCTTTTACACAGAAAGTAGAGAATGAATTCCAAACAGTACTGGAGACAGCTGACCCTTTTAGCACAATGCTTAAATATTCTAGTGCCGTGCCAAGGCAGCATGTGCAGAGTAAATATTTTAATCCCTAATTAATCACTTTGGTTAGATTGGTAAAACAGAAGTCTAATGAAAATAATTTGAAATTTCCTTCATGAATAATTGCATTGTTCAGGGGATTCTGGGAAGAGTCAACTGGCTGACCTTCCATTCTTGAGCTGCTCTATTGCTATGAGACTTAATTTGTGTCCTTCAACCCTTTTCAGTCACCGTCACGAGATTAGAAATACCTTTCATGCAGTTTAGCAGCAACTATGCAAAAGGACAGTGCAGTCAGCAGAGAGGTAAGAAATTAGCACATGCTTCCCTGTGGTGAAACACATACAGTACAGCACACAGGACAGGGCAAAGCTTCTTTTCCACTCCGTGTCCCTTCATTATGTCCTGAACATGATGGATTGCGTTGTTTATTGAAGTGCTCATGGCCATTTTTAATTAGAGATGTGAGGTCTGCGGGTGCCAGGGCTTTGGGTATTTGCAGGATTGGAAAAGAATTTGCTTGTTGTTACGTCCTGGTGGCCAGCACCATGGTTGGTCCCGTGGCTCCAGGGGAATTCATTTCCTCCTGCAGGTCCCGTCTTTCCGGTGGCCTGGTGTGAGGCACCAGGCCTGTCTGGACAAGATGGTTTGGCTTGTAGGACCAAGACTGGTCCAGTGAGAGCAAAATCACCCTCCCTGTTCACTTCAGTTTGCATTTCTCCACAGACCAGCTAATTTACTGTGGAAGGAGGATTTAAGTGCAGCAAGGTCTGTGATCCTTCCCCAAGCTTTTACCTTTGCTAAAAAAAACCACATTAGACCATCCTCAATCTCAGTACAGTTTTTCTTGTGCTTGGTAGCTGCAAAGGTGCAGCTGGAAGTGTTCATGAGAACAAGTTACGTTGTGCAGGCAAGGGTTTAAAAACACATCTTCAATTGATAGACCTGTGAGCGTCCTTTTTGGCGGGCCTCTTTCCCCAGGCTGCTGTGGAGCAGGCCTGTTGCTGGAAGATTTGTTTGCTGTAGACCTGCAATTCATACACCTGCTAAAGGTGGAGTTTCTGTGGAAAGGCAGTGCCATCAGACACTGCAAAGTTGTTGGGTTCCTCTGTGGTTTTTGTAGTTAGAATCAGAGAAGGGACCCACGAGGATCTCCGAGTTCAACTGCTGGCTCTGCATGGGGTAACTCCAAAAATTCTTGTCCAAGATGGTGTGTTCAGCTTTTGAAGTGGCCACCAAAGGCTGTGGGGTTCTCGTGAGAGTGCAGGGCAGGGCTGTACACTGCCTGCAGCCGTGAGGGAGGACAGGAGCCATGTTACAGGGCTGCTGTGGATGCTGCTCGTCCGCAGCGGTTGGGTTGGGCATCACCTGATCCCAGCACAACCCCAGAGCGTGCGGTGAGAAAAGCAGAAGGGGGAGGAGAAGTAGCACAGGGGCAGGAGCATCTTCAATAGGGGCTGGATTTCAGGCTTCAGGGGGCGAGGAGGGTGTGGGGGAGCAGCTGCATCATGCGAAGTTCAGAGAGGGAATGCAAAGGTTTTGCAAGGAATAGGTCATGAAATACAAGGCAGGAGGATTGAAAAGGGCAAGGTGGCTTGATTTGGGAGCTGGCTGTGTTGAGGAGAGGAGTAGAGTTATGAGTGTGGGCCAGAGCCTTGCTTTGGGAGAGAGGAAGGTGTGGTAGAATATGATTTTTTTATTCCAGAAAACACATCTGTCCTTGCCAGAGCCTTAGAGAGTTGGGAATGTGTGTGAGCACAGCTCAGAACAGGGGCTGCTGAAAAACTCCATCAGAGAGCATTTCTACCTATTAAGAAAATGGTTTTTGAAACAAACAAACAAATTTAAGCTTTTCATTTACTTTTAGAGGACAAATATTAATCACTGTTCTGCTAGTGGTTTTACCTGACGAAGCCAAAGTTTTTACAATGATTTATCACTTCATAGCATCTTGCAGTCTCCACTTTCATTTGTGGTTATTTGTTTTTCTTTGTTCCCACATTCACCATTTTATTTTTCTATTCGTCTGCACAGTTGTTGCTTATCAGCCATGGAAATTTACAGATATTAAATTAGCTACAGGAGGGCTCTGATATTGTTCCCTCAATGCTAGAGAAACCTATTGAGAACTAAAGGGAAAATTATTAATGAAAACTGAATGAGAAGGCTATAAAGTTCAAACAAAGTGTGTTCCCTACCTCACAAGATCTGGATGCATGCAAAATTTCAGGAAAATTACTCATAAAATGGTATATTATGTTTTGCTTCTTCAACCAAAGGCATTGGTGAAATATTTTCATTCCGTGCAAAATATAATGGATGATAATGGTAATTAATGTGGTGAACCATTTAACAAGGAGATAATACAGGATATGAAGGGTTTATTATAAAAAACATGACCCTCACCACAGGACTTGAACCTGCTACTTTTGACACTAGAAAGCAAAGCCTCTGCCCTGTAGGCTGGAAAATGTCTTCTCCACTTGAGATGCAGATCATAAAAGAGTGTCATGGAAATGAACCTTGGTTTTATGTAAAAAGGGTGTGGGGAAAGAGACTAAATCTGTGTGTGTGTCCACTAATAGGGTGAATATTCAGCAATTTTGGTGTTTAGGGTAGTTATTTCTGGACCAAAATGAGGATAAATTTTAAGATATTACCTCTCCACTATGATGCTGATGCTCAGTATGGTGTGGTCTTTCTATGTGATCATAAAATAAAGCTAAACAAAACCAATTCCCACGTGTTAAAGTACAGAGTCTCCTTCCAGGCCAGTCAGGAGAAGTCTGAAACTTCTGAGTCTTTTGGACTTGCTGGGGTGAATTGAGTTTTGTTCTGTTACACAGAATTCTTCCAAGAGGCAAACAAACAGAAAAGTATATTATACTATATTGGAAAATAAAAACCATTCCTTTGCAACTCTCTCATATATTATTGTTTTGGCACAAAGGATGTAAGAGAGAACAGTTAAAGTTAAAATTTGCTTTTCAGCCTAGATTTCTGGCTCATTCCTTTGCTCTATATTGAGAGGAAACAGCTAGAGCTGTTACTGAATTTAGCCACAACACCTGAACCAAACTGATAATGAATTCAGGAGGCTGAAATTGGCTTCAACACCTCCAGCCCTGGGCAAACCTGCAGCCATCCAGACAGAACTAAACTTCCAGAGCTACACAGTGGCCCAGAACACTGACCCAGCATGAACATACGTGCACTTTACCAGCAGCATGACCTCAGCACAGGGAGAACCACGTCCTGTCCTGAAATTCAGAGCAAGTGCTATTGCTGGTACTGGAAAGGCTGGAACCTTGTCCGGGATAGAGCACAGGGAGGGCTGAAACCTGGCTGAAAGCCTGGCTGAAATACAGGCAAATATTTTTGCAAATTAAAAACTGGCATGGCAGAGGAATATGGTCAGACACTACAAAGGCCTGGGAAGGTTGATGCTCAGGGCGGCCTGCTGGCTCCAGCGTGCTGCTCGGGGCTCCTGGCGAGCCATTTTAATTGAAAGTGAGAACGTCTGTGGCAAAAGGTTGGGAAGTCCTGCTCTAATTGACTCTTTCTGGGGTTAACCATCGCAAAGAACAAGTCAGATCCCAGCTCTGCCGTCGGTTCAGTCCTCCCCCATCATTAATTACTGCGGTTGCATTTCTTAATCAGCGCTGCTCGGATCTATCGGAGAGATCCCTGGCGCCTCGCCAGCACCGCCACTCCGACTGGATGAAACACACGGCGCAGGGAAGGGGAGGAGGGCAAGCCTTGCTTGTTATTTCTTCTCCCTTTGATGCTGAACGAGTTGGGTTTCCGACACAGGCCTTTCTGTGCAGCTTCTTTCCCCACCAGAGCCTCGGGATCGTTGTCCTGGTGGCCTCTCTTTGGTTGTGCCTTTAACTGGCCTTCCAGCATTTTGTGGGGTTGTGGTTCAAATGAACTGATTTCTGTCAATGGCTGTGGCAGGGCACTTTGTCCCAAAATGCCACAGATCCTGATGTAGCTGTAAATCAAGGCAAAGAGGCCCTTCAGGCTTCTCCACACTCCATCTCAGCTATCCCTGCTCATGGTAGGGGGGATAGAACTCAATGATCTTTAAGGTCCTTTCTAGCCCAAAACATTCTCTGATTCTGTCTGCCTAAGATTCTGTCTGCAATAGCTGGAAGTGGGATTCCATGTGCACCTACACATTTAATGGTAAATTGGGATCTTCCCAGCCAGAGAAGCCACAGAGCTGAAAAGACAGGCTTGGGGAGTCCAGGTACCAGTAGGGCATCAGGAAGGGAGGAATTTTTGCCTTGGAGCACCGAGCTCCGAGATGGTGTCCTTGCTGCTCAGGAATTTTCTCTGGGTTTCTCACCCCACTTTCATCCCCTTTCTCCACCACAATTCTTTTTTTCAGCTGAAGACTAAACAGCTTTGTCCTCTCTGGGTTAAAGAGGGGGCTTCAACCCACTGCATGCAGCTTCTAGGAACTCACCAGATATGTAGGGATTGAAGGGAATGGAAGAAAAGATTTTATACCTTTGTGTTGCATTTCTCTTGCAGTTAAGAGGGTAAAATGAGTCCATTACCAGAAGCTGTTCTCTGCCATCAAGTTCCAGGGAAGAATAGCTGTTTGGACGTATTTAGTGCTTCAGCTCAATGATCTTAGAGGTCTGTTCCAATCTGAATGATTTTATGAGTCTAAGGGAGGTTTCATGGAATCATTTACCTCGGAAAGTTGGAAGGCACCTTAAAGACCATCACATTCCAACTCCCTGACATGGATAGGGATGCCTTTCACTAGACCAAGTTGCTCCAAGACCCATCCAACCTGGCCTTGAACACTTCCAGGGATGGGGCAGCCACAACTTCTCTGGGCAACCTGTTTAGTGCCTCACACCCCTCACAGGGTAGAATTCCTTCCCAATATCCCATCTAACCCTGCCCTCTGGCAGTGGGAAGCCACTACCCACTGTCCTCTCACTCCATGCCCTTGTCCCAAGTCCCTCTCCAGCTCTCTTGGAGCCTCTTAAGGCACTGGAAGGAGGTTTCTTTCAGGGAAGGCTCCTTGCTTGGATGAAGCAGTTCAAGCCCCTTGACTTCTCTTGCTGAAGGGAGGATGAGAAGCAAGCACAGCCCGTTTCAGCATTTTGATCTCTCAGATTTTGTTGTCTCACAGCGAGACCAGTCCAGGGGGAGAGGAGCGGCCAACCCAGAACAATCACAGCACATTTACTGTAAGGGATTACGTTTTTTTTTTTTTTTCCCCTTGGAAATTTCACAACTGGCTTTAATTAAGTTCTTCCAAACCCAGCAAACGCACACGAGGCATTAGAGAGGGGAAGGGTACGTGTGCGCGCGCGTGTTTGCCGGATGGGATTTTTGCAAGTTTTCCTTCCCCTAATGAAAATTTCCTTGGCTGTCCCCGTTAGAATAGGCTGCAGCCAAGCTTCTGGTGGGCTGACACCCTGTGGCTTGGCCCTGGGGTCACACACTCGTGCCAGGTGGCGAGAGAGCAGCATTTCTCTGCTAATGCCCCAACAGCCTGTGCAAAGTATGCAAAAAAGTTGCAAAACTAGTAGGGTATGTATTTCAAAGTCCTCCCCTGACGTAGTTTTATTATTTCTTTCAAAATACTCTTTGGATTACTGATGGCATGTGTCTTTTAAACAGCCCAGGGGACCAACCTCCCTGCTAAAACCCCTAAAAGGTGCTGGTTTTGCTGTCACCCCTGCTTGTGAAATGTGTTGTCTGAAACCACCTCGTCCTCAGCAGGGTATTTTCTGAGTAGTTTTCTCTCCACCTCTGCAAATTTGTGTGTGTTTCGTTTGTCTGCACGGGGGTTACTAATCAAGGATGTCATGAGCTCTCAATGAAACAAAGTCTTTGGACGTGGGGACCCAGAAAAATGGACACAGTGTACTCCCAAAATGTTCTTAGTAGCACATGTGAATTTCTTTGCACTCAAATTAAGCAGGATTAAAGCAGCTAAACTGTTGTTGCTCAGTTCTCTTGGATCATGTGACAAAGCCTGAATCGCTTTTAGTCACTGGTATAGGCCTAAGTCAGTCCCTTGATCTCCAAATTAATTTTTGAATTGAATGATTGTGTGGGGTTTTTTCGTCCTAATTGAGTCTTCAAGTGAAAAATGCTTAGCAAACAGATGGAAAACTGAGGACAAAAGGCTCTATTATGTAATAAAAAAAGGGAGAGTTCACTACAACAGTTTGAAATTAGTACTTGGAGGCTCAATGTATTTTTTTTTTCCCTTCATAAAATCCCAAACAGTAAGCGATACGCAGCGTGTTTGGCACAGCTTGGTGGAAAACCATGAGAAAGGAAGAAGGTGAAAAATTCATACCAGCAGCGTACCAGCAGACAGTACAAAGCATCTGAGTAATTTATTGAGCCACTCCTCATTTTTTGTTAATTGATAGGGCAGAAGCAATATTCCTTGTTCCCAGAAAGAGAAAGGTTTCAAGGGGTAGCAGTGCAAAGCTCAGAGGTTGCTCATGGACATGAAAAACCTCCAAACTTGCCCTGGGAAATGCACTGGAGTGTTTCAAGTTCTGTGGGACCCTCGGGGCACCCCAGGGTTTTCTTGCTGTTTCCCAAACCCTGGGCTGGAAGGATGGGTAAACACCTGGAGTTTCTTCAAGGAGCTTTCTTTCATTCCTAGGTGGAGAGCTAATTAATATCCCTGTCTGCTAATGAGCAGGAGTAAATGGGTTTTATTGACAGCTACTGAGTCAATGGGGTTTATTGATAACTGCTGAAGTCCAATCAGAAATCCAGGTTAAAATGGGCCATGCTTTAGCCACCTGTCTCCTCTAGGTACATTTAACAGGTGGAATTGCTTTTTGCCCAAAAAATCCCTACTGTTGCTCCCTGTAGTTTAACACAGAGCTCATCACCATAGTTGTGCTTGTGCTAAATATTTTTCAATGCTTAGGGCACATATGTTTGATAACTCTTTATTTCCTATTGTCCTGGAAACTGAATGTTTTTAAGCTGTTCCAAGTTACAGTCACTTCTTAATATAAAAAAAGAGAGAAAAATATTCAAATATTAGTTGATTTTTGGCCATGGTTATGGGAAGACCATCGGCTCTGGGGAGGTGCAGAAGCCATCAGCACCAACAAGAAAGCAAAGAGTTGCCTTTCTACACCTTGGCATTTCCTTTAAACTGCTCCTGCCACATTCAGTGGGAGTTGCACAGTTTTGTGGTTGGATGGAGCTTGGACAGAAACCACCACTTGTGTTGGGCTCTTCCACAGCCCTGCACGTTTTGGTCCATGTATTGTGTGCATGTGATCCGTGGAGCTCCAGTGTTCACCTGGGGCATCATATTGCTCATAAATACTGTGCAAAGAGTTTGATTCTGCTTATGCCAAGAGTGCTCAAATTTCTTGGCATAACTTGTTGATGAATAATGGAAAGAGTCTGGCTAAGTGTGTTCATATATTTAAGAAGATGATTTTCCCTAGTGAAGCATCTGGGAGATGCTTGGGACTTGAAAGGTTCACAAAAACCTGTATGGTTTCAAGTCCTTTTGCTGTCCATCATGTCATGGTTAGCACTTCTCCCTCACTGGGATCTTGTTCTGCTCCTGTTGGGGCCAAGGGATAGTTCTGGCATATGGAGAGGGAGCAGGAGGGTCTGGGCTACAGCCTCTGAAAGGGAAAAGTAACTGCAGACAGAACAAGGACAGGAACTTCATTCCTGTGGTGGAAATGTGGCACTGAGTTCAGAACAAGTAGGACTTTGTTCAAGCAGTTAAACTGAGAGAGGGCAGGATTAGATGGGATATTGGGAAGAAATTCTTCCCTGTGAGGGTGGTAAGGCCCTGGCACAGAGAAGCTGTGGCTGCCTGTGGATCCCTGGAAGTGTCCAAGGCCAGGTTGGACAGAGCTTGGAGCAACCTGGGATAGTGGAAGGTGTCCCTGCCCACAGCAGGGGGTGGCACTGGATGTTCTTTAAGGTTCCTTCCAACCCAAACCACTCTGTGACCCTTTGATTCTAATTAGTGAAAATGGGATATCAGCAGGGTGGGAGACACCTCAGGGTCTGACTCTGCAGTGGGATGTTTCCATATCTGTTATAGAGGTAGTTGTGGTTGGTCCACATTGAACAGTGTCCATGCACCGGGAAGGCCACCAGGATGGGATGACTCCCACAGCAGCTGCCCCCCTTTCTGGCTGAGCTGGGCCCTTGGGAACCCAGTGGGTTTGCAATGCCATCCTTAGCAGACACCCTCAGCAGAGCCAGACCACCGAACCAGCTCTGCTCCCTCTCTGGGCTGCTCCAAGCTCACCCCAACAGTCTCCAAATCAGATCCTGTAAATCAAGTCTCCTTGGTTTTCATTATTTTCCTGAATTAGAAGTTCAGGGAAGGCGTATTCCCATTTTGCCTGAAATAGCAGCACATGAGCTGGGCAGGAACAGGTCTAACCTTTCAGCGGAGTTCAGGCTCCGCCACGTCAGCGATTGTTTCTTGCCATCGCAGTGTAAAACTCTTTTCCCTTTCACTTCACATCATTTCTTTCTGCAGAACGCTTTCAGTGCAGATAATGCACACGGAGGTACAATGCAGGCAGTTGTCTGAGAAAAGAAACCCGTTTTCTTCTAGTGGGTGGTAGGTAAGAATTACTAATCCAATCTGCTTGAGTTAACGCAAAACAAGGATTAGGGTAAAGTTCCCGAATATGTTAATCTTCCTTTATAGAGGCAAACTTTAGCACCGCTATCAACCCCGTGGTTTATAGTTCATGGGAACAATGAACCAATTAAACTCGAGCAGAAAAAAACCTTGCACAAGTTTTCTGATTGTTACCTAATACTTTGAATTCTTTTGATTCTTAATTATTTGCCACTGTGTCATAGAAGGGGGAAATGAAACGTTGTTTATTATTCATTAGACTGTTTCTAAACATATCCATAATTAACTGCATCTTATTGTAGTTGTTCTTTTCATCTCTCCCTTTATGAAAGTAGGTATTAAATGACACATAAGGGCCTGGATAACTGATATAATGGTTGGCAGTGGAAATAGATGGCTTACTGGAATTGTTGTGCCTATTCATAGTCAGCTAGTTGTGAAAAAAACTCAGCTTGTGCGAAGGAAAGAAAAAGGGACATTCAGAACCATTTCTCTTGGGTTTTGGGGAAGAAAAAATACCTTATTTCACTTTTTGTGAACGAACACTCAACAGCAGAATGTCCTCTGGCATTACAGAAGCGAGTCCATTTGGAAAAGCCTTAAATGCTGGTTTAGCCCTGTTGGTATCCAAAATATTCTTACTTACTGCTGCTCTTACAGCAGTCCATAAAATTTGGAAAATTTTCCTGTGTATTCTGGATTTTTTTTCTGCCTTTCAAATTTCTGACTGGGGAACAGAGCAAAAGGAGAATAATTTGACTTGCTGCTTGAGACAGAAATGTCAAGGATTTACTTTTGAATGCTAAAAGGTCTGTTCTCCTGTCAACACCTGCATGTGCATCTTGGGCACATCAATTAGAGAAATCTAGTCCCAAAGCAAATGTTACACTGCAGGATTTCAGCAATTTCTGTGCCAGTGGGTCAGAAAACGCAGTTTGATTTTAGAGTAATAATGTAGATGTTTTACCTAACCAGCTATTGATCCTGGCAATAAGTGGATAGCAAGGTTGTTTTTGCAGTACCACTGTGTACTTGTGCTTGTTAGAGACTGGATCCCACTGCAATCCAATGCAAAAGCTGTTTGTGGGAGATTCTGATGTCACCACCACTTATGGAAACCTCAGTAATTACTGGGGATTTAATTGGACCTGAAGGAGAAGGGAAGTCACCCTCTACTAAATACATTTTTGTGTACAACCAAAATTCCAATGCAATGTGCTTTATAAAAACAGCCTAAGGATGAGACAGTTGGATACTAAGATCCAAGCTCCAGTTCAGTTTATTAAGTCACATTTATAATGTTCTCAATTAAGAGAATTGCAGTTCAGGGAATACAACAGGTCAGAGCAGGTCAGAGTACAGGCCTCTGTGGCAGAGCACTTGTCAAAGGCTCATTTTATTTAGTAAAAATTAGTCAGCTTTCACATCCCCTTGGTGAAAAGCGGGCCCATGTGCAAGGCACTGAGCTGACCCCTTCGTGCTGGAGTTAAATTTCTCAGCAGGAAGCAAGGACTCCTCGGGGGCAGTGACCCAGTGTCTTGTTTTTAGTCCTTTTGTTCAACTCCCTTGATTTCTGCTTTTCACCTGAGAGGAGCAGACAACTCAGCCATCGACCTCCTCGGGACTGGCTGCTCCATGTCTTGACCCTCCAATTCATCTCTGTGCTCCTTCTGTCCAGCAAAAACCTTTGGGAAAGTGCAAGTGAGGATGGGGGACCTTTTTAGACTGACATCAGCATGCCAACAGAAGGTGCAATGCTCAGTGCACCATCACCTCCCAGCACAGATAATCAGAGAATCCTTTAGGTTGGAAAAGAAATTTGAGATCATTGAGTCCAACTGATGCCAAAGCCACCACTAACCCATGTCCTCAAGTGCCACATCCACATGCCTTTTAAATCCCTGCAGGGATGGGGGCTCTACTAATGCCCTGTGCCAGTGCTTGATAACCCTTTTGATGAAGAAATTTTTCCTAATATTCAATCTAAGCCTCCCCTGGCACAACTTGAGGCTGTTTCCTCTCATCCCATCGCTTGTTACTTGGGAGAAGAGACCAACGCTGATAATAAGGGACTCCCTACGTGGATTTAGTTAGAAACAAAGCACACCAAAACCTCAAACACAGCCAGGATATCTCTCCCAGTTTGGAGGGCTGTTTTCTGGGAGCTGAGGGAAGCACTTGGCTGCGGGGTGACAGGTTAAGTGTGGTCTGTCTGCGGGCCAGACACTCCGAGGTGTAAACTGGGAGCGCTCCCAAGATGCCGAGTTACATCTTCTGGAGAGCTGCCCTGTTCCGTCAGGCTCCGCCGTGCCGGGGCCCCATCCTGGGAGCTCTGGAGCCAGTGGGAACAGATGGCACTCAGCACTTGGCAGCATTAGACCCCAAATCCCAGGTCCTGGGTCTTTTTTTTTTTTTGTCTAACCACCAAAAATCTCTTTCAGTTCACGAGTGGTGAAGCAGCAGCAAAACCGAGGTGGAGCGAGACACACCGGGCAAACCTGGTTTTCTGCTTGAATAAATTCGCAAAAGTAGCGAGTGCTTTTTGCAAGCCCTCCAGTGCACAGCAGAAATAGTCCAAGTTTGAGGCTGGGGGACTTTTCAAGCTCGTTTCCCTGCTGTGGCACATAACGAACAGACAAAAACCCCTTTCTGTAGCCTCCGCTGGCTGCGACATTTGTTGGTGTCTGTGGATCTTATTCAGAGCGCTTTGTGCGACACTCGTAGTAATGTAACTGTATTGTGGCAGGAGACTGGAGAGGGCAGCGGATCACTCGCTCGAAAACATGACCTTTTAATTTAAACAAAAGACTTGAAAAAATGAAAGTGGGTCTTAAATGCAGTTTAATCAGTCAGGCGAAAGATGTCTAATGAAGCTGCCAGACAGATTTGTAGCCAGACTGTCACTTTACCCATCATGTTTACAGCCTCCAGTGGTGAGATTAGGACTGGGTGTAGGCACAGTCTATCCAAATTTCCCCAGTCTGCTCCTCTACCCTGTTTGTTGAGTTTTGACAGTTTGACAAATTATTTTGTTGTGTTGTCTCTAGACCTGGAGGAGCTGAGCGTGTCGCTCCCACCTTTGAGTGCAGCTGAGCGTTGCCTGATGGAGGGATGGGAGACCCAAAGAGATGCTGCAATGCTACAAAATCAAGGTAAACCCTCTCAGACTTTCTGCTTTATGATGTTTTCCTCCTAGGTGATCGGTGCTAAACCATCTGCCTCTTGAATAAGGACAGCTGAAACATGTCAGAGCAATTTCTGTACATCTTGATTCCCTCTGCTGTGAATCAATGAGTTGTTTTTTTACCAGGATCTCTGTTTTTACTTAAAGCCTTCGGGATGCTGCAGTGATGACTAGGGTGGCTGTGGAAACCTTTCGGCAGTTGTTGCTGCATCAGAAGATGCCTACACCAAGAAAGGACTTGATTTAATGAGAACCAAGTTAGAAACCTCCCCCAGAGTTAAATTCCCAGCTCTGTGGCCGTCGTGGCGGCGGCGAGCGCGCATTTCTCGCCAAAACAGAATTGGTTCTGTCTTAGAGTTTCTGGATGGATGATTGTTATTTATTTTTCAGGAAATATTTGCTACTTAAGAAGTTTTCCGTGGCTGCCTGTTGTAGAAGCCAACCTCTGTGTTTATCCACGGGCTAAGCAGGGCTCAGACACGCAGTGTCTGAGCTCCCCCACACAGCCATGTCGGTGAACCCAGGCTGGAAGGGGAGGAATTGCCTCTCCGGAAGATGAGAGGGGATCCATTTTCCATGCTAGCTCTTTCCTGGGGGGCTTTCCCAAGAGGAGAAAAAGCCACTCACATTTTTCTGTCTTTTCGCCCTTTTATTTATTTATTTATTTATTTGTTTTTTTGAAGAACATCAAAGTTATCACTCCTGCTTTCTCACCATAATCCCACAAATCCTAATGTGTGTCTCCCAGTCCTTTCATGCTAAAAGCACGAGTGCATGTGTGTTTTGCAGCATTTAGGAGCGTGCTGGCTGTTTCCCCATTTGCATACACCCTGTGTCAATGAAAGAGCCAAACCAGGAAAAGCAGTTCAAACTCAAACATTTCCTTATTTTTCTCAGGTGCTTTAAAGGTAATTATTATTTTAAAATCACTTACGTGATGTGACATCTAATTCTGCTTCAGTGGAACAAGACAAGTGGACAAAAATGACTTTTTCTGTGAGTTGCTTTTTTTTTTTTCCCCTCCCTTTCCCTAAACATTCTTTTTTCCAAGTTTCATGCTTAGCAAAAAAACCCTCTGTAATTGTCTTGTCATGATTGTAGCTTTTCCCATTCACTGCCGCTTCACATGGAAGCCCCGGGAAAAGAATTCTCAAAAATGAAATTTCATGCTTGCATGTGTTTCTGTGATCTGCAGTGTGTATGATCTCCGAGTGGAAAAACTTCTCTAAAAATAACTGGATTACCCTTGCTCCGACGCCATCTGATGCCTCCTGAGCAGATCCCGCCGCTCGCCTGTGATCTCTCGCCCACCGCAATCGGGGTGACAGGCATTGAGGAGGGGGCCTGGCGGTGACACCCCCGCCCTCGACCCCCTCGGGACACGGGCTGGGGGCGTGGGGCAGCCCCCCTCGGCGGAGCACAAAGCTCTGGCCCGTGGCAAACAGGGAAACGGCGTCGTTACCTGGTTCCTCGGGAGGTCCTGCAGCGTTTTGCCTCAAAGATTGTTTTCAGGCTTATTTTCCTTGCAGGCTTCCTCCATACAGAGTTTGGGTGTTTTGTTGTTGTTTTTTTTTTTTTTGAGGGGACTGGTTTGGACAATGCAGCTTGGGGTGTGTCTGTCCAGTGGTGTGTGCAGGGCATCATCCCAGCCCTCCCCACCCATCAGGAAGGCTCCCATGGAGCCTGAGGGCTGGGAGCTGCCCCCTTTGGTTGTAAGGCCCTCCTTTCCCTGCAGCGTCCATCCCTGGTCTGGGGCCTGCAGGTGGTATTGCAGCCCAAGAAATAAATACTGGTAGGGCCCAGAGATCCAAATTGTCATCTTTCAAGATGTTTTTCCTCTTGTCTTCATCTTGTCCACAATCCTCCTTCCTACATGAACATGCTCTTTGGCTTGGTTAGGATGGGAACTGCAGATGCAGCCAGAGCCACAGCAATCAGCTTCCTCTTTCCCTGCTGCCCAGTGATTTCATGGCAGGTTTTCCTGCCTGGAAGTAGGAATGGCTTTGTAAGTCCTTGCTCCTGCCATGCCACCCAGCCATGGCACCTGCCAGCTGGGCCCGTGGTGCCCACAGGACAAAAGAGTGTGTCCCTCTCTGGCATGGCTGTATCCAGCCCCCGACCCACATAAGTAACAGTCCCTCAAGGGCTACCTTGAAAAGGGATTAGGTAGGAGTGGGTAGGAAAAACCACGGAGCAGACGAGAGCAGTAACACATTAGCAGGAGCAGGAAGGCTGGTCCGGTGACTGAACACCAGACTTGGACTCAGGAGATCAAGGTTTAATCCTCCATTCTTCCACAGATGTTGGCAAGTCACTTAATCTCTCTGTGCCTCAGTTCCCCATCTGGAAAAGGAAGATAATGGTAGTTCTTTTGTCTGCACTGTCTGTTTAGATTTCTAAGTTTTTCAGAGCCAGGGGTGCTTCTTCAGGAGCATATAGATGGCACCTGCCTCTGCAGAGGGACTCACACGGCAGCCTTCCATGCTAGAAATGATAATTAATAACAGAGATACCAGTCCTTTAATCATCAGGGAACTCACGCTGGTTTGCAACAAAATTTGCAGTTAGTGCATGATCAGAGCTTTAACTGAGGTTGAATAAGCACTGAATGTAATATAATATCATGGGCATTTCCAGAAAACGTCTTTGTGGGGTCTTGGGACTCTCTGTTTGCAGCTTCAGATGACCACAAAAGTCATCCCCATCCTGTAGTACCTGGGAGCCATTTTCAAGCTGGGTGTCAAGGTGTAGTAAGGGGATTTTAACTGGCAAGAAACATCAGCAACAGCTTTGCCTGTGGTCATTCCCAACCCACCATGGATTCAGAAGAAATCAGACCAGCTCCTGCTGTGGGAATCTGCAGTTCCCTCTCCTTTGGAAACCTCTGTTTCTCCACCACCTGAAAAGTTTGAGCTGAATTCATAGAATCATACAGCTGTAGAATACCCTGCATTGAAAGGGACGCACAAGGATCACTGAGGCCAACTCCTGGCCTTGCACAGCACACCCTGGGGATCACACATTGTGCCCAACAACACTGAATTCAATGCTCTCAGGGTTATGTGTATGTCATGTTATTAAGGGCAATGTTGTTATTACACTGGGGAACCTACCACAACCAAAATCACCCAGGTTACTTTTTGGGAGAAAAAGCCCAAAGTAACTATTTCTAGAACTTTTCCTTTGCTGACGTGACATGAAAGAAAAATATTTTTAAGTCTGTTCACTCTGCTTTCCAGTGGGAGAGAACTGATACCTGTCCTGATTATACTTAGCAACTACCAGAGTCTTCACTGAGGTTAAAAGGAAATTTCAGCAGGTAGGATTATCTCCAACAAGTGTTATATCCTGCCAAATTGTGTTTGGATTTTGTTAGACTTATTTACTTTTTCACAACACCCAGGCAAGCAAAGACTTTTTTCCAGTAAAGAATTTGGCTGTGTTTGAAGACATGGGAACTGTGTTTTTTGAGGTGAATCAGGCTCAGGTGGACTTTAGGGTTTGACATAGTATTGATTAAGTGACTAACCTCCCTCTTCTGCTGGATGTGCCGTGGCTGCTGTGAGCAGTGCTGAGCTGTTAGGGGGCTGCAGGAATGCTTTCTGGTGCCAGGTTTGTCTTAGGACAGTTCACTTGAAGTTCCTGGGATTAACTACTTTATGGTTCTGTCTTGGCTCCAGCCTCGTCTCCGGAGCTGTGGGATGTCCTGAAATTCCCTCTCTCTCCTCTCTCTCTCCATCTCCTCTAACTCTATCCAAGAACCTTGGTGAAAATTCAGGCCTGATGATGATGCCTTCACTGAAGGTTCTACAGATAGACCCCTTGACTTCAGCCCCGGGATCTTTCATCCACGTCTTCTTTTTCCTGTGCTTCTCCCTCGCGCACATCTCTGCTTTCCAACGCTTCCCATCTTGCTGCTCAGTGCTGTACCCCCATTTTATTAACGAGACATTGGGCTCTAAGTGAGCTCTGGGCCTTTCAGTCCTTTTCTTGTTGTCCCTGTCCCTGATGAAGATCTTCTGTGCTTGTTCCATGTATCAACAGTGGATGATTCTCTCATATATTTGTTTTCAAGGGGTGATCTGACTGGAGAACTGATGCTAAGCGTCTGCCCCAGCTGCACCTTATACTTCCAAATCCCCTTTCATTGAACAGGTGAGGAGCTCTGAGATTCCTGGAGTCACAGCACATTCCTAATGAAGAGGGAAGAGTGGAGTAAGTGGAGACATTGCCTTTGCAGTGAGTTACATGTCCCCACAACGGAGTAAATGCCCTGGAGTGAATATTCTGTGTGTGCATGATAAGCCTTAACTAGCCCTGATTATGTGCATGTTGAAAAAGATGGCAAGAAAATTACAGATATTTTTCTCTTTAGTTTTAAATTTCAAGTGTCGCTTTTAAAATTTTTTTTCCTGTGACTAATTGCACCGAAATGTGGGTGGAAGAGGGTCTGTGTTTACCAGTCGGTTGAAAATTAAGAAGAACTGAAAAAAATTGTCTTTTCCCCCATTTCTGCTGAAAATTATTTCTCGTTTCTTTGAGCTAAACCTCTGCCATGCCCCCTGTCCACAGTAGTCTGTGTTCTTGGCATCCTCCTTGTCCCATGGGGTACTATTTTTGGCATCTTCCAGCTTCCTTGTGGTACTATATTCTTGTCTCTGAGTCAAAAGAACTGGGGGGGTTGTGGGGGTGCCAGGTGAAAATAAATCCTGGAAACGTTTATACTTTTCGCCGTTTAAATTTTCCACGGAGGAGGGAAATTTCTAAACAGCTGCAATTTACAGTGCTTTGCTGCACAAGGGGTTTTAAAACATCAGATCTATTAGTTCTAGTCAATATAGGCCAAGTTATTCTGAGAGATGAAAATTCTACCTAGATCTTAAATCTTTCCTGGCAGTGACAGATGCCAAAGCCTTTCTGGGGGAAAAAAAAACAAAAAAAAACAAACCAATTGTTTTGTCAAAGCTCACTTTATAAATACCTTTTGCTGGAATGATGATGCTTTGTATGAAACACACTGCAGAAAACTGACAGTGGGGATGGAAAACGCTGACCTAGTTTTATCCAGAACAAAAGCAGGATTTATTTTTTTTGTACAATTTTTCCTCTTTTTCTTTTTTTTTTTTTTTCTTTTTCTTTCCTTGTAGAAAAGAGAGTTCAATAAATGCTAGGGCTTAGGGAAGAAGCTGGTAGTGGGAAGAAAAGCTGAGTACCTTCATGGTCAAATGTCCACAAGAAACCTTAATAATCTATCTGGAGCTCTTGGGCAGGTCAGTGGTGCCCTCTCTGAGGTGTCGGGGTCCTGGTGCTTTTGATTGTTATAACACCACCAGTCTTCAGCCCTGCAAAACACCTTCAGCTTCTGCTCTGAGCTGCAGAGGGATCTGGGTTTTTAGAAAAGTGAGATTAAAATGTGAGTTGAGGCATCCCCTTTAGGTGAGACGGATGTGTGGGATCTGATTTGGCAGGGATAGATGAGGACTCTGGATGCCAAGCCAGGGAGTTTTGCACTGGCTCTGCTGGAGGTCAGGTGGGCTCCTTCTGATTCCTGACTTTAAAAAATTGTCATCTTCCTGCCTTTGGGTAAAGGACTCCAGCAAGTGGCTCAACAAGTGCAGGAAATCATGCTCAAGTTCCTGGTAAGGAAAGGCAAATTAATGGGACAAGAGTTCAGCAGAGCTGTGACCCCCTAAGGTGCAACTTCTGGATCTGCTGAGGGAAACACAGTCCTTGTTCTCTTTTCCTTTTTTTATCAGGCACCTGTTTAAGTCACACTTTGGGGAATTAAGGGGACAAGATCCGAGGTCAGGCCCTGCACTGGTGGTGTTGATAGAGGGCACTGAGAGTCTAAATTTTGAGGGGAATTGATACAGCTCTGATGGTGCTGGAGGCTGGGTTGGATGGGGCTTGGAGCAACCTGGAATAGTGGAAGATGTCCCTGCCCATGGCAGGGGTGGAATGGGATGGTCTGTAAGGTCCCTTCCAACCCAAACCATTCTGGGTTTCTGTGGTATCAAGGCAAAAGAGGTTGGAGAACGATAACTGACCAGAAATCATCCTCCCAAAAAAAGTTCAGAGCACAGACAGAAGCTCAGCCAAGATTTCCTTCTCAAAGTTGCCCAAGACATAATTAAAATTAACAATGCAATGAAGGAGTAGTACAACATTACTTAATTTCTTCTCTTCGTTGAGCTTCATGAGTACTTGGGCTCCACCAGGTTCGCACTCCTTGTTGTAACTTCTTGGTGCCTACACCGGCCACATCTTCCAGAGCATTCCAGGTCATTAAAAATTCACTCTCTCCTTTTTCATCTCTGGCCGAGTTGTCAGCCTGGAGCGCGAGTTCCTCCCTGGAATGCCGTTCCTTTATTGCTCACTGTCAGGAAGGGTTTCGCTCGGAATTCTGCCCGGCTGGTGCCGTAGTGGGCCGTCGCTGCGGGTCAAAGTTTGCATCTGGAGCCATCAGTTTTCATCACGGCGTTTGTCGTGAGCTGGGGACATCTTCATGAGATGAAACAACACGAGGGCAAAACGCACTGAAATTCGGCCTGCCTGTTTCAGGCTGTAAATGAAGCGAATATTTTGTAAAAGAGAGTAATTTGAAATATTATAAAAGACAAACCATTAGTATTTGCTGCCACTGATTTTCTTTTATGCTGTTGGCAATATGGGCTTGCATAAGGCAGCAGAGTGTTTTTGAAAATAATACTGAAAATTACTTGTTTGTATTTAGAAATATTAAAATTTGCTAATTTTTACTAAAGAATTACTAATGTTTATTTAAAATTATCAAGATTTAACTATAATCTTGATATTAAAAATAATATTTTCAGTAAAAATTATAAATAGTACTTTTTGTAATATTCGAGGCATTTATCATTCAATTAAATATTGCATGTATTTAGCATTATTGTTTTAAAATATTTACTATTTACTATTTACTATTTACTATTTACTATTTACTACTTAAATTAATATTAAATATTTTGTTAATACTAGTTTCCTAGTTCCAGAGAGATGAAACTACGGACAGACTTGTAGTGCATTGAGTTCTATACAAACAGAATGAAAAAACTCTGAAAAATGTAATAATTATATCATTTTAATTATTGACAATTTCTATGCATTTTTTGTTATATATATATTTCTTTGTTGTTTCCATAAGACCGCACAGCAATTCTTTTAGAAAATTACATCTTTCCTAGAAAACTACTTCTTTTGTGGACTAGAATTTCAGCTACCAGAAGGTCTGGGGCAAGCTATCACTTGGAGATGGCTTTTAGATTAAGTGTTAGAGGCTTCTTAAGCAGTCAGTGCAAACAGCTGGATTTTATTTAGTGAAAAATGGATTTTATTGTACAAGAAAACAAAAACTTCAACCTCCAACCTAGTGCACAGTTAATTGCCATATTTGTGCCCACCCTCAGGACCTATAATTGCAAATTAAAACCCATGAGAGGTGAAGAATACTCAGAAAGCTGAGATTAAATGTGAAATATCCCACAGCTGATGGGATTTTGCCGCTCATTGCTGTCACTGGTGTCCACACGGTGGGGTTCCAGTCTAGTGATGCCTGTGAGATAGATGCCTGTGAGAGGCATCTGTTCTGCCCTGCCTCGGTGGGAGCTGCTTGGGAACATCACATTGGGTTCCAGTGGGGATGCTGAGGGTTATCCAGGTCCACAGACAGCCCCTGACACTCCAGCCCGTGATGGGCTCCCTCATCTTCTCTGGGTTGTTTGGACCATGTTTTAGCATGGCCATAAAAAGCCCCTGGTGAGCATCTCCTCCAGGAGGAGATTAAGACCTTCTTTAGCTCTGAGTGACTGAATACCCGCGAGGGCTCCTGTTGCTCTGCTGTGGACTTGGTGCCTCAGAAATCTGGGGAGTAAGACCAGTTTGCCACAAGTGAGAAAAGAAAAGCAGTGCAGTGTTACAAACAACTTTGGGTGCTGAAGTTTTTCTTTTAAAAGGGTGACAATTCAGAAGGACACGACAGCAGAGTGTGGAGGAAGCAGAGTGTGGAGGAAGCCGAGTCTCCGGGTCTCTGGCTCAGCCCCATCATGGTCAATACCCCATTAATCTCCCTACCTGCTCACCACGTTGAATCACAAGGGAGAAAGGTCCATCTGTGAAACGAGCAGAGTGATAAAAAGAGGTGCTGGACACTGTCAAAGGCACCAGGATGCTGAGAAAGCCTCGTGTGTCACTGGTTTGATGTGTTGGTTCTCCTCACAGCGAATTCAAAGCGGGGACACATCTGAAAAAGTAGATAGTCTAATGAGTAAGACATTTGGTAAATAAGACCAATTAAAAATCAAAAGCAGTACACATCTGAAAAGGCAGATAATATGGTGGGTAAGACATTTGGTAAATAAGAGCAAATAATGAGGTTCTAAACCTCAACCTAACACACTCATGTCAACACTTGCGCTCTCACCCACGGCAGGTTTGTACCATTTTTAAAATACAGCAAGGCTTTTGTCCTTTATGGGAAGTATTTTGTTGCCTTCTAATCAGGTTTTTTACTTCACTTTTGGGGATGCAGTAGGATCCAAACAGGGGAAAGTGCCCTCCCTTTTTTCCCCTCTGTTTGTTTGTTTGTTTTTTGTGGGGTTTTTGGTTGCTTTTGGTTTTGTTACATTTAGAACACATGCAAGATTAAGCTGTGGTGGAAATGCTTTTATGCTTTTATTTATTTAGAAGTATTATGAGGACGAATTTTGCAACAAGGCAGGGGCAGAGCCCTGTCTCCTAGAGCTTGCATATTCAGTCATAGAATGATTTGGGTTGGGAGGGACCTCAGAAATCAAGTTTCAACCCTCCTTCAGTGGGCAGGGACACTTCCACTATAAATAAATAAATTGCCAAGTAGTTTTGGTTTGGGGGAGAGGGGGAGACAGCTGCAGAAACAGTGTGGGATCCCATAACAGGTTTAAGGTGAACCAAGAAGGGAACCTGTGTATCCGAAATTCCGTAGGGCTGGGTGGCAAAATGTTTAGACAGATGTATTTATGGTTCTGTAGGTTGCTGTCAGGTTCTATAGAAAATGCTGAAGCCTTTCTTACCTAACATATCACCTGTCCTTCTGGGGTAGACATCTTCCCAAGAGCTTCAGGTTCAGCCTAAAACAAGTCCAGTCCTTAAACAATCTTTGACCTGTTTTAGAGCTGTGGGACAAAGTGGTCCATCTCACGAGGCAGTGGCAGAGCCCTGTGCACCCCTTTGGTTCCATGGAGTCATCATTTTAAGTCTGGGTGGTCCTTAGATTGACAGATTGTGCATCCCAGACTGGATCTTTCTATTCATTTAAAACCAGTGTGAAGTTCACCATTCTGTGGTGTTAAAATGCCCATTCCTGATTTGAAGGCCTCAAGAGCCAGACAGTTCCCCAGTTTGCTGAATTTCTGCCACTGGAGTTAATCAGTTTCAGTATTAAAAATACTTACCTTATTTCTAGAATTTCTCAGGCTGGGTTTTTGAGGCGTTGCTTCTTTATACATCTCTCTTTAGGTGTCAAAACCCATGTTTCTATCAAGTGTTTTCTCTAAAGAACCACCTAAAATCCTCTGTCTGGACAAGTGCTGCAAACCACAATTAGACCAGAATGGCTGCCTGACATTTTTCACATTGCTGTTCCAACTAATCTGTGCAGAGCTGAGCTCACGTGGTACTTGATGGGAATTTTTCTGATGGAGGAGTGGCTGAAAAAATAAATCGTATTTTCTCAAATTCACTTCTGCTTCGAACTGCTATTGGAGAATTCTTTGAAGGCTTTTTCCTTGTTTTGTTTGCTTAAAGCACATCCTGCTGCTAGGAACTGAATATTTGAGCTCAGCAATGGCTGATGACAGATGTCACCCAGCAGTGCTTCTCTGCCAGCAGTGGCTGAGTGGGACTCCCAAGGCCAAGTTTCCAGTTTCAGTACTTGGGGAAAGAAAAAAAAAA
>VZRQ01009627.1:316739-330419 GCA_013397975.1 Machaerirhynchus nigripectus
AAAAAAAAAAAAAGAAAGAAAATGTGAATTCACTCTGCAGAGTTTCGAGGGTTATATAAGATATTTGTGCTCAGCGGGTTCTTATTTGAGGAAAATGCAAATTCAGGCTTTTCCTTGGCAGTAAAAATGACAGAGGCGTAACTCAGAGAATAATTCATTCAGAAATAGGAAGAAAAATAGAAACACAATATTCCATAGCTTATATTTTGTTTTCTGGAACATGGCATGTGTTGACTTCAGCGAACCTGAACAGTGATAGTGCCTTTTTCTAGTCTCATTCTCTTACTGAACACACTTTGGGGTTATTTCCATAAAGGCTCAGGTTGCAGCTGGTACAGGTGGAGGGGTGTCATGTAAGACACAGGGACATGCAGCTGGAAGAGTCCTGTGAGTCCAGCTCCCTGGCATTTTCAGGAATTATAATCCCTGTAACATTTTGCTGTATAGGCAGACCTTTCCCTACACTTATTTTGTTGCTGGGTCACAGCTCTTCATCCTCCAGGAGACAGTTTCCCCCCTAGGTGACCCCTTTCCCTGGCAAGCAAACACCTGGGAAATTACCCATATCAGCGAATCCAGCTACAGGTCTTGATAAGGGAAATATCTCCTGCAAACTCAGGACTTTGGTAGTGATTAGGGATGGATTTATTCCATTTCCAGGGCGCTGTGCTTTGGTCTGCCATCCTGCAGTCCTCTTAGGAGGGGCCTGTCTGTTTTGCTGCTTGTTGCACAGCCCATCGTGGACAGTAAATCTACATTTAATTCATGCTGAATTTATTTGTCTGTAGACTTCAGGTGTTTTAAAGTAGAGGCGAATGTTGTGTGAGTCCCATATATATATATATATATAAATAGCACAGGACACAACACTTCATCCTGGGATTCTCACCTCAAAACCATTAAGTCTTGGTAGACCTGAGCAAAACTTAAAGGAAAATTTGCACAATTCCCTGAATCTCCATAATTCTCCATACAGCAAAACAAAAATCCTGCACTTACGAAACTGAGCAGATAAATACAGAGGAGCTGGTGACCATGAGGCACTTTCCTGTATCAGCCTGACTTGTTGCAAGAGTTCACAGAGAATGAACAGAAGCTTTTAGGATGCTGTTCATCTGATGCTGTGGGACTGAATTAAATTAAATTGTGCCTGTTTCTCTTCACTGGCTTAAAATCTGTTAGGAGAGCTGGTTCTGATGGAAGCACCTGCGTGTGTATGTGCCCTGATACAGGTGGGTCACCCTCCATCCAAAATATTGCCTGCTGTCCCCCTTTAGACAAGCAAACCTCAGACATTTGAATAGGAACAAGAGTAACCTCAAATCTTCTGGTGGCACAGGGACATTGTCCAAAGCTTGGCAAAACCAGAATAAAGAAACAGTCCTGAGGGAGCTGGAGCTGTTTAGCCTGGAGAAAAATAGGCTCAAGGGAGACCCTGACACTCTCTACAGCTCCCTGAAAGGAGATTGTAGGCAGATGGGGGTCGGTCTCTTCTCCCTAGTAAGAAACAGCAGGACAAGGTGAAATGGCCTCAAGTTGCACGAGGGAGGTTTAGATTGGATATTAGAGACAATTTCATGGGTAGGGTTGTCGAGCATTGGCACAAGCTGCCCAGGAAGTGGTGGAATAACCATTCTTGGAGGTATTTAAAAGAAATGTGGATGTGGCACTTGGGGACATGGGTAATTGGTGGCCTTGGCAGTGCTGGGGGAATGGTTGGACTTGGTGATCTTAGAGGGCTTTTCCAACCTGAGCAATTCCACAATGATTCTATGTAGATGAGCACTACAAAAAACCCCCCAAAAGCTAAATTAACAATACAGTTTAAAACTCACTGATAAAATAATGGCTGCAGGTACAAGTGTGCACATGGAGACAGTGTTTACACATGACTGGGGAGAGAAGCTGCTCTCCTGGTTCAAGGTAAGGACATACCCTGTACACAAATATATGTACAATCTCAGCAAACTCATTGTAAAACAAATTAAACCCATCACCAATAATGCAAGGAAGAAAGGAAGATTGTGTGATAATGAAAGCTATGACCCGATGCAGTTATCTTTGTTCCCATCATGAAGAGTACCGAAAAAAAAACCCCAGATGAGAATTTAAATCTCATCAATGAGATCAAACTCTGTTGCACACCTGGGGTCTAAACATTTGGGAAGTGCTGTATTAGTAAAACCATCTCCAGGGTTACAGAGTGGATGGAAACTGAAAGCAGCAGCCACCTGCAATTTCCAGTCGCTAATTTGGGAAGATGCGTCCGTGCCAGCCTGTTTCAAAAGCCCCAGAGAAGCTGCATCATCCCCGCTGTTCCTGTGATCCCAGCACATCCACATCCCGGTGCGCAGGGATTTAGGTGCACACAGTGGCTCTGTGTCTTAAGGTGAGACTCTGCACCCCTCAGAATGCCTTTAATTCCAAACCGCCAGGGGTTATATTCCCCTCCTGGTGTGTTAGGATTTATATCCACGGCTCCTGGTAGTACCCATGGGAATTGCAAACATGAATCCCTGTTCGAGAAGATGAATCCTAACAACTTGTAGTTGCTGGAGTTTTGTCATGCTTCTCGTCCATCACATTCCTTGTACTTATTAGCAAGCTCATAGTCTGTTGATGTGAACTATTGCAATCTACATGTTCCTGGGTGAAATTCTCTTATTTTAAGGTAGGGAATGCTTTTCAAAGCAGACAGCGTTTTGTGGATATTTATAATGACATGAGAAGGTGCACCTGAGCAGGGTGACACTTCCAAATAATCTGCAGAATTACATTCTGTATCCCCAGCCGGGCTCACAGCTCTCACCAAAAGAAAAAGCTGGACTAAAGCCTGGTGGGTGATTTTTCCACCCTGAGGAACCATGGTCATAAAGTGTGTGCAAAATGGCTGTCAAAATGCTAAGGAAAGCAGGCTCCACGTGGCACTGCTGCAGTAGCCTTAATTCAAGACGCACTGAATCAGCAGATCTGCTTTTCATATCTGTGGTTTTTGGAAACAAAACGACTTGTGCTCGCTAGCCCACAGCTGGTCTTTGCTCCCAGGGAGCAGTGCAGTTGCACCTGAGAAGCTCTGGACGATGTAAAAAATCCCTGCTCCCTCCCTGTCCCCCGAAGCTGTCTTAATCCAGTCCATGCCATTTCCATCCCGCGGACATGAAGGAACCCTCCCGCCTCGTAGGAGATCAGTCCCAGCTTAGTGCCTCCCATGGGCTGAGCTCCCGCTCGTGAGCAGGCTCTGGATTGAGCCAAACACCATCCACCAACCCCATCACCTGGTTTTGATCCTGGAGACCATGTGGGTTTGGCTTCTCGTGGCAAACAGGTGTCAGGGCTGCAGGACAAAATCCTAAAAGAGACTAAATAAAGCCGCACCTCCAAGCCCTTTGTTCGTGGAGTCTCCCATAGATCCGCTCCTCTCCGGCCTCTTTCAGCACCTCTGTGAAACCCAAAGATAACCTGATTAGGCAACATCACTTGGAGTGCCAGCAGCTCAGATAAGACACGGCCTTTCCCGTTTGCCACCACGCAGTGCTACATCCCTCACACCAGGACAGCCTCACGGAGGGAGCAGAGCTCATTGAAGCCGAATCTTAGCGAGGCAGAGGTAATGCTGCTGCTCACGGGAAAGGATTTCAAAGACCGTGTAGCTGTAGCACTGTCTCTTTTTTTTGTTGAAGGTGTCAATTCAGCTCAGTCTTCCCTGACAGTAATCTCATCCACAGCAGCATGTGCCAGTAATATCCTCTGTTGTTTCCTTCCAGCTCACAGACTCTGTCCTGTCTCCTCCGGTGGTGACCTCACCTTGTCCCTGCAGTATTTTGTCATTTTGCAGGAAAACTGCAGCACTCCGAGGGAACTGTGTGGAAAGCCATCAGCTTTTGGAGAACTGCAGCTACTAAGGAATGCCGTCATGTAACATCACCTTGAATTGTCCCAACTGTTCTTCAAGTGGCTTTTCAGAGGCTTTAAAATCCAGTTTGTAGTCTATTCTTTGTCGACAAGATCTAACAAACCCTGCAAAAGGTGAAAAAAAACACCGTTCAAGGACCTCTAAGGTCTATCCTCGAGGATTTTGCTCCTCTGAATCACGGAGCCCTGTGTAATAGGGGTGAGAGATCACAGAATGCCCTGAGCTGGAAGGGACCCACCAGGATCCCGTCCAACTCCTGGCCCTGCAGAGGATAAAACTTCCCTGAAAGCCAGGGCAAAGTTGGATCCCTGGAGAAGAAATGAGCACCACAGACCTCACTCCTTTCCACTCCATGTGTATTTTTCAATCTCACTTTCTTTTTTACCCGAATCACTCCAAGTAAGAATTCTCTTTCTGAAGGAAACCCAACCACTGCAGCCAACTGCACTGAAAAGAAAAGGAGTGAAGAGCAAACAGCTCTGCAAGTGCAGCCCCGGGGTGAGTTCACCTGCTGTAGGTCATGTTGTGGCCTGATCAAAGTGAATTTCAGCTGAAGATCCCATAGCAGCAGAACTTTAGTCCATGTGAGGAGCCCCTCTTGGCTTTGGCTGGTATGCCTTACCTTCAAATTCAAATAGGCTTTTACAGGCACTGAATGTCGTAAAACTCTCACTTGTGGGGAGTAATGATGGTGGAGTGCACCCAAGTGTTGGATATTTAGCAGAAATAACCTTTTACCCTTCTATTTTCCTGACAACAAGATTCAATATTCACTTCTGAACACAAAGAAACAAAAAATCTTTGAGCAATCAAACCAGCTGGACTCCCTCAGTTGTCCTGCTCTCACAATTTAATTTTCAAAAGAAATGAGTGCCCCTCATGCCAGGCCAGGGCTGGATCTTCACCTCCAGATGAAAAAAAGTCTGCTACCTTTCAGCGTGGGGCTAAAACTCTCTTCTGTCCACACAGCATTTTTCTGTGAGCAGTTTTCCTCTTAAAATTATCCAGCAACCCCAAGCCTGCCTCTCAAAGGATGAGATATTATTGTTACCCTTAAGCTTATCTGCCAGACAGCAAAGACATCCTGCTTGTTTTTCCCTCTCCAACTGAAGTTTTCTCAGAGTACCTGCAAGCAAGGATGACTCTGAAATTTGCTTGTACCTCAGACGAGGCTGCAAACAAAGATGAAGTGCTGTGACAAACGCATAAAAAGTTGGTGTTTGCCTCTCTCTCTCTGTCTCATTCATACTTAGGAACCTCTGGATTACCTGACCTGTGTGTCAAGTCTGAAAAAAAAAAAAAAAGCAGATTATATTCTGTCAAATGGAGAAAAAGCAATAAGAAAGAGTTTAGAGGACTAACCACAACACGTCTAATTATTTGGGCTTAGGATTTCACTTACTGGGTTTTTTTTCTTTTTCTTTTCTTCTCCCAGCCCCTGCCTGATACTTAAAGCACAAAACCCAGCAGGGAGAGAGGTAATGGAATTTGGAGGCAACTGGTGTTCAAAGCCCTCTCTTGAAATGGGTCTATGCTAATGACGAGGGTCTGTGCAAATTGGGTCGATGTCCCGCGTCCTCCGAAAGGGGCAGCTTCATCAGGACAGCCAACGTGGGGCAGGATTGTCCCCCCGAAGGTTTCACAGGGCTGCACTTTTGAGCCAAAACCTCAAAGAGTTGCTGGCTATAACTGACCCGACCAGAGCAGGACACATTTCACCCCCCGAGAGTCGCCAGGCGCGTGTGTGGTCTCCGAGCTGGGCACGGGGAGGGCACGTTCACCCCGAAGTAACTGAGTTTAATTGCTGCCCCCTGACTCTTCAGGGAAGGAATCTGTGCTTAAAGGCTCAGAGCCTTTTCCTTGAACTTTCTTTCTCCGGACTGAGCTGATGTGAGTCCCTGATGGAATTACACTGGTGAATTATTGCTGAGATGCAGAATTGAGTTTGGCGCCGGACCTCGCTGCAATCCCTTTTTTGTCTCCTCTCCGTACCTACGGGAAACATTAAAATTGCATTGCACGCTTGCACGTGTGGTTCTCACGCAAAACATTTCCCCACAAAGCTTAAAAACTTGAAAGGCTCACTATAAATTAAAAAATCAGTTTTGCACAAGGAGCAGCTTGCTTTTTTCTGAGACAAAGAAAACATTTTTCAGGAACAGAGCTTTGAAAGACATGGCGCTGGGAGTCGGTAAAATATGAGCTGTAATTCAAACCCACGGGGCTTTCTGTTTAAAATGTGGGTGCAAGCATCGTATTGGCACACATTTCTTAAAAAATAGACATCACTGAGCAATATTGCCACAACCAACAGTTTGCAGGCTTGGAGAAGAAGCTGTTGTGTATCCCTGGAGGGAACTGATGCTTGGTTACACTGGCTAAGAAAGCCCCAGTCCATTAAAGAAACCTGTAGGTGCAGCACAGCACCTACAGCTGCAGGCCCTGTTCGAATAAATTGAGGCATTAAATGCATCATATTCACAGTAAGCAATAAATGCAGGTAATTATGGAAATGAGAGGCCAGGGTGAGGGGAATGGGTGAAGTGCTTGCTCAGGTGCAGAGCAAGGCCCAAACAAAGCCGGCGATTCCTTTATGGAGTCACCACTGACGGGTTGCACACGACCTTTGGTTGTAGAGGGAGTTGCAGTTTTTCAGGGTGGTCCAGTTTCTCCCATCCTGGAAAGAGACAGTAGTGGGGAAGCCAAGCTTCAGAATCCCAGCTTTGGATTAGAAAAACTACGATGATTTTTGTTGTAAAAATGGTTTGTCTGTCCTATTTGCAGTTACGTCAGCTGAGCTTTTCCCCTTTTACCTGCAGACATTGCCTCTTTCACATTCTTGGGTGACCATAATTATGTCACTGCAGAAAAATAATTAGCTTTTTCACTTTTTGTAGTAATGGGGTTCCACCATATTCATCTTTCCAAGTAAATTCACGGGGATATTTTGCCTCCAAAAAGCAGCTTGCAGACATGCCCGTGCCCTCTGCTGTCCCTCAACACTTCCCCTCCACAATGCAGGATGACCAGAGGCTGGTGTTGCTTCTTGAGGGAGAAACATGGCTATTTCAGGTGAAATGGCCAAAAAAGCATGGATAGCCTTGGGAAAAGAGATACACACATCCAGTGGGAGACCTTCCGTGAGTGTTGATGGTGTGTGAGGCATCACAGGTCGGTGAGCAGCTCCTGTGTGAAGCCCTTTGCCCGATTAGTGCCTGGGAACTCAGCGCTGATTCCACCTAAAGACTGAAAAGGAACTTCAGGAAAAACAGGGTTTTCCTTTTTGATCAGCTGTGTCTCTGGCAATATAATGAGCACAATTACCCTTGCCTGACTATGCAGCATCATTCTGGTTTGCCTGTTAATTGCTGATGATGTTCTCAAGCTTATTAAAACCAGGCAGCGTATTCACAAACGTTTAATCAGAAATTTCTGGTAACACTTAGAATGGTATCTTTGGTCTTTTCTAACATTTGCCTTGTTTTCTTTATTTTTTTACAAACAGACATCTAAATCCAAGAAAGTCTGTTTAGTGTCCAGAAGTTTTCCTGCTTTGAAACATGAAGGAACTAACATTTTATATTAGTGCTTGTCAAATAACCACGTTTGTTATCTGAGGCTCAAATTTGCAAACTTCTCCACACCTGAGGATGCTTTTGGAAATTAATTCTTCATCAAGGTATCAAGAGAGGTTCAGTTCCAATTACAGTGGTAGATGCAGCAGCAGGAGGAGAAATAGCACAGTTACTACAGGCTATTTGTGGATTATTGTGCTTTTAAAGGGAAAAAAACCCTCACCAACAAGATTTTTTTTATCCTCAAACAATTTTCAACCCAAGCAAAGTTTAGGGACACCAAATGGATTAAAAGAAGAACTTCCTGAGACAATGCAGATCAATGTGAGAGGTAATGGTCTCATCAAACCTGCTGACAAATGCTTTGCCTTGAATGTATTAAAGAGCTGCTGCTCTACTGTTACGCTGTTCATTAGTGTTTGGAACAAGAGGGCCTGAGGACACCTTGCCTACCAGGACTGCAGGAAATTCAGTTTCCCTTTGGTCTGTGGGGTGCTGGAATTGTCCACCCCCATTACCCATAGAAGTACGGGTGGTGTAAAAGCCTGAAAAACTCTTGGAACCCAGAATCACTGTTACAGTTAGTTCATAAAGTCACTAAGGCAAGAGCAGCTCTTTGTTGGTGCTGCCAACTCCCAACCACTGACTGTGTGGTTGGACATAGGAACCCTTCAGCTGTACCTTCTCCAGATCCATAGGATGGCCAGGAATCTCCTTCACAGCTCAGTGTTTTTGGGATGAGTGTCCCCATGTTCAACCTTTCCACCCATTTGTCACCCACAAGATCCATAGTTTACCTTTAAATGGGTAGGTGGCTCCAGAAAATAACTACCCCAATGATTAAAAGCAGAATTCTGGACTGATTTTCAACAAAGCATCGGTAAGTGTTTCTGGTTTTGTTCAAACATTATTGCTGTCTTTGCTTAGGCAAGTTGATAAAGGATATGAGACACAAATACCAGCAGAAAAGTGATCAGTTTTCACCTCATCTGTTTTCCTCTGCTTTATCACCTGATTCATCTCTAAGAGATTTTGGTGGCTGTTTTCTTCTTGTGCTGAACTGTTTGACTCTGGCAGCCCGTGAGTCTTGCCCATTCCTTCCAGAAAAGCTGAAAGACCATTCATAGAACTGTACAATCCTAAAATGGTTTGGGATTAAAGGAACCTTAAAGACCATCTAGTTCCAAAGTGGGCAGGGACACCTTGCCCTAGACCAGGTTGCCCAAAACCCAATTCTCACTAACTTGCCGCAGCCTGGCTGAATGGGGTATTTTTTCCCACGTGGTTCGAATCCTCCTGACCTGGAGAGATCTGTGCCATCCTGAGCACTTCCAAATCCCTCTGGATTTGGTGGAAGATGGAGGTGTTCATCTATCAGCAGCACAGAGCCTGTAAACACCAGCTTTAGAGCGATAATCATGAAACTGAACATGGTCTTGATCGCAAGTGTAAGGGGGAGCTAAACATAGTTTCCCCTAATCTCTTGGGATCTGGGAATTTATCTCTCTCCTTAATTGAATGAATGGGAAATTAGATAAAACTTTGCAGAGTAAATCTTTTAGCAAATGTGATACCCAAGTAGAAAATTTTCAGCAGACTCTACATTTTCACAGCTGCTCCTTTGTTTTGTGGAAGTGTATTTTGAATGTAAGTCCTGCTTACATTGCATGCCTATTAATTCTATTGTACATATTAAATGTCCTCTTTGTAGGGTGTAAAACCAGAAGGGAGACCAAAAACAAATAGCATGTGTTTAAAATGTTTTATGGAAGATGGCACCAATATTTTCTGAGAGCCTCCATGAGTCCAAGGCACTGCTCTCTGTTAACAGCGTTACTGTTCAAGGCCAAAACTGGAACCTAAAATTAAGTAGGAAATAATGGAAGAGAAGAGAGAGAATTTACTACTTAGCTTTGCAAGAGACAAAAAACCCCCAAACCCTAACATATAGAAAAGACACAAAAAATTGTTGCTTGCGTCTCTACCAGCCTACTTGCATCTAGGACAATTTAAGTCTGATTTGCTGTCAATTGTCAAGAAGTAAATGACATTTTCCTTTTATCTCAGCAATTCCTGTAAATCATTAAGAGCAGCATCAGTGTCGTGTGTTATCACTCACAGAAATGTGGTTATCACCCACTCACTGTGAGAGGCACTGAGAGGTACCTCAGCTCCCCTTTTGTAACAGAGTTCTGGGCACTGCTCTGCAGAGATTTATTCTCCTCTTACAGGTTTGTCTTTTACATGGTGGAGCTTAAACTGCCACAGGGCAGGGTTAGATGGGATACTGGGAAGGAACTCTTCCCTGGGAGGGAGGTGAGGCCCTGGCACGGGTTGCCCAGAGAAACTGTAGCTGCCCCATCCCTGGAAGTGTTCCAGGCCAGGTTGGATGGGGCTTGGAGCAGCCTGGGATGGTGGAAGGTGTCCCTGCCCATGGCAGGGGGTGGAACTGGGTGTACTTTAAGGTTCCTTCCAACCCAAACCATTATGGGATTCTATGATTCCGTGACTTTGTGAAACAGGTTTGCAGGAACCTCTTCACAGCAGCCACCCTGAGGTGTTCCTTACCAGGGGGCTTTCCACATGGAGCTGGATGTGCTGCCATCCCAGGAAGGATCCACAGCAGGGGTGGGTTCATGAGCTGCTCTGTGGTGGGATTGCTTTTGGGCTAATCCCCAGGTTGTTTTCACACCCTCTTCATGACAGGACATGCATTTGCACTTCCAGCCTTTATCCAGAGCAGGGGCCATGTTATGGGAACTTCAAGTTACTCCATGAGTGGCATGGACCAGCCTCACCAGAAGACAAAAACACAGGGGTGTTAAAAAGGATGATAATCCAGCTGTTCTAGGGACAATGTCTTGATATTTGTGATTTCTAAAACCTCTGGCAGCAGCCTGGCCAAGAGCAAGCAGACATGGCCGAGGTATCCCACATCTTCTAGTCATCCCTGCCTGTCCTAAGGCAACCAAAGCAGCTGCCAAAATTTAAGGCATCTGTCAGGTTATTTAATTCTGTGTTAGAAAGACTGCCTAATACACAGAAGGTTGTAAAAAATCCCCTGTTCTGAGTGGCAATGTGCTTTCTTTGGCTGCAGCTGTGGCTCCAGATCTTCTCTTACCCAAAGAAATGGTGGAATTTGTCCATCGTAGCTGCCACGGCAGGAAAATACCAAACAACAGAGACAGACCCAGAGAGGAAGGGGATGGACCTAGCAAAGGTGCAGGGAACTGGGCTGAGGAGAAGAGGAGCTTTGCCAGTCAGGGGAGACGCAGAACTTACCACCTGCTACCACAGAAGTAATTAAATTGCACTCCAGAAATGGATAGTCCATCTCCAAGTGAGGCAAAACTGATCTCGTACAGATCAGTTCCAACCTGGAGAGTTATTACATCTCTCCATTTCTAATTACGCTGTAACCCAGTATGAGGCCAACTCCAAAGGCAGAACCTGTGTCACGAAAGAACCTTTTCTTTTTGGAAACAATGATTAGTGGAAGCAATTATTTCTCATGAGAAATTTTGGAAATAATTCCCTTTTCTATCTGAAGCGCCTATCTTTATTTGACCACAAAAAAGGGGAAGAACTTTGAGAACTAAAACTGAGGGGTTTTTTTTATTTCTAGGATAAATATTCAATTTGAGATAAATCTTTAATTAAACTTTTACCTAAGAATGGCAATTTTAAAAGGAAGGAAATATTGTAGGGGTTTTCCACACATACCTGTAAAGTATCAAAAGAAACAGAAACACCAACAAAAATTTCATACCTGTCCAAAAGGTTGGATTTTTTTCATAGACGCATTTTGATTAAGAAGCTGAAACAGGCACTTGACCTCCACACTGTCCACCTCTTCCAGAGATCTGCCTCTCCAAGACTTTGGTCAATGCACTCCTGCTTGGGTGGAACAATGGTGCCATGACAGTGACATCTCCACCAGTGATGGTCACACGCCCATCAGAGCAGGCTGGTTATAGCAGGTGGAATCCATGCACAGTTGGCCAGGACTATAAATCCTCCAGGATTTATAAATCCCAATCAAGGTGGTCCCTTGAGCGAGTGCACCTTGATTAGGCATCTCTAAGCATCAGCTTCATCCCCCTCCTCACAGATGCCACAGCAGAGATGTGTTCATGTCTGGAGCTGCAGCCACCAGCTCAGTGAGTGACTTGTTGCACATGGGGTGTCTCTGATAACCTCTCTGGCCTCACAGGCAGGTCCACAGTGGTGGTTTCTACTCAGGGACCTGCTGCAGTTTAATGGACCTTTGCCTGTCCAGTGAGCTGTGTTGAGGGTCAGAGACAAGTAAAGTGCAGACTATTTTGGGGTGACTTTGAATGCACATCAGACACGTTTTGCTCCACATGTCAGGAGAAAGGCTCTGGACTTTGGTCTTGACTCAAGTCAAATGTCAGCAGGAGAGGCTCCAATTTTAAAGCCTCATGTTTAAAATTGACGTTTCCAAACACGTCACCACCGCAGGGTCTGTTCATTTATTTATTGAAAAGTGCTGTTTGGCCCCTGTTTGTGCTGGGACAGGGATGAGGGGATGCAGGGGGAGCCTCTCTGCCACATCCCTGCAGAAGGACCTGGGCAGGTATTTCTGGACCATGGTCTCCAAAGGGGACACCTCTGCTGGAAAGGCAGCTGCAGAAGGGACAGTGGTGACTCCTCCACTCTGCTCAGAGCTCCAGCTCTCCATCACACCCCCTGCTCCTTGGCTGGTTGGTGAGTGAGCCCTCCACAACCCATTTTGGGAATTTCCTACCCCTCTCTCACCATGCCATGAGCCCAGGTCGCATCACCAGCCTGATGGCCAGCGGGAAGCTCCTGTCCGTGTGGCACTCGCGGGGACAAGGGTGCCTCCCATCTCCTTGTCCCCTCCGCGTTCCCAGCAGCAATTAGAGGGTGGTGTTGCACTGGTGCGAGCAGGGCGAGGACGTGCTGGTGGCTCGGTGGCGTCAGGCGGTGACGAGGTGTTTCTGCGAAGCGCTTAGAGCGCTGTGATCCCGCCTCGACACCGAGGGCAGCGTTCCGCCTGGCATTGTTCTGCTCCCTAATCTCGGTCATGTGCTCTTTGCCATCCAGATTCGCGGTCGTGACCATCCAGCGCTTTGATATTTATTCTGTGTCGTTCGGTCAGTGCGGGGAGGGGGGAGCAGCTCTTTCCTGCCCCCTCCCCTTCTCTTCCCTTCAGTGTGATGGCAAAACAGGCTGGATACAAGGAGCCAATCACAAAATCGCTGCTGGGAGGAAAGGAGGGAAAAAATAAACCCCAAACCCAGAGAGTAAGCTACGCAGCTGTATTTTATTGACTGGATGTGGATGTGTCCCTCTCCCAACAAAGCCCTGGAAGGGTTCGGGGGTGCCCCACGATGCCACCGCCGGCTCCGCTCCCCAAGCGATGCTCGCACAGTCCCGCCCCACCCCTCGCAACAAAAACTTTTGCTGTCGTATCACAGGACACGATAATCTCCCGTATCCCGTCCCGGTAACCCAGAAGCTGCCTCCCCCTCATATTTTACATATTCCCTAAATTCGTTTGCAAGGGGCCAGGAGAGGAGATAACGGCGGTGAGTTGAGCCGAGTGGGAACTGCTGACTGACAAAGTGTGTAGTGCAGTACGGGTGCTTTCTGCCTCTCTAATTATCCTTTCCCTTCTTGACTCCAGTATCACATGTAGCCATGTGTAGAATCATAAAATAATTATGCAGTGTACAAGCTTTCTGGGAGCATGTACCACTGTTTTCCTAATTCTTTATCGCTCCCATTGATCGTGGCGTGTGTGCATTGATCCAAGTCGGCCATCTGGTTGGGGAAGATAAGCGTGCGAGTGTCTTTGCATTGCACTGTCACTCAGGGAGGGGGGTACATTTTGGCTGTAGGGAATTACAGGGGCAGGATTAGCCCTCTTCCTAGGAGTAAACGGAATTTTAAATGCAGTGTTGCAGCTGCATGGACCATGTTGCTAACTTCTGGTTTTGCCCATAGACTGGGTGCATTTGTTATTATTATTATTATTATTATTATTATTATTATTATTATCTCTTCCCTGCTTTCTGTCTTTGGTGATAGAGATATGCTCGTATTAAATGGAGGGGAGAGAAGGGAAAAGCAGGAATGCCCTTCCCTGCACACACTGGACTTGTGAGTGGCTGCTGTGTTACAGGATTTCGAAATGGCAAAACCAGC
>VZRQ01009627.1:334846-345308 GCA_013397975.1 Machaerirhynchus nigripectus
AAAAAAAGCTGCATTACATCCCGATACAATTTGCTCACAATGCTAATGAAGACGGATAGAGGACATTGTAATATACTGGAGTAATTCATGAGCAGTGTGGGAAAACAAGACAAACAGGCTCAGAAAGCCGGGGCATAATTTTTTGCTCCCATTTCCGAGAGTGAATGGTGGTGATTTTAATAACCTGCTGCTCTGACAGATTTAACGACGCCGATTAACTTTCGTTGCTTGATGCAGGCCATGCTCAAGTTTGGGGTGAATGTTTGGGCTTGCAGAGTTTGAGTGGATGGTTTTTGGCAACTCGAAAGGAGCTCATAACACCCCACAGAGAACTCTGCTGAAAACCCCGTGCTTGGGATGCCACCTTGTCCTTGGAGAGGTGAGTTTTGAGCCCACCTCTGTCTCACTTTGCAGCAGAGAACCTTGTCCACGGACAGAGGGTTCTGGGAACCACCAGAGGCCCCTGGATCATTCAGGTGCTTTAACTCTGGCTTCCCTTGCAGGCAGGAACACGATGTGATGTCTCTGATTGCACGTTCTGATTAGCCAGGACTAAGCCGCGAACGGCGAGATCATTTTCACTTCTGATAAAGCCCAGAAGAAGAAATACTTTTCCAGCAAAATATCCAGCTTCAATCTATACACACCCCCCCCAAAAACAGAAAAACTGTGACATCTTTTGAATTTCTAACAGGGGAGTGAAAACTTCCAAATTAGATAGGATATCCTTGCACGCTCAATACAAGTCAAATTTTTCTTGTCTGTCAGTCTGTCTATGATAATTCTAATAAATTAAATTTCATGATTCATTCAACATCTCTGCTGTACACCCTGAAATCAGTAACTTAAAAATGTCTTGCTGAGCCAGACGTGACAGCTGTGCCTCCTCATTTTGGCCAGCCTGGCACGGGGTGCTCCTGTCCCACCACACTCCTGGGACCTCCTCCCCATCAGGACATCCTGAGCAGGGTCTTGCAGAATCAAGTCTTGCAAAGTGATTTACTGTGGGCATTTTATTTGTATACATAAGTGTGCGTGTGCATATTTATGTACTTGTATGGGGCAATGTCCTGCTGTGGCTTTAAGAGGGTGATTTATTTATTTCTCCTAGAAGAAACTCTCCCAAAAATGTTCGGGTCTGTCAAAAATAAGCAAAACGATTCAGAGTCTTTGATCTGAGTTTTATGGCTTGTTCCTTTTTAAAATTTCTTTAGATCCCCTCTTTGATGCTGCCTTGTAGATCGAAAGGCTTGGTTGCTGCATAAACTCCACTTTGTTACCAAGGAGTATTTCTGGTTGGTATTTTGGGAATTATAAGGGCTCTGTACTATGTTAAAAATAGAGAAAAGAGCTTTCAGCCCAGTAAAAAGTGAACTTCATGGAGTGCTGCTGTCACACTCTCCTGGCAAAATACATCCCTGTGGTCCTGGTGCTGCTGATAAAGGTGCCTGCTCCATGCTAAACTCACTTTTCATCCTTTCCTTGTGCTTCCAACTCTCATTCATATAATTCATGCCCAGCCTCTCCATCTGTTCATGTCAGCTTGAATGTGGAGTCAGGGGAAAGCTGGAGCTGCAGTGAAATGCTTGTCCGAGGGGCTGAAAGGTGGGATAGTGGCACCACCCCGGGAGCTGGGATGAGTTTTTGTGCCACCAGCCACCACCACACCCAGCAGCCACCTCCTCACACGGGTGTGGGTGTTCAGAACCACGTCACTCAGAACTGCACAGAAGGATCTATGGAAAAATCAATTTCTGGTCTCACCCCTAGAGCTTGGTACTGGCAGCACCAGAGTTGTTCCCAATTGCCATCTGTAAAAAAAAAGCCTCACAAACCTTTCCTCCCACATTTAATTTGCAGTTGGCAACAGTGTCACTGTAACCATGATGATCTAAAGATATAAATGAAACAAATCTGGCATTGAAGAATAACATGGTTTAATGGGCTGACTGATACCTTTTCATTTTAACAACTTTCCATGAAGCTCTGTAGCATTTATTTAAAAAAACTGAAAGGGCAGAAAGATTTGACCACAAGTCTTCTTATTTTTACTTTTTTTAAAAAAATAAGTCTATTTTATATTACTGGTTTTTTCACTTCATTTTGTTTCATTTTGTTTCATTTCATTTCATTTCATTTCATTTCATTTCATTTCACTTACATTCCAACAAAACCCAGAATCTTGTCTGCTACAGAACTAATTAACTGGGAAAAAACGTGTTTTGGTGGCTTTGGACCAGTCAATACCAAGGCTGGGGCAAAGAATTGCCAAAGTGTGGCTCAGAAGTCACCATCCCAAAATAACCTCGTGTTCTCACCTGCCCTTCATGGCAATGAACGCCAGAGGCAGAGAAGGGAAATGTGGGCATTCCAGAGCTGTGGAATGATGAAGAGCTCTCCATGCTGGTGCCTAATGCTGCATTCCAGGCACGACCAACTCTCTCCCACTCCATCTTTTTTTCCTTTCCTTCTCTCTCATTCCTTGATAATGAATGTGGGGGCTCCTCATGGCAGTGGTGGATGCGACGCGGTTTGAATGCAGCCTGAACTAATCGAAGCACGGGGTTCTGGATGTGCAGTTAGGACATTCCATACCTGCCCCGTTCCTCATTCCTCTGTTCCCCTCCTGTTCTTTGGCTTGTCCTTGGTAGAAACCAGAAAAATGCCTGGGAGGCAGATGGTGTTGACATCGTGAGTGTCCAGAGCTGTAGGTTCCAAACGAGTCCAGGGAGGTTTGGAAAACTCTTTTGAGTCGCAGCCATCCACCATCACTTTGACTGGGGTTTTTTCCCCAGGGAAAGGGGTAACCACAGGTGCCATGCAGGCAGTAGGGTTCAAAGTGACTTCCTTCAGCACTGCCCAGCAGAGCTTCTCACTGGGAAACACGGGTGAGAAGTCCCAGCATCCTCATCCTCATACCCATCCCCGTTGCCAGGATTTAAGCTTTATGGATTTTATTTAGCACTCTACTATTTGGAAATTACCATTTATTTCCCCCTCCCCCTTGATAATTTTTCTCTTTTCCACAGGAACAGAGCCGTAGAATGGTTTGGGTTGGAAGGCATCTCAAAGTTCCAACCCCTCTGCAATGGGGGTTGATAGGCAAGGACCCGGGCGCAGCATTCCCTGAACACAATTAAATCCAGGAATCTGCCCTGCAGGACACGGATCGTGGCGTTGTCCTGTGCTTGGCCAGTGGTGAGCAGAGGGTGGCCCTGGCCTCCAAGGCAGTCAACACAAATAAATAATATGAAGCCCTGGAATGAGTCATTTGTGGGCAGCACACCTGCAACACCCGTCCCACAGCTGTAGGGCTGGAAAGGCAAATAAAAACAGCTGTAACTCAAGCCTGGAGGGTGCTGGGGGCTCGGGGGAGGGAAGCCAGGCTTTCAAATCGCTGTAACCCAAGGAAGAAAATCATCAGCCTATATGCCTTTCACAGCATTTGATGACAAAATGGTTTGTGGCTTAGCCATTGTTTAAAGGCCATTCCTCAAATTCCGTGTTTGCTGTCAGCAGGGTGAGTTGTGGACTCTGTGACTTTAGCTGTTAATGGGCCTAAACACTTCTGCCAACAGATTAAGCTGTGCTGAAACGCCAAGAAAATTGGCCCAAACAGAGATAGGGAGGATTCTTGTTTAGCTGTTGTTTCATTTGCATGAGAATCATTGTCTGCAGACAATGGCACCTCCCTATCACCCAAAGTGTGGGCAATTGGGTGAAACTCATTCAATTTCTGTTAAACGACAGATACTGTTTGTTTGTTTGTTTGTTTCTAGAGGAAAAGAAAAATGCTCATTTTCAACTGCAAGGAGGAGTAGATCAGAAGTGAAATCCAACCCCCAAATGCCTCCAGCTCGTGATGGACTGGGAGCTAACAAGATGGGACGACCCAAAAGAAAAGAATTGTGAGAAGAACTCACAATTAAGTTGTGTGTTTGAAACAATTACTGTCAGTGGAAGAAGAGGAATAAGCAAAATTAGTCTGCTTGGGGAAGATGAAGAATATGTTCCTTTCTAAAAAAATGAGATGTGTTTTTGTTGTTATTTGTGCTGCTGAACTTCCCAGGTGATCCATATCCTGGTGTTGTTTCCATATAAGTGCTGTCCTAACAGGTACTGCCATCACCTGGACTTGCCCCAGGTTCAGTGTTCAGAAGAGGGTTAATTTCATGCTCAGGTGACATCTATTTTTTTCCCATTTCCCCCTCTGTTGTTAAAAATAATGGCCTGGATAATTTGAATTGTGGCAGCACCTGGAGTGACCAGCCAAGGCTGCAGCGCCCTGGGAGGAGGCACTGACCAGGAAAATGGGGAGCTGCTTCTCCAGCGAGCTCCTGGCTCTCAGAGAAGGGGAGTCACAGGGAGGGAGAGTGAAGACTGGCGGCCACCTCAGGGCTGGGACACAGGCAGAGAGCCCAGGCACATCTGGGAGCCAGGTGAGTGTGTTTGGCCAGCTGTGACTGTGTGCTCAGGGCCACCCCGTGCTGGTGCAAGGAAGGACGAAGCAGCCCAGCACCTTGGGGGCCGTTTTCTGTCTTTATTGCTGATTCCAGACACGGGATTTATTCCTAGCACCATTCGACATTTCCTTTCCTCAGGAGATCCATATATATATATATATTTTTATTTTTTTTTTTTTTTTTTTTTTTTTTTTTTTTTTTTTNTCTAGCCCTGATACTTTTGGCCATCACTGCTGTTCCTGGCAGTTACCTGTGGCTGCTCTAAATGCCATCGGATGCGAGGGGATGTTTACATTTCCCCAATTACATTGTCTTTGAACGGTTCTAAACTTGACTTTGATTAAACACGCTAATAACAAGAGAGGCTCCGGGTTTTTTTTTTCTTTTTTTCTTTTTTTTTTCTTATGAATGTCACTTGCTTGAGTTGAAAAGACATGCTCTTAATACTCGCTTTTCATCTAAATCAAGAAAGCAACACTAAGCAAAAAAGTATTTAACTGTAGCATATAGGATTGTAAAGATGGTAATCAGGGACACTGGTAATTGAAGCTTTTGGGGGAGAACCTTTCTTCTGAATCCTTCAGTCTGTTTAATAGGATAAAATTAGCTTGAGTGGCTTGGTGTTTGAAGAGGTTATGATATAATTGGAGCTGCCTCCTGGGTTTGCTGCTGGACAAGGCGATCAGGTGGAGACATGGGAGGGCATGGGAACCTCTGAAGTAGAAGACTCAGCTTCTGCCATACTAATTAGCCTAAATTAGCTATGCCAGTTTTCTGCTTGCTTTTGAATTTCCCTGATAATGCTTTTATCGGGAGTGTAAGAAAAGGAATATGGAAACACGCACAAAGTTCACTGCGGAATGGCAGGAGCGGTGGCAACTGCCGACGTAAGGCTCAGGCTTATTGCTGCAAGCTTCAAAAAAGGGAAAAAAAAATAATCAGGGGGAAAAAAAAAAGATTGAATAGCATTAGGAAATAACAAATGGATATCAAGTACAACCCCTAGGGATTTAGGAAGTACTATGGCTTGCGCTCTCGAACACGAAAGTTTACAAAACATCTGTAAGAAATTGATTATCTTGAGGATTATACACACATTATTTTGAGGGCAGCCTCCTCCCCCCCAAAGCCCAGCTTTGCTCTTGAGTGTTTAACCCAAGGTGAAGGAGGCGGTTCTCCTCCAGGCAGAACCAGCTCCGGCACCTCCGCTCGTGCTCCGTCATCCGCAAGGCCCGGGAGAGGCTATTTGTGTTTTGTGAGCTGCTGCCATTTTTTAATTTTCACTTCCGACCCCAATTAATCAACTTTAACCATGCAAAGAGATTTGTGGCACATTCAGTATAGCTTGCATAAATCTATTTTAATTGAAATTATGTGCGAATGGGAAAGAAAATAAGGAGGTTTTTTTTTTTAATGTTTTCTTTCTGTCCTGGGTGGATAGGGATGGATTCTGTTGCCAGTGGATGAAGCAAGTCAGGAGAGGACTTCTTCAAAGGCATGTTAGATGCATTTTCACAGATAAAAACAGCTCCATCCCTGGGGAAGAGTTGAGGCTGTGGGGAGATACAGTCTTTTCCTTCCTAATTAGTACCAGCCTTGGTTTGGGGACAGGTGTTTGGGGCCAGAATTGTCCATGTCTCTTATTGCACATTCAGGTACTTGAAACTGCAGGAACAAGCCTAACATCAGCAATCTGCTCTCCTAGCAGGGTCCACTGGCTCCAGGAGGCCTCCAGTCACTGGATGAGAGAGTGGAATGAGGTTCTGGAAGATCTGCTGGACACCCTCTGAGGGTGCCGTGGTTCAGGATCTCTCAGGCAGGAATGTTCTTATGTTTCCCGTGAGCCATTCTTCTTCCTCCCAGTGCCCTTTCTCCCCACCAGGCTGTCCCAGGAATGTTTTGCAAAGACCTGCATGAAATCAGGAGAGGATTTCAAGGCCATTTAAAGAGCAGAGTTTGCAAGGCTCACCCAAACCTTGGTTTCCTCATGGTTTCCCACTGTATCCCCTGGGTCCCATCAGAGGTTTTTAAACAGAGCTGTGTCAACTCCGTGCTTAGAGGAGGGTAGGGAGCTGATCTGAGGGACTGTGATGGGCAAGGGGTGACTTGTGCTCCAGAGGATAATTTCTAGTAAAACTGGACTTGTTTAAACACATTCTGCATCTCAGCACAAGAAAACCAACCCGAGGGCACTGTGCTATTACTATTCATCACCGTCTGCTTTCCATGGAAAATCAATAGGGATATCAGGGTTTAAAAATTCAGCTGAGCTATTTTATTGTATTTTATCTTACTCTTTCTGGAGAGGCAACTGGCTGAGCTCACATTTTTAACAACTGCTTGAGAATGAGTTTGGAAGACCCAGGAAAATGAATTTCCTTCAACGTCTCCTCCATTTCCATGTACAGGGGAATTGCTCTTTGGGTCCCCTCTTAGCTGGGGGTACCTGGTCCTCAGTGGAAAATTCAGTTCAGATTCTGGTTTTTGGGGCAATGAATCTGTCAGGGAAAGAGAACGAGTCTTGACTTCTCCTCTTCAGGCTCCCACACTCCCACAACACTTGTCCAGGCTTTTTATCAGGTGCCAACGCCTGAGCCCCACGAGCCCCTCAGCTCTGGCACACACCTTTTACGTGTTCACTCGAGTGCCTGCACACAGACAAGCGTTGGAGCAGCTCCATCTCCCACCCCTGTGGGCCCTAAGGCAGCCCCCTGGGTATTACCTGCTCACGTGCTTTATTGGGGGTTGGAGCCTGCGAATGTTTCTCCACAGGGACAGCACCACCCTTGTGACCAAGTCCTCCCCACACAGGTCTTGCAGAGGTGGGTTTTTATCACCCCACTCAGTCTCTTTACATTCACAGGGTTTTCTTTTGCGTGGCTTGTTGGCTCATCCAACTTCAGAATAATGACAGTGAAATTGTTTTTAAAGCCTCCTCAGTCCAAAACCTGGATTTTTAAGCTTGCTGCTCTAAATTCTTCAAGGAAACTATTCTCTTCTTGAAAAGCATAACACCCAGATTAGATTTTTAAGAGCTGAGGGGAGTCACTCACAATTAGAGAAAAAAGAGCCAGGAAGTCTTTCTGGTTTTTTTTCTGTCAGACTTTCCTCTTTGGAGCACTATCCTCATGTGATAGAAATGTGTAACTGGTAGGAGCCATGAGGCAAACTCCTGAATGACAGACAGCTGAAGAAGGGACCACAAACTGCTGTCCTTGAAACCAGTGGTGAGTTTCCCCTTGACATCACAGGGCACATTATCCAGCACAGCCCAACTCCAGACAGTTTTATTCTCCAGCCAGCAGCGATTCCTGTTCAGAAAAGACAGAACTGCTCCCCAGAGGAGCTGTGCAGCATGGAAAAAACCTTGTACAGGTTAAAGGCTGGACCACAGCCCCACCAGAGCCAGCATGAAGCCTCTCAGTGGTCCCAGCAAAGCAGAATTCCATCGTCAATGAGCAGACTGACCACACTGATGCAAATCTAGAGAAAATGTGGCTGAGCAAATCAGCTCTGACCCAGCCTTGCACCTGTTTGAGCGAAGGGGGCTTTCGCTCAGTTCATGGCACAAAAGTACTTATCCCTTCAGTCCTTCTCTGCTCTTGCTGTTGTACCCAGGAGAGAAAAGAGCTGCAGAGCATGAACCAGCTTTTTGGGAGAGCTCCCTTCTGCGTGGGCAGTGCCCCCAGCTCCCCTGACAACAGAGACATTCCTGCTGTGCTTCTCGCTTGTCCTTGCCATGACTCCTGCCAGCCAGGTCTGCTCCTGTTGAGGCCACACAACACACAATAAAGCAAGAAACATTTCAGCAGTTTTTGCTGACCCTTGAGCTGAATCCAAAATACCCCACAGGTCTGACAAATGGGTCACCTGGCTGATGTCTGGTCTGCAAGCAGTGTGCCTTTGCCTGGGATGTCCTAGGAGCACGATGATGTGAAGTCAGGACTTTTGGGGGGAAGAAAGAGAGAAACAAAAAAGAAAGAAAAAGAAATTTAAAAAACAAGGATGGAATGAAAAAAACCAAGGTTTTACTGGCTAAAGACACAAGCACTGATTGGTAGGGAGTGTTTGAACCTGTCCTCAAGGCCAGAGCACAGCTGCAGAAGGGCAGGAGAGACGCAGCTCTGTTCCATGAGCACAGCAGGAGGAGAACCCCCAGGTCCCATTCCTCCATTCTCCCAACAACGCACAAGGCAAAGCCATGTGAAGCTGTTCTCCACCCTCCACAAGGTGTTTTCTGGCTTGTGCCTCCATCTCTCTGTGCACCCAAGACCTGTGAGAGACAGAGGTCACGCCCAACCCTGCTGCAGATTTGCTTCCTTCTCCCTTCCAGGAGTAAGGACTTTCACTCCCAGTGTGCTGAGCCTGTTGGATGGGTGGGGGGCAAAAAAATCCCCCTCTTGGCTTAAACCAATTCCCTCAAGTCTCTGAGGAGCAGCAAACCACAGCAGCCCCAGAGTGTGTGTGGGATCCGAGAAGCTTTCAGCTCAGCACAGCACGAGGGAGGGCTGGCTCAGCAACGGGAGTCCCTCCTTGGCTCCATCAGGCAATGCAGCAAACAAGTCATGTCTCTTAGAAGAGGAAAAATCTATTTCAGAGCTCTCTCTGTTTTCTGTGTGGGTGCTTATCTCTGGTCACTGCTGTTCGCCATGTAGAGAAGTCTCTGTGGCATGCATTTCTGAGAGGGCAAACTGTCTAAAATTAGCTGCTAGTTTAAAATAAGAGACTGTGCAGTTCTCCAGGGAGGGGCATTCATCCTCCAAAGGAAACTGTCAAGGATTGTTCAGGATTACTCTCCAGCTGTTCAGGACTGCTGCATCCTTTTAAATTATAATGTCAACATGTCGCAAATAATATGGAATGACAATGTCTAATTTCTGTCCTGTGAGGAATGAAAAGGAAGGGAAATTGCCAGCATACTAGATACACACCAGATTTGAGAGACCAGGTAACCTTTCTAGGTGGCTGTAGGAGAATAATTAGCCAAACCATTAATGCAAATGTAATTTTCCAGCTAGCCTCTGAAATCTAGAGGTGTTACATTAAGCACTCCAGGCTAATGCTCTCCAGAATAGTTTGTGTTATCTCTGGGGCCAAGGGATGTAGCAACTCCTCCACTGACTGGATCCTTTATGTTGAGTAGCTGGAGGTTTATTTCCCAAAAGTGCTTGCTACCAGCACTGCTGGCTTTGAGGGAGGAATTTCAATGCCAAGTTGCATGAATTGCATCTGTGGAAGTGTTCAAGGCCAGGCTGGATGGGGCTTGGAGCAACCTGGGATAGTGGAAGGTGCCCCTGCCCATGGCAGGGGGTTGGAATGAGCTGGGTTTTAAGGTCCCTTCCAACCCAAACCATTCCATGATTCCATGAATGTGGAAGAGGTCGTGGTTATTACTGACCTTCACACCCATGAGCGGCCCACAGTGAATTTATCCCCCTGACAAACACGAAGTATTTAACCTGACTGGTGAGAACACAGGAATTAATGAGGTTATTGCCTTTCATGGGCAGCTTGCATCATGTACATGCATATTCCATCTAAATTTTAACGTAGACCACCAAGAGGAGGGGGGTTTTTAACAGATTTTACCTGTTTTTTAGGTAGTTGTAGCTCTGAGGACCGAAGCAGACGCCCACTCTGGGTTATGAGGTGAATTTCTGGGACTCAGCTGAAGAACGGGCAGCTCATGAAGTTGTGGTAATGTGGTTGCTTCAATCAGATGCCCACATCCAGGGCTTAAATATTCTCTCAAGCTCTCAGGATGGCTGCCTATAAAACATAAACAATGCAGTATGAGCAAGAAGTGTCCCAAGGTACACATTTTAATGCTCACATTCCATGCAGCGCTGTATATTTTTCACGTTTAGTTAAAGAAGTAAATGAAACAGAAAGAATCCAACATGTTTTGCATTCCCTTGCAACGGGAAGCTGTTTTGATAAAACCTACAAATGATCCATGTTGATATTAACTTTTTCTTCTTTTTTTTTTGGGTTTTTTT
>VZRQ01009627.1:353134-355634 GCA_013397975.1 Machaerirhynchus nigripectus
TTCTTCCCTTCCCTTCCCTTCCCTTCCCTTCCCTTCCCTTCCCTTCCCTTCCTCTCTTTCTCTCACTTTTACCCATCTTTTAATGCAAAACAGGCCCTTTCCTTCCAACAGCAGCTGACATCTGGTTTTCCATCCCTCTGAACCCAGCAGTGCTGCTGCTCCAAGACTCAGCTGGTTGGAAACCTATAGGCAGCAAACATTTACATTCAGCATGTCTAACATCATCTGGGACTTAAACCCAGAACGCTGGTGATGTGTAGAGATAGATATTTAGTCACATCAAAGCTATTTGCTAATTGCAGACACTCCATTCTTGTTTAATGTTTCATCTGCAAGATTAGTTGGTTGATTTAATTGGTTCAGCAAAACTTATGTTTTAAGGCAAAACATTAGTTGAGACGTAATGTATTCCCTTATGGAAAATTCCCATAAAACTGAGTGCATCGGTCTGTGCTCTGTAACTCTGGTTTTGATTCTGTAGTCAGTCTGCCTACAGAACTGAATAAAAACGACACTTTTTAAATTGGAACTCTACCATTTAACACCAATCCAGCTAGGTATTAAGTCCTGTAGGATTGTTATAGGCAAAAAATCATACGACAGGTTTGTAATTGTTGTCTCGAGTATGTTTTAGTTGGGTTTGTATTATATGAATGGGTTTGTAATATATGAATGGGCTTGTAATTTAAATTGATACAGAAAAGGAATAAAGAGGGATGTCAGGGTGCAATCTGTATAATTAATATAAAGTCCATGTGCAGGACTGCATGTCTACAGGAATATTTCAAATTTATGTGCAAATTTATGTGTTCATACGTGTCTGAGTGGCACAGGATCGATGTAAACATTTACGTGTATGTCCTGTTTTTGTTCACAGACAACTTAAACCCTGCTGGCGCAGTACAGGTTGCACAGGAGGTTCATCACACTCAGCATTTCACCAGAAAACACCCCAAATCTTTGCCAAGCTTCCCAGCAGCGCTGCCCAACCTTCAGGGAAGAGCCAAATTTTAGCTCCTGGGCCCGCATGAGGAAGGACAAATAATTTGACCCCAGCACTGGAGTCAACCACGAGCATTGGGAACCCACAGCTGAACTCCCCTAGAACGGTCAGGGATTTCCATTCCTGAAAAGCTTCAAGAGAGTCTGAACTCATTTTGCTGCTAAAGGAACATTTTTGAAGCCCAAACCCTCAGTATGTTTCCATGTCTGTATATGAATATTAAAATGTTGAGTACATGGACCACCAGAAGTTTGTTTAGCTTGAAGTTAGAGATTTGTTTTGCTTAGAATTGAGTCTCTTGATACTTGGCTGATCTCTTTGTACTGGCTTTTATCTTAATTGCTTTTTAAGCTATAATTATGGTGCTACATCCACATGGCTGTAACACCATTGTAGTTTGAGTGCATTTCTATTGCAACTCCTATTTTTAAGTGTTTGTTTTTTTTAATTCAGATGTGAAATTTACATATTGCAGCCATGAAACTTAGCAAACAAAGTCCAAGTCAGGGGGAAAATCCTTTTTTTAAATAATGTTTGAGAAAATAAAATAATTTTCTGAATATTTAAATAGAGGGGGAAAAAATTACATTAGTTCTCTCCAGTGCTGCAATTAAAAAAGAGGAAACATGCTCCATTTAAATATCCAGCTGAAATTCTGCATGCCATTACCCCATAAATAGAGACTTACACATTTTAATGTGTGTATACCAAAGCCATATTGACACTGCAGACTATCATTGCTCCTTAAGGAAATGTCATGGGCTTTCCTTTCTTGTTTGAACGAGCTGTGAATTTATAATTCTTTCAGCCAGTTGGTTTTAATAAGGTATCGCTCCTTTATTCACATTTAAACCGTTCTCTAAGTACCTATTTAAAGACTAAACCACATCAATCCATTAGGCCACTAACACAGCCCAGCTTTTAAAAGGTCCACGCAGGGCTGTTAGCACAGTGTCCTGCCAGCCCTAATCCCCCTCCCTGCAGAAACATTTCTTCTTTTTCTTCGTCTGGGAGAAAGAGAATTTCAAGCCACTGTTTCATGGCATCCCTTTCTCCACACGGGCTGAGGAAATAACATCAGGGCTGTGTCCAGGGCGGGTGAAAGAGGGAGGCAGTGCTTCCACCTGCCCACCTCATCCGTGTTAGTAATCCCACTCGTGTGTGTGCTGAATTTCTGCAGAATTCTGGGAGTAAATTAAGATTTATCCATCTACAGGCCTTGGGGATGGGTTCTTGCCCCCTTACCATGTGAGAATAATGCCATACTGTGCAAAGGAAGATCCTTTACGTACCAGCACACCTAATATTGCATTTCTCTGGGTGCTCCTGTCCCAACCTTACTGAAAAAGGGAGATGTTTTGTTGGGCTCCCGTCACGTTGAGGGACAGATCGGTTGTAAGCAAACAAAAGTTATTTCTATTTTAGCCTTCTCAGTGCACTAATTTTAGGTCATTTTACAAGGTCCCAAGGCAAAGTCCCTGGTAGACTTTTTTTTTT
>VZRQ01009627.1:360634-372408 GCA_013397975.1 Machaerirhynchus nigripectus
TATTTAAATTTGCTTCTAAATACTTGTTTGATAAGTAGGGATATGTATGATTTATTCATCTCACAATTTACTGAAGCATGTTAGCTGGGTTTTCTTTCCCCTAATTCATACCCTACTGTCACTCTGTTTTTTATATATGTTAGTTTAAAAAGATTTGCCCAACGTAAATAAGAACAATTACAGAATCACAGAGCAGGATTACTTCTGAAGGGGGGTCGGGGGGGTGGAAATAACCGTGGCTTGTATTCTCAGTGGCTATTCTATTTGACTTCATCATTAAGGAAAGTATTCAGAGCATCTAAGGGGTGAAGAGTGGAGGAGTGTGTTTTCTTTTCGATATGATAGCTGCATTCAAGTTATTCTTCCCCCTACAATAGATTTTACCTAGCTTTATCTTCACAGGAAGCTGCTTTCAGCTGAAAAGCAGAAGTGAATAGGAGTGTCATGACATAGGATTAACAGTACAGCCGGGTAGGAAACCAAATGTTTGAGATGGAGAAATGTGGGATGTGGCGCGCGTCGGCGGCAGCGCTCGGCCGCGAGCAGGGAGCAGCTGATGTGCGATTATCTGCCGAGCTCCCCGGGACCTGGGCCGGCGCTCAGCTCCCGAAAACGCACGGCCCGTTTGAACCAGGCAATCTCTGCCACGAATCTAATCACAAGGTAAAACATTCCCGGGAACGGCGGGCCTTGCAGAGGGCTAATTACAGATGGGGCTTGCCTAAGCCTTAGGAAAAGAAAAGCAGGAAGAATTTATGTGGTTTCCCAACCCAGGGCGAGCAACCTGACTAAAGAGAGATCCAACAAGTGCCCAAACTAGAGAGCAAAATTAAGATTTCAAGTCTGGTGTATTTTATTGTTTGACAGAAGCTCAAGAGCCTTGCAATAAGGAGGAGCAGTGACCTCTTGCTCTGATCAACAGCATCTAAACCAAATATTACCACCAGATTCTTCAGCACCACGGCCTGACTCTCACAATAACTCACCTACAGCAAGATAAATGCACTTGATCTTGCAATAGGACGCTAATGCATTTGTAATTCTGTACGTACAGTATAAATTCACTGCAGAGACCAACTTGCAACACTTTTAACAGGCCCTAATCTCTCCGGTTTCAGTTTGAGACCAAGAGGCATTTCATGTCATCAGCACTGGATTTATACTGTATGCTTAGAAAACAGAAATGGATTTCCAGGGGGTTTAATTTATCAATATCTAGTCTTTCTGGGAAACGTTAGTTTGCATAGGAAAAGGGGTTAAAAGAAGGTTTAAGTGATGTCTCTAATATTTCCTGAAAACTTTGTACGAAAATATTCTATGCCACAAAAGCCCATTAAATATGCAAACTTTAATATACATTCCTCAGTAACAAATGTACAGTTAGATAACACATAAAGAATTATGAATGACTAATTATATTTTGCATATTTACAGCAAAGACAATTAGCAAATAGCTTTTATATGCAAAATAAATGAAAAAGTAATTAAGATGCACTAACTAGAGCAGCAATATCAAGTCTGTTGTCTTGTGATTCATTCCTAACAAACATAATAATTATGCATTCATTGTCATATAATTAAAACAGCTCTGTCCTTTAGAAAACTGGTTATTTACTGTATAATAACCTGAAGAGTGGCAGAAGTTCCTCATAATGGTGAGAAGGATAATTAAATATTTCTTCCTGGTGTCTGCTCACTCAGTTGAGTTTATTATCTTAAACTTGTGCTAGAAAACATTTCCTCTGCCGTTCCAAAAGCTCCCCTGCTCCCTGATGGGAAGTTATGCCTTTGCCATGCCCTGCTCCCAAGCCAGCTGTCCAAAACTCCCAAATGGGAACAGTGTTAAAACCCATTCCAGGGTGGGAGAGCTCAGGGGTCTGGCCTGGGCAGTCTGGGAAGGCTCTGGGTGGAGCCTGGGTGTCTGTGCTATGACCTTGGCTGAACTTCTTTGTCATTGCCAAGGATGGCCATGTCATGTCATATCATATCGTATCATATCATATATCATATCATATATCATATCATATCATGGTCTGGGTTGGGCATGGACACATGGGCAGAACTCCATCCCTGAAGAACCAGAAATTTATTCATCCCACACCTCAACTCCCCAGCTGCAGCATCACCACAACTCCACTCTGCCTTTTCCCCTTCCCTTCGTTTCCCAGCTCTTCCTACACTTCAGTAGAACATAATAAACCATCCAGTCTCAACTGGAACCCTTAATCACTCCCGAGCAGAACGGTGATATCCAGCACTGTAAGCCATCCCCGTAATACCAATATCATCAAGCGCTTCTTTTTTTGTCTTAAAATTCCGTTTTCCCATACACCTCAGCCCGCAGGACCCACCGAGCTGCAGTGGAGGAAAAACAATGTAATTGCTTGGCTGCACGTACGGCTGGCCTGGATCAGTAATCGGATTTCCAGGGACTCAGTAGGTGAGGGGCAGGGCAGAAGGAGCAGGCTCACCTACGCAAGCTGGGACAGAAGGACTTAGCTCGTGCTGCTGGTCAGGCTCCATCCTCCTCTCCAAACCCCTGGCGTGGGGCCTTGCTCCTGTCCCAGCCAGTCACCTTCCCAAAAAGGGAAGGGATAACCCATTCCTTTTAATGTTCATCTACAAGCTGCTCTTCCCTCTTGAGTTTTGGGGCAAAACTAAACAAGTTCTGCTGGCGGAGGGAGAATCCCAGGCATGGAAGGGTCCGTACAAGGGGACCTGGCAAGACCACAGAGGTTCCCATAGGAGGGCTCAGGACCAGCCCTGCATGGTCCATGCAGAGGGATCCAGGGTGATTTTATTGCCTTTGGTCCTTGTGAGCTGACCCCCACTGCTGGGAGTATTTGGGGTATCCTGATACTCCCCCAGGAGGGATGGGTCAGCTAAACCCTGCTGCAGCACACACAGGAGAAAAGAAATGAGAGGACCACAGCTCCCAGGCACACTGGAAACAGCACAGTGCCTGCCACACAGTGCCCTCCAGAAGGCAGGGGATTGCTGCACAGATTTCTTAATACCCCAGGGGATAAAAAAACCCCAAAAAACCAGAGCCCTTTTGGGCTTTGTTACACAATTCATGTACTCAGACTTTCTCATCTGCTCATCTGTTCCCCTGTCAGGAATGCTGTGGGACTTCACCTGACCCACATGGATGGACCCCCCCGTGCTACACCCTACAGTGGGATGTATTTCTTTTAAGAGAATTATGCATCCTTTGATGCTCAAGTCCCAAAGTTTCCCCACCCTACACCATCTCTAATTCAACACTTCGTGTTTAGAACAGGAAAAGGGGCCGAGCCATATTTTCTATTAAATCCTACTGAGATTTCAGTGCCTTTAGGACACACTTGCACTCTCCAAGGCTGACCTGTTGCTTAGGTGAATTTCCCAACAGCTCTGTTTTTCTCTACTACCCCCTCTGAAATAACCTTAAGGATGATTTATACTTCTGCTGAGCAACCAGGGCTTACTCACTTCTTGCACAGCCGGTACCCAGACCACTGCTTGAGTCAGGTAAGGATGGAGGGGGAAATATGTGTAAGTTTAGGTAAATCACTGTGATTCCTTGGAGATCCTGACCCATTTTCCCAGTCCTGCAGACCACTTCCACCACATATGGAAGAATGGGGAGCACCAGCCATCCTATGGGGTGCCTTAGCCATAATAAGGGGTGTTAACCACCCTACAGGGACTGTGAGCTCCCCAGAGCCTGCAAGGTGTCAGGATAGAGCAGTTCCTTGCCCAGCTCTGCACAGAGCTGTCAGGATGACAGACTTAACCTCCCTCTGTCCCTGTTTACCCAAAGTAAGAAGATTGTAAGGCTTAGTTAATGTTTGTAAGTGCCTCAGGGTTCTTATACGATAGGCGCTATGTACATGCAAGTGTATTATAATACATGTCATTGGAAGAATTAATAAAGCAGAATGTATTAATTTAAAGGTAGCAGACACTCGTGCTTGATAGCCTTTCTAGCTGCTTCTTTGCAGGCACCCAGAAAATGGTATTTAAGTTAAAATCAGGTTAAAGAAAAATAATGCAGTCAATCACTGCCGGATACCGAGTCAGTAAATATCAATTACATAAAATGAGTCACCAGGAAGAACTTTGATACAATCAGGTGGCAGGGAAAGGACACTTGGAGAGACAGGTATGACACATGTATTCATTTCAGAAGATATTTTGTTCTTCTTGGAAACGTGGCTTTTGTTTTGAGCACCTCCATTTTCTTCATGGCCTTTCGAAGTATTGGGAACCCCAGAAGCAGCTGGACACAAAAGCAGAAGGATGATCCTTTTGCCTCAAAACTTTGGTGGCAGACAATGTGAGCTCCCAGGAAGGAACCAGGAGATCCCCTATGACTTTGTCTGAAATCAGGGTGAGTATCAAAAGCCCTTTAAGCATTCCCAAGCACAGAAGCATCCACATGTTCAAAGCACTGGGAGGAAGTAAAGTGCAGGCAGAGCAGGGTGGGCAGGCTGGGAGTGTGATCACAGACCTGGCAAGTGAGGGGTGGCACTGAAGCAACTCCAGGAATAAGGATGAACTAGGACCTGCATGTAGCCCAGAGTCAGGGAAATGGTGATGTAGGAGCAGAGCTTCCATTGCCAGAGGATCCCTTGGAGAACTCAGGAACCTCTCTTGTGCTTACAGACACACAATCTTACAGAGGCCAGCTCCCTCTTTCAGCCTTTTCTTTAATCTTAAATCAAAATCTGGGTTGTTTGTTTTTTTTACTCTTCCAAGGTGCTGCACCCCCTGCTTTCCTCCTCCTCCCACAGAAGTCACCCCCAGGCTTGTCCCCCTGGGCACAACCACAGCACTGGGCCAGCAGCCAGGCTTTACCTCCAGTACAGGTATATTCACCCTGGCTTATGGGGAGGCAAAAGGAGCCTTTGGTAAAAGAATAAAATCAGCTCTTTCTCTCTCTTTCTTTCTCTCTCTCTCTCTCTCTCAATCTGCATAAAATAAAGAGAGAAAATAAAATTCCAGTAGCTACAAGCCAGGGACATTATACTGTCATAATCCAGAAATGAACATTGATTCTGAAGAAGTCGCTTCTTCAAACTTTAACGCAACAATTAAGTATTCCATTGTCATGGCTCAATTAAATGGTATGGCCTGAGAAAATTGGGGATTGTAAAGTGAGGATGGAATGTGCTTTGATCCTCTTTCCAGGGTTATTGTTTCATTAATAAATGAACATGTCATTTGTCTCACCAGAGGGAGCTCCTGCCCTCCAGGCTTTTTCCCTTTTTTGTTCAGGTTTTATAAAGATGAATTTCCAGTGCTCTGAAATACCATGGATTAGTAGTTAAGCCTGACAGCACTTCGGGGAGTAGTGGGCTTAAAGTGCCTCACACAGGTCTCCAAAGCACTTGTTTACTAATAGAGGAAATCAGCGACCGTCTGCAGCTGCTGATATCGCATTACCATTTGGAAAGACAGTAGCTGAGATAACAAATCACACAGTTTTAATAATTACTCCTGCATTCCAGTTTTTTGTTTCCTGCGTTACTGCAAAGGCTGGATTTCTTCCAAATAAACAGATAAAAACAGTATGGAACTTTTATCTTTTAATGATAATGACAACACATCATGTTTCACTAAAAGTTTCCTGCTGAATTTTTTTCTGATTTCTAGAGTTTCAATAAAATGTAATTATACTTTATAATTCCACTCTTTTAATCTTCACTTCAAAAACTATTCACAGTTAGCAAGTTTGCTAGGCACGGAGAGGGGGTGAGGAGCAGGAGCAGACTTCCCCCACATCGGGCTGCTCATAAATTCTGTCTGGGGGTAAACCTGTCATTTAAACGGCACAAACTGAGCTGCTTTGCATTCAAATTAATACCTAGTTTAATTTGAATATAAAATAGCTCCATTTATGTGGTTATTAAGAAAAAGTAACAAAACCGTTTGGCGATGAATGGATGTTTAAGATAGGATACACTCGCAACCTATTTCTTTTCCGTACTTGGGGGTTTATTTCTCCTTTTCTTAATCCCTTGGATACTTTAGAATCGGGATGTTTTCCTATCGATAGATAAGGCTTTAAAACAAAGCAGTATCTATGAATTCTGGGTGGTTAATATATAATCTGGGAGTCAAAAACTTCCAATTAACCCAATACTGAATTAGGCTTCACGTGTTTTGTTCGAATACATCTTCCCATCTTGTCTTTTCCTATGCTCAGAAAAAAAGCCAGCGGTGTCAGTCACAACTTTTCTTGCTAAATAATTTCACAGGTTTATTTAGGAGAGCAGAGAAGAGGAGGAAGAGAGGAACACCACAATTAGACCTTCCTCTTCCAACTCGAAAAAATATCCAGACTTAAAGGTAAGGTAAACTTTTCTCACAGCTTTTAGTTTGCTTACCATCAGCCCATGTTCCACTGGGTGATTAAAGAAAGCTTTTTTAAAGCATTACTTCAGAATGATCTTAATTGGTGCAAGGTTGAGCCCTTTCTAGGAGGGGAGGGAAAAGGTTGAATAGCCTTTTCAAGTCACATGAAAGTTTCTAGGATGAATGTACGATAATTAGATTAATAAGTAGCTTAATTTATCACAGCTAAGGATTTCAACAGCCACACATTAGAGCAAGAAAAAAAAGATTAGTGTGATTCCAGTTTGTAAAAAATTGTACTGAAACTTGATTAACCTTAAATACAAAGTGCCTTTCTTTTTTGTGTGTAAATTCAGTAGTTAAGGGGGGAAAAAAAAACCCCACTGAAATAATCAGAAAAGTCTTGTTCCGTTCTTTTCTGTTCACTAGCTAATGAGAGATAACAGGGTTTTGCAAAACAACTTTTCCTGGTGATGTTGTTCTTCCTACAAGATGGATTTGGAGGAAATCTGTGATCCCCTGCCACTGCTGCGGACCCCGAAGATCTGTGTGAGGTGTGAGACAACATTTGCAGGGCTTAAAAACATCTTGAGCATCAGCCACTTTCATTTTAAAATGAGAGAAAAGGAAGCGGCAAGAAAATGGGTGAAATATTTATTTAGATATCGTGGAAAGTTGTATTCACCTTGGTGACGGTAATGCAGAAGGGCTGAGCAGGCAGAGGTGTGGGAAGCAAGTGGAGGCAAGGCTAACGAGGAGGGTGCAATTAGGGGTGACAATTAGCCGGGCAATATTCGCTCACACAGCGCCAGTATCAGCCTAAAATCAAACGTGGCAAAGGCAAGAGCAGAGTGCAAAAAGCCCTCACCCACGGATGGGAGATTTGTGTAAAATCCCGCCAGAGCATCCAGCTTTTCCCCCCGCCACCCTTCCTGCTTCTTTGCAGGACAATCCCTTAATAGAGAGCGAAATCTGCTGGGCTTTTTTGATGTTGCCATCCACCGCCGAGGTTGCTTTCGGTGGTGTCATTATTTATCAGCGCCAACGTCAGCTTTCATTAATCCAACTCCTCACCACTTGCATCGCGGCCGACAAAAATTCCCCAGTGCTTTTCTGTGCAGCCGGCTGGCAGCGGGGCGAGCAGAGCCCACGGAAGGTTCTGGAGGGTGGTGGTGGTGCTGGTGGTGCTGGTGGGGTGGTCCCTGTCAGCGCTCACCAGCTGTGGTCATTTTGAGGAGGTTTAATGCAAAGCCAGCGGTGGCGAGGCGTGGGGTGCTGGGTTTGGGGCTCCCCGTCCCGAATCCCTCTTTGGAAGGGGGATGAGAAGGGGGAAGGTTGGCTCGCGTTCGTGGGAAAGCACAAGTGAGGCTGCTCGGAGCCCACCGAATAAAAAAGAAAAAAAAAAAAAAGAAACAAAATGAAAACAAAAAAAGGTAATGAAGGGGAAAGAGGGGAAAAGGGTTTCTTTAATTTTATCTCACACTTCAGAGACGAGTAAGAGCGCTAATGAAAAGGAGGGTAATTATAGCCCAGATAGGGCCTCTTGCACACGCTGGAACGTGGGGAAGGTTAGCTCTGGCAAAGGGAGATCATACAAATCAGAGTGGCTGAGGGCACTCATGCATCGGCCTGTTTGATAAGATTGATAACTGTAACCAGTAGCTTAGGAGAATCGATTTCCACTGCCGGGGATCTCTCCGGATGCTCTCATCTTTTCTTCTGTTTACATGAAAGTGAAGCTTTAAAGATGTTTTATCATCTAATGGCGAATATGACACACAGTTACAAACGGAATCTTTTTTTAATCTCAGAATGGAAAATTTAAGCGGGGCAGTGATTCGCTTTAATTATGTATATTGAACAAATTTGAAGAGATGAGAAGAAACTTGTTTTTCAGCCCACTGAACCCAAGTGCTTGCCTGTAATCTAAAATGGATATCTAATTATTGTTTAACATTATTTATTTAGGAGGAGTTACGACCTCTAATTTGCCTTTAAATGATTAATTTAGTGTTTAAATAAAGCTCCTTTTATTTAATAATGTTTTCTTTAACCAATCTTCACTAATGTCAATAAACTCTTTGTTTAACCTTCTTAAAGGAAACATTTCCTCAGCTCTGAGACAATTATGAATTACCAAAACCCATATAGAAAAATGAGCTAAGTAATTACCTAATATTATTGCAGTGTGCTTAAGAAGAGAATATTCCACCAATAACATAAGAGAGATGAAACAAGCTTTTCTAAATGCTGAGCATTTTTAGGCAGTCTGCCTCTTCTTGAGGTGATAAGGCAGCACAGAAATACCCCAAAATACTCACAGCTTGGCTAAATAAACTCTGCCACTTCCATTATCATCCTAAAGAGGTTCTTGGTTCATGTCCCAGGCACAAACAAAGCAGCACAAATATCCCCACTCCGTATGTAGGGACGTGGTCAGAGGCAATGCAGGAGACTTCCTCCTGTCCTCAGCCCTCAGCAGGGCACCCTCACCTGTGCCCAGGGTGACTTTGCATCACCAGGATGCCCCTCTGATGTCCAGGACCAGAGGGAATGTGTCAGACATGGGGCAAGGGACAACCAGTCACACCTCAGAAACTCCTCTCCGGACATTTGTCTCTTTTGTGGAGCAGGCTCTCATATTTATATCACATTAGATACACAGGCCGCTGATTTTGAAAGCAAAGTGCCTTTTGGGGGTCATAGAATCATGGAATAAATGGAGTTGGAAGGAACCTTTAAAGGTCATCTGCTCCAACTCCCCTGCAGTGAGCAGGGACAGGTGTGACTGCTGTGCATTAACTGTGAAGAACAGGTGCTACACAATAAATTGTGGTTTTGATAATGCAGGTGCTTTCCTGGCCTTGCTTAGATCCTCTGTACTTAGCCCTGGAGCATGCTGGAGCTTGGAAGACCACAGGAAAAAAAACAGGCAGCACAAACAATTCAAAACTGATGTCCAAGAGGCCAGAAAGTGGCAGGAGGTAAGTGGTGGAGGAGAGAGAGGAGAGGCAGAGCTTTCAGGAGGAGCCGGATGAAACAGAAAAGCTAGGAGTGGAAGAAAGTGCTGAGAAAGAGTAAGGAGAAACTCACTGTCCACAGAAGCTGTGGCTGCCCCATCCCTGGAAGTGTTCAAGGCCAGGTTGGATGGGGCTTGAAGCAACCTGGGACAGTGGAAGGTGTCCCTGCCCACAGCAGGGGGTTGGAACAAGATGAGCTTTAAGGTCAGGCAACAACTGACAGAACAAGAGGACAGAGTCTTAAGCTGTGCCAAGGGAAATATAGGTTGGATATTAGGAAAAAGTTTTTTACAGAAAGAGTGATAAAGTACTGGAATGATCTACCCGGGGAGGTGGTGGAATCAGCATCCTTGGATGTGTTTAAAAGAAGATTGGATGTGGCACTCAGTGCCATGGTTTAGTTGAGGTGTTAGGGCGTGGGTTGGACTCAATGATCTCGAAGGTCTCTTCCAACCTGGTGATTCTGTGATTCTGTGAACCCAAACTATTCTGTGGTTCCATGAATTAGAAAATACAAAATATCCAAGGCTAGCTCCCGTGGTGGAGGTCTGAATAGAGCTGTGCTCATGTCCAGTGTGGGAAACGTGCTGCCTGCATTGTAGGCAGAGCTGAAAGGGTTCTCAAAGCTCTTCTCTTGTACAGCAAAAGCAGCAGCAGAGCATGGCAGGTTCTCTGCAGTTACTCCTTCCAGGTTCTGGTGAAGATCCCAGGATGAAGAAGAGGAGAAAGTGTCCAGATTGGAATGAAGAGGGCTGAACAACAGTGAAGGGCAGCACGAAAGCCACAGCAGTGCAGGTGTAAAAGGAACAAGGAAAAGAAGGGAAACAAGCACTGACAGGAGCACTTGGCAGTAAGAAAGAGGAAGATTGTGAAGGGAGTCTGGTGATGAAAAGGTTGTATCTAAAGGGATCCATTAACATGGAGGGGGAATTAGGAACCCACTTAGCTCTGCAATAATTACTCTTGCAAAATGTGGTGGGTCAGTTTGAGGAGGCAGGAACCTGGTCCCAGTGCCAGATCATGGCTTCAAGGATGGTGGGAGCTCGGAGTCAGTGTGGTGGGACTGCCACACCCAGCCAGGAGCCAAGCTCCCTGCCCACCAGAGACTGAGGGGTCACCCAGGGATGTCAACACTCCTGCTCCCCAACACCTGAGAACACCCAACACATCCCTGCTCTGTTCATCTGCTCTCCGTTTCTCCCTTCCCTGGAACAACAGATTCCCCTTTGGGGCTTCTTTTTTTTTTCATTACAACTATTTTTGTTACAAGATTTTTTGGACTATGTTCTAAAGTTTGGATTTTATAGTCTCAGTTTTTTCCCCAAACATATGGACTAAGGCCTCACCCAGGCTGTAGATGTCTAGAACAAGGGAAATCTCTAATCCTTTTTCTCAGTGATATGACACTGAGATGGCCCTTTTGCTACTGGCTTGGTCAGAGGAATACCCACGGGCAGCTTATTTGTTCTCTCCCACCTCGTTCCAGCACTTGTACCCCATCCCCTGAAAACTCAGAGTGTCTGAGGCCACACAACCACAGAGTCCAGCTGATGTTATCATTACAACCAGGAGTCTCTTTTAACACTCACCCACATGCTGGTCTCTGGGTAAGTGATGATTTGGACCTGCAGCATGAATGAGGATGGTCTGGGAGGCCCTCAAAGTCTCTTCCAGAGTTGGGATGAGGTCCCACCATGACATCTCCTTGATGCTGGTACAGCACACGTAGAATGAAGGCTTGAATCCTGTCTTCAGCTTTGCCCTTGGTTCTCCAAAGGTTCTCTTCCCACAAACGCAGCTGGGCCCACCAGTCCAGATGTTCCAGGAGAGACAAGACTCCCACAGCCCCTTTGAGAAAGGTGAAGGAAAGGTTGGTGAGCAACTCAGTGTCTTGAAATCTTCATCCCACAGCCCCCCCCCGGACTGCTGCCCCTGAGATGTGACAGGAAGCCAAGCACAGTTTCAGCTGGGTCACAGGTAGATGGGGAGGTGTGTTTGCCCTCAGGCAGCCTGAGGACGTGTCACCCCTCCTGAACACAGCCTGTTAGAGAGGGATCTCCTCCTAGATAACCATTTCCCTCCGGGCTGCTGACTCCAGGAGTGGCCTGCTGCTCATCCCAGGTAAAGAAGGGCCTGGTTAGAAGGTCCTGCCCCACCTTGGATGCAGTATGGACAAGTCCCTCAGGACTTGCTTGGCAGTGCCACAACATCCAGACTTGACCCACAATGCCCACTGAAGTCCTGCTAAGGTTAGAAGGTGACATGGCTTGTCCCAGCAGACACAGGAGGAATTTTCCCAAGAAACCCCCAACAGCCTCTGCTGTGATATGCAGAAGTCCTCTGTTAGCCTGTGTGCAATCCTCAGATAGGAACAGGACACATACAACTTTTTTACTATTATTATTATTATTA
>VZRQ01009627.1:389740-403318 GCA_013397975.1 Machaerirhynchus nigripectus
TTTTTTTTTTTTTTAGTCACAAGACAACGCACGAAGTTGTCAGGTTGTTTTATTTCTTTTGTTTTCTGGGCGTATGAAAAAAAGGAAAAATCATAATACAGGGAAGGGAGGGGAGGAGGAAAAGTTTTGAAACTCTTCCCAGCTGTTCCATATGGTGAGTGAAGGCTGAATTTCTGTGTGCACTGTGGCAATTTTGCTCGCTGACTATTGCATTTATTGACAAGGATTACACCAGCTCCCTATCACGTCCTTTAATGCTGTACCAAAAGGTGAGGGAATTCCCCACGTCATCCTGGCCGAAAGAGACTACAGGAAACCTGAATTTCTTCTTCTCAGAACCTCTCTTTTTTCTCCCCCCTCGGCTTAGCCTCATTAGGGACACTCAAAACCAGCCACAAACCCTCCCCTCAAATTAACTGGGACATATTATTTTACCCGTGCAATGTGGAAAATGCCAGAGGCCACATCCAGATAGCCGGTGCTTACAGCACCACTTTAATTATCCTTAAAAAAACCCCAAAACTCCTGCGTTCCGAGCAGGAAGGGGAGGCCAAATCCCCACAAGCTGTTACTCGTGTGAGTAATCCCGTCTCCCGCAAAAGCCCTATTCAGGGCAGCCGCCAAGATCCAGCCCCACGCAGGACGGTGAGGACGGGCGTAAATCCAGGGTCTGCCAGCCCGACAAGGGCCGCTGGAAGAAATCCCTTGCCATTTACAACTTGATCCGCCTTTAAAAACATCCTCCCCGGGCTGTAGCCGGGGCAGGGGGAGCCGTGGTGTTTCGGGGCGGCTCTGCTGACTTCCCCGGACAACCCCTGGCACCCTAAGAGAGAAGCTGAGGTGAGCAGTTGCGTAAGGGCCGCTGATGAGATTATATTAATTACTTTTCAGAAGAAGGAAGAAAAGAGGGAGGGGGAAAAAAAAAAGGGGGGAAAAAAAAAAAAGAAAAGAGGGGGTAGGAGTTTGGTGGAAGACTTGAGAAGCTTTCAAAGCCGCCGAGCTCGGGTTGCAGGCTAAAGGATAAAGGAATGCCCTTTTGTTCCCACACATCTCTCCTTACGTCACAACGAGCCCAATTTCTTCTGAATTCTGGCTGACTTTGCATGTAGTAAATAATTTGGAAGGGACGACAGACCAGGCGAAAATGATTCACAGCAGAGAGTTGTTGCAGTTCATCGTGGAGGATCCAAAGGGGAAAGCGTTGCTCACGGGAAAGCATTTTCATTCATTAAAATTTTTGCTTGAGTTTTCCTTCCTGTGAGCCAGTAAAGACCATATTTTTTCTGTGCCATAACACGAGAAGACTTATAAACATCGCTAGGGCCAAAGTGTTGTTGTCTTTAAATGAAATAAGCCCTGTTAGACTGCTGTGAGTTAGCTCGAAAGCAACACTAATGTGGCAAATTATCCCACTGATTTTAGGCAGGGTTCTTCATTGATTTTTGCATTAAAAAAAATGGCTGTATGAGCCAGCCCATGGTGGCTAACTTCTTAATATCAGAGCACCGTGAAAGGTTAGGAAGGGACTTCTGCCCTTCCACTGAGTTTTAAGGACATGGAAATTTTATAAAACCCATGTGCTGTTTTCTGGCTATCAGCGCTGGAAATGAGACCTGCTCTTCTTTGCTGGATTTAGAAGCAAATAGATTCAACGTCCCCGCAGGACAATATTCCCAATTCCCTCCAGGCCTGCAGTCAGCTCCTTTCTGCCTCCATCCCAGAGATCCAGAGGCAGGATCAGGCCACGCTTTGGTGCTGAAAAACCCTCTCATATTGATTTATGTGCTTAACATCGTTTCAGAGAGGCCAAAGCAGAGGCAAAGGTCCCCCCTCCCATTTTGTATTCCAGAGGACTGATGATAACTGAGAGGAAATTCTCAGTTTGGCCCATGATGGGGCTCACTCAGAGGAGCTCCCCTGCCTTTTTTGGGTAGATTTGTGGAGAGGAGCAGGGATGAAAACCCCTTGGAGGAGAGATTCTCGGCCGCCACGCATCCAGACCTCCCCGTGCCTCATCCTCCTGCTCCTCCTTCTCCTTCAGCACTGCTCCTTCTGCAGGGCTCAGCCCCGGTGACACCAACTGCGGGGAAGGATCCTGTCATCCATTTTCCGTGGGGAAAATTACGCAAGGCATAAAGAGGAATATCATATTTTTCAAAACAGGATATTGGAAGAAATAAAAATCTCTTTCCTTGGTGTGTTAAAAGCACTCAGCGCTTTAGAGCTGGTTCTTCTTCAACCCCCCAAGAGAGACACGAGCGTTATTTCTCTCTCTTACTCTTCACTTACTCACAGGAGGAAGGAGATGATCCGAGGGGGCTTTATATTTGCAAGAACATTCCCAATATTTGCATTACCCGTCAAGGAAAATATTTTTAAAGGCCAAACGAATATTCATTTATATTTATTTGCTTAATCTAATGATCTATTGTGATTCTCCCTTTCATCTATTCTTCCCTTGATGAGTGTGTGGCACTCCCATTAAGATTAATAGCGGTTTCACATGCACAGTCAGGGGAGATTAGACCCCTGCCCCGGCCTCCTGCCAGCCCCATGTATGTCTTTGGATTCAAGCTCCGAACCCTCACTGATGTCAGTGAAAGCACCATGTGTACAAAAAGGCCCAATCCTGCCCGGGGCTGAGCTTCCTCCCCGCCAGCCCTGGCCTTCAGAAGCGACGGGGCACAGCTTCTCCCCAAACACATTTATTATGCTGCAAAGTCTGGGGCTGTCTGGGGAGCATATGTTTATGTGGGGTCACTGTTTCTGCAAGCGCAAGGAGGGGATTTTTATGACAGACCAGTCTAGAACAGCATATGGGGACCAGTGAGGGGTGCACTGCGACCATTTCTTAGCAAAATAAACCACTCAAAATGGTCCCTCCACACAAATCCATGTGCAGAAATTACATTTTGTGACCATTTCCATCCTTCCTGGGCGTTCAACTCTGCCATCACACAGCCTGGCCCAGAGATGCACTTAAGCCACCCAGTTTTGAAAATAAGGTGTAAAATAAATCACGCTTCTTTATCAAGGCAGGGGCTGCTCCAAAGCCTTGGCATGAGAGCCCTCCTGTCGCCTTCAGTGGGATTTGGAGCAAGGCCTTTCTTCCAGTGGCATGAGAAGTGCTTCTGCCGCAAGCTGGGATCCCAGTCCTGAGAGCAATCACGCCTTTGAGAGGCTAAAAGCTCCTGAATATTCCTGGTGCAAGAAGCTGCTCACAGGTGTGAGGGTTTGCGACACCTGAGCAGATGAGGTGGACGTCGTGTGTTGGGCCTGATGTAAAAAATTTTTTTAAAAGCCACGTTTTTTCTATTCCTTCCTGATGAGTTTTTATCATCTCTTCATTTTGCAGCCGTTTGCCAATACCCCCTACTCCATCCCCATCCTGACCTTGTCAGATTAAGTGCAGCAGCTGCCTCACTACTTGCACCACTGAAGAATTTTTTCCCCTCTTATTTCCATGGTATTTCTGGGAAGAGGAAAAGAAGGATTTTCTAATTGCCAGCACAGAAGGCTGAGCCACGGCCTCTGTGTGTGGAGTAATTTACTTGTAATTACAAATGCAGCCTCGTGCCTCAGTTTCCCCAGGTGCATCGTGTGTGCAGCGATACCTCTGGCTTTCCAGTGGCACCGCAAAAAAATGAAACATTTATAAGGCTTTTGGAGGCTGAAAGGCATTAAGAGCCTTATAATGACGTTTTCAGACTACTTCCAATATCCAGCCAGACTCTCTAATAGCAACAATTAGAATTATTAATTTCTACTGCCCCGAAGCACTGGAAAACGCTAAGATCCAGCCTGAGCAACGCGAGCAAAGTCAGACATAAAGAGTGAGGGAGAGCCAGAAAGTGAGCAGGAGTCAGAGCATGGGAACCGCTCCACCATCTGTCCCCTCGGCTCGCTCAGAAGGCATCCCACAATTGGAGTAAAACTGAGGATATGACATTGTTTTCCTGCATTGTATTCAGGCTTCGTGGTAATGACCTCGTTATTGATTTGTGGGGCTTTTTCCGCTTTGAGCTTCTGCACCTTTCATAGCACACAGCACATGCAGGCTCTAAATCTGATGTTTATGTTGTGCTGTCTATATCACAACATCCATCCCATATTAGCACCCACTGGGTAGTCATGTCTTACCAATATTTACAGATATTTTTAATGTAAATATTTCGATTACTCCTATTTAAACATGACTGTAGCTGTTTATGGTATCAGGCACTAAATCTATCTGATTGATTAGATAGATATGAGTAAATGATGAATATGTATGTTTAGCAAATGCCTTCTTGTACATTTGTATGGCAGCATCTCTTCTTTTGCTTTTGGCTTTTCTTGTAAGAAATAATAAAAATTTTAAAATACATTTAATTGAGGCAAATTATGCTTGTGGCTCATGGGATTCTTTTAATAAGAGAAAATAATCCGTAGAATTTCAGTTATTTCAACAAAAACTCAGAAAGTGTATTTTAATCTCTCCAAGATCATCATCCTTGTTCTAAGTACGAGTTCCTAAAAAGCCTGTGTTGTGATTCGCTTTTATTTTCCTTTTTTTGGCTTAAGCAGTAGGCTTGAAAGTGGCAGCTCTGAAAGCAGATTTCTTTATCCGGAAGCCAGTTTGGAGAGCGTCCACACAGCCTGCTATTCTAAGGCCCCATTCCGAAGACTGCCATCTCCACGATGGCACATGAGATGTAATTTAGTCTCTGTGTTAATTTAGCCCAGGGTCCCTCCCGAACAGAGAGGACCGGCCGTGCCAAATTGTGTTAAACTGGGGATGGCGCTTTTGTGATACGGACAACTGTCTACCAGGGATTGAGCTGAGACCACCAAACTACTTTCATTTAGATTCTCAATTTAGTCTTGAACCAAGGTCAGAAGGTAAATAGCCAGGGCTTTATCTTCCCAGCCAAGCCCCTGGTAGAGGGTCTCTTTGAAGTGGAGTGTGATCAGTGGCGGTTTCAGAACTAATGTCCAAGACAGTGATGTTTAATACATTCGCTTCCCTTTTACATCTGCTGGTACGATCGCAGGTTAATTTAAGTACAGTTTCTCCACAAAGGAGTGTTCTCACCCAGCTGCGGTCTCAAAAACAAATCTGAAATTAACTCAGAACGCCCTCTTGACACCACCCTCTCCCCAAAGGAGATAGGTATTTTTTTTTTTTTATCCCAACTGCTTTTAATGCCGGTGGCTTTGGGTCTGATCCTGCTTTTTTTGAAGTCAACGGCATCGTTCACACTCACTTCAGTGACTGTGGCACTTTGAAGCTGCTCCCAGTGCTGGCCAGTGTTTGTGGCTGCACATCCTCCAGGTGGTCAGAGGGAAGGAGAAGTCCATTTCCACGGACATTTTCTGCTGTGACACGCGGGGAGTAGTCTGGTGGCAGATACCACTGCACAGGCAGGCTCTACACACCAGTCAAGCCAGTCAATCCATAATCCTTAAGCACAGGGTCACATTTGTCTGGCAATACAAATTTAAGAGGTCCTGTGACTTTCTTTCTCTGTTGCCCCATTCATATGGGGGTTTTTCAAGGATGTGGATTCAAAATCCTGACTGCTCCTGCAACGTTTATTCCCAGATTGGCTCCCTAACCCAGTTCACATCATTGTCCTGAAAGCAGTTCATAGAATCACTGAGGCTGGAAAAACCCTCTGAGATCACTGAGTCCAACCATTCCCCCAGCACTGCCAAGCACACCATCAACCCATGTCCCCAAGTGTCACATCCACACGGCTTTTAAATCTCTCCAGAAATGGTGACGCCACCACTGCCCTGGACACCCTGTGCTAATGCCTGACTACCCTTTCCCTGAAGAAATGCCCCCTGATGTCCAATCTAAATTTCCCCTGGCACAGCCTGAGGTGATTTCCTCTTGTCCTGTCCTTGGTTCCCTGCGAGCAGAGCCAGAACTCCCCCCCGGCTGCCCCCTCCTGTCAGGGAGTTGTGCAGAGCCAGAAGGTCCCCCCTGAGCCTCCTTTTCTCCAGGCTCAGCCCCTTTCCCAGCTCCCTCAGCCCCTCCTGGTGCTCCAGACCCTTTCCCAGCTCTGTTCCCTTCCCTGGATATTCTCCAGCACTATTTTGGGGCCAAAACCCAAACACAGGATTCAGGGTACAGCCTCTCCAGTGTCCAGCAAAGGGGGATTGTCACTGCCCTGGTCCCACTGGCTCCACAGGCACGTTGCTGTGTGGGGCACAGTGAATAGCTGAGTGCAAGGAGAAGATGGCCACCAAAGACCTGATTTCTTCCAAACATGCCCCAAAACTCCCAGAGGTTGATTATCCTTCCCCACCATGGCCACACTTCATGCAGTTACTCAGCACAGAACTGCTGGTGGCTCCTTGCACCTGAAGTGTGGTCTGGGAGGCCTCTGGGCACCTCAAACCTGGGGTACAGCAGAGGTTTCATGCCCTTCCCTGACACCAAAACCCTGTAGGGTTATTTTCACGCTAATAAAAATGTCCCAGAGGTACCTACCTCATGGTGCTCTGCTTCCAGCCAGAGCTAATCTGATCTCTCTCACCTTGGGTTGGTTCCCCACATCAGCATCCCCAGGTGTAGGATCAGGGCTTGCATGAAAGGGAAAGGGAATTGCTACAATTTTGCCTTTCATATTGATGTTTTTTTCTGCCTAGGACTGTTAGTGAAATGGATTTGTGTCAAAATATCCCTTTTCATCAAAGCTTACAACTGAATGCACCCAAAAAAATCTTTCTTTTCGTGCCACAATTTCTTGATTAAAACTGAGCCAGGCTTCACCTGACCAGGTCTGGAGTTTTTATGGTTAGCCAAGAAGTAGACTAGGAAGGAAATAAAGCCCTGCAAACTCCAACTACTGTGCCCAGGCACAGGCGTAGGCCATGCAACACCCTCCATCCCCTGCACCCGAATACTGACAGGCAACTCCTGACATCTCAGCCAAGAAATTTTGCAGCAGTTAAGCACAGTTTGAAGAATTCTGTAGTGCTGGTGAATGTAAGGGATGGATGAAGCAGGTTTCTGTGCAGGCACGTCCAAAACCCACCATAATCTTGCAATATATGGTGAAACTACAGAAAAACAAGGCTGGAAAGGACATGAAGAAGCCACCTATCCATTCCTCTGCCCCAGGGCTGGGTCACCTACATTTTTGAGGCTGAAGTTCGTCTAACATGCAGTTAAAAGCCTTTACTGCCCTCCAGGCAGTCTGTCCCAGTGCTGCTCTGTTTCTCCTCATAGGAAGCATTTCTTAACCTCTAAGCTGAACCTCGGGGCTTCACCCAATGCCCTTTTCTTCTTGCCCTAACCCCTTGGACATGGAGGACAGACTCAGCCCCCTCACAATGGCTTTGCACATGTTTGACAGCTCCTGTCACCTCTCCCTTCGTGGCTCCCTGCTCCAAATTCACCAAAACTTTCCCAGTTCTGATCATCTGCTTTGGCATAGCCTCCTCAGACTGGTGTGACTTGTAACCACTCCCTCTTCCATTGGGCAGAACAAGGGCAGATTCCTGAAGACCTCCATGTAGGCCAATTGTCTTTTCACAGAATTGGTAAGATTGGGAAAAAACCTCCAAAATCATCCAGTCCAAATGTTAATTACAGTGGTGGCTTTTTGACAGTGATTACAGATAATTTGGTTTCGGTGAAGTTATCCAGCCATATCATATCCAAATTATAGTATTTTCTTTTAAAAATTGTTACCATGTTTTGAAATCATCTATTCTTGACAAATTTCTGTTGACTGTCATTGACTGTATCAGTTTTATTTATATTCTGTATGATCAGTAGTCCCACCCTGTGATTTAGGCATTCCAGAGAAGACATCCCTGCTAAAAAATGTCTGATCCTAATCACAGAAGACACTCCTGAAACTAGTGCAAAATTAATCCAAAGTAAGAGTGATCCATAGCCATTAGGCTTCAAAATAAATGGCACACATTTCAGTCTAGTCTGTGCCAGTCCTGTCTGCTGTGGTTCAGGAAAAATCAGCAACTTCTGGGGAAGATTTGTCCTTTTCACTGGATCCCTAAGACAGGAGCATGTGATGCTGCTTGGCAGCTGGGGGAAGCACTCCCTCCCTCAGGTTCTCTGAAAGTCTCTGCTTCTACCCAATAACTACACCAGGAGCTTAAGTTAGTGCCTAAATTAGATAGTGTGCATACAGCCTGCAACTTCCCTGGTGGGAATTCCCCATCTGTAAAAAAGAAAGCAATTTCTACCTAACAGTGGGCTATGAGGGAAGAATTAATAAGCTAAAGAAGATGAGGCACTCCAATAAACAGTCAAACACTGTAAAGGGCTGTGCCGGGTCACTGCTCTCCAGCTGGAGGCAGCCATCCCACAGACCCCTCAGCACACTGGGATAACATGTTTGACCAGACCCTTGACCACCCAGCTACCCCTCTTCTTGAGGTGTCAAGGTTTGTCACATCTCGTAGCTGTTTTCAGCTGAAAGATCAATTTTGAAGTTGTGACACGTCCACACTGGGAGTGTGGAGCCACCTGCACTGGCTTCATGCCTTAAACCCAGCAGAGGAAGGAGAAGGCTGTGAAATACAGTTTATTAACACAGCTGAAGTACTTCCACAGGCCCTCTAAACCACCTAAATAAATTTGGAATAAATGGCTTTTACTTCACTGATCATTGGAAGCTCCTTGGCTAGGTGGTGCTGGAGATGACAAGAAGTGGGACCATCAGGGCCCTGGCTGGAAGATGAATAATGGGATCCAGTACCTAAAAAACTGAGTTTAGACTCATTGAGCTGCTTTAGCTTCTCTAAATTTCCTCCTGAATAGCTCAAGACCCTCAAAGGCACCAGACCACAGGGTTAGGATCTGGGGTGGGAAAGGTCCATTCAGGTAAAGAAGAAATTCACAGAATCATTGAATGGCTTGGCTTGGAAGGGACCTTAAACTTCATCTTATTCCAACTCCCTGCCATGGGCAGGGACACCTTCCACTAGGCCAGGTTGCTCAGATTGGGATGTAATTAATGACCAGAACAAATGGCCAAGTGCTGCAGTGGAGTCTCCACTGCTGGAGATTTCAGTCTCCAGACTGGACATTTTTCCAAGTGAGATTCTCCAATCCAAACACGTATTAATCCACAGACATCCTCTAGACTGCATTAAATAGCAGGACAGATTAAACAAACACACTTGTCCCTCTGGCTTTTAAATCTGTGACTCCCTTTCTACCCAGATACCACAGAGTCTCACTCACCCAATGAGTAACAGCAACCTAACAGAGGCATAAAAAAAAATTTCCACAAAATTCCTCAGAATTTTGCAGTAATTAGCAGCACACAGACAACCTTGTGTCTCCACATCCACGGGAGGCATATGAAAATTTGATTCCACTAAGCCTAGAACTTAAGACACAGTCCTTCCATGCATCTGTGCCTACCAGTTCAAAGCACAGCCTTCTGATGGCATTCTCAAACCAGATTAGGCATTTTGGCTGCCTACAGCAAAAAAGAGTGAAACGGGATCCAAAATAGCTGTGCTGTCCTGTGGACAGTTGTCCCCTTTGGCTGGGAGGGGATGCCTGCCTGTTAGGAAAGGCTTGACACCCTCCTCTGATCACCAGAAGACACCATATCTCTCACTTGGCCTCTGAGACCCACACATCCTTTTTATAGCCAAGGAAAAGTGGATAAAGGTTCACGAATCTGGGTTCAAAAGATGGCAGTGATGAATACATAAACTGGATCTCTTGGTGTTTATGAAGCATGAGCTGTGCCTTCCTCATCAGACCGAGCGTCTCCTAACTGGGGGTGTTCACCTTCCTCCTGTGGAAAGGGGGTCACTGTGCAGAGAGGATGGCAGAAACCTTCCTGTAAGGAAATCCATCAGGTCCATCAGGTGGGCATCACCATCAGGTGGTGAAGATGGCAGGAGTCTGAGTGAGGACATGGTGGCTTCCTGCAGGAATTTGCCCCACCATCTGATAGCAGAGCTGGTGTGAAATTCTGCAAGTGCTTCGTGTCAAGCAGGAACACCCATCCACACCAGAGATCTGCCCTTAAAGTTCAGTGCAGATGAACATGGACCAAGTCAGAGCCAGGCAAACATGGCTTTACCCGTTCAAATCCAGCACAAACTGAGAATAGTGGCATGGTTCTTACTCAGCAACAGACTGACCCAAACCCCTGCAACCACCACGGCTCCCAAAAATATTGCTGCTAAATCCAAACTGTGAAATTGGGAGTTGGCCCTCGACCAAGCCAGCATCTTGGCTGGGCTGAAAAAAGCCACCAAGTAGACACTGAGAAATGAGTAGTCTGCTCCCCTTCTACAGAAATCTTTTCCAAGGACTCAGTCATGTGCCCCAACTTTTCAAACATTTACCACATGCCATTAAATAATACACACACACTTATATTAAAAAAAATAAACGGATGAACAGTGTTACAAAACATAAAGGACTTTTATAAATGGTACACAGGAATTCGTACAGATTTTTTATTTGGAAGAAAGGGTGGACTCACAGTGAAGCACTTGAACCCAACCATCTGCACCACCTCCCTCAAAAAATTCAGCCCTCACGTAATTCTCCCTCTCCCTTCCCCAGCCTGACTGCCCTTTCTCTCCAGCCACCAGGAAAAATTTGAAAATCCCAGAAAAGTTAACGGCCTGAAGTTGCAGTGTAAGTCCTGTTAGGCAGCCAGTTCCCTTTCAAAACACACACACACACACACAAACACCCACAAAGGAAGCCCTGGCAATTTCTTTGGGAATGCAGTGGCGCTGGTGCCGTGTGTTTACTGGGATGTAAAGACAGCAGAATTAAGGTACATCCAGGCAATTTTTCAAGCGTGCCTGGAAGAGATGGCAGGGATTTCTCTCAGCAGTGTTGAATTCAAATCTGAGGCACAAGGTTTGGTGAAAAGGATTGCTATTTTTAATACCCGCAGTTTCCTTGTGCAATTCCAGCTCTCTAAGACCCTAAGACCTTTAAATTCCATCTAGTGTCTATCACATGCCATTGAATTGGCATGTTTGCAAATTGCATGCAGTGAGATCCTTCCATACCAGCAGCTCTGTCTCAGATTCCCCACCATCCCTGCCAAACTAGTATTGCCTGCACATTTTTTTCATCTTTTCATTGAGTTCTGTGTGTCAGCCAACGCATTCTTTAGAACAGGCTTCAGTAGGCATGGTAACTGGTTCCTGGTTGCAAGCTGCCTTATGCATTTGCTCCTGTTTCTTTCTGGATAATTCCCCCCCCCCTCCCCCCAGCTCCTTCTTCTTAGGTGAGGACTTAAAGCGTGTTTAGAGTTATCTGTTCCATCTGTTGTGGCTGTGATAAATAGCTGAGATATAATAAAAAGTCTTAATTGAGGTAGTGATGCGGTGAATAAGCAAAGCCCGTTTCGTCGGGACTGCGAATCTGGACGGTTGAGAGCTGCAGGTACCTCGGGGCTGCTCAGCCTGACTCTGCTATGTTGACTTTGTCTAATTGCAGGGGAGGAGCTAGAAAAGCAGTGAAGGGCAGTGGCACACACAGCAGGAGAGCTGAAAAATACTGGCATAACCACGCAGAGCTAAACAAACTGACTGACAAAGCTCTTGGCGTGTTATTAAAAAATCTGGCAAAATGCTCATCTCTTGACAAAAATGTAGAAAGACTAGTAATGCAGAACTTTATCCCATGTTGGATTGTAAAGTGGCTAATGCCAAGTTGTCTGTCAAAATTAATAGGGCATTGCTTCTTCTTATAGAATAGGAAAAAGAGAAGGATCGCGCATACATTTTATTCATTTATTCATCTCTAACAAAAATGATGTATCTGCTAAAAATTTATTTAGGGAGGGTTTTGGTAGATGCTAATTCCGAAAAAGTAATACTCAAGGAGTGATGCTAGCTTATATTTACTGGGGTTAAGGGATAAAAACCTCCCAGTAATAGCAGAAAAAGGCTGCTATCATCTCAAACCCCATCACGAGGAAGTTTCAGCCCAGAGACACTGTTACCCATCTACATCTCTGCCCAGATGCATTTTTCTCCTTTCTGATGATTTTCATTTAAATCCGAGAGTTTCATTTTAAAATGTGCCACTTCAGTGGAATGTCATTAGTACTCAGGATCTCCACAGGCACTAACCCACAAACAGATTTGTTTACCATAATTAGCCATAGTTAAACTTTGCTTTAGTGCTTGCAAGAGCTTTTTGACTCTTTTACCTGTGGATACCTGACACCTGAGCTACATCTCCCAGAATATTCTCTGATAGTCATGGTTTTTTGTAGGAGAAATTGCACAAAGTTTCTCTGCTCCACTGTACAAGCCTACCCACACAGTCGGGAAAAAAAAGGGAAGAAATTTGCTTAAGTTGCTTTACTGTCTTTCAAATGACTCATCACAGGTCCTGAAAATACCTGAACATGCTCCTTTCCTAAACAAAACTCATGGATGCCAATCTTGTCCTGCCTGCTCTGGATAAACAGCCACATCAGCCTGCAAACCCCACAGTGTTCTGCCCGTGGTGCAGAGCACCCAGAGCTCCATCAAGAGCCACTGTGAAACCAAGAAATGCAATCTAAAATGAAGACACAACTGGCTTCCTTTTCAGTCCGAGGGATTTCTGCCCAGCCTGAATACAATATCACAGAATGCTGATGAAAATAGCCTGGTGTACTCAGGGGTTTCCAGGAGGAACAAAAGTCAAGAAGATATTTTATTAGCACACTCCAATAAAGAAAAGATCTTCCCTGCTTGAAGAAGGTGGCAGTCCAAATAATGATGAATTTTGTTTCCTTCTTGTTTTTATAACAGGCTGTGACTATCACACACATCTTTTGTAAAGCTACAGGGGCCTTGCTGGTCAGTATTGATGAGCTGAGGCTCTCATGGTGTGCAGCATTTTGTGTCTAGTTCATGTACTGGCAAATATGGCTCATTTTTTTGTGTAAGTGAGGTCTGGATTTAGTCTTTTACCTACCAAGGAACCCAGTAAAGGTTGCTGGAGCGTCCTCATGGCAGAGAGGGAATACATTTGGAAGCATGAGCATTTTCAATAGGTAAGGGAAAAAAGTCCTGTACCCCCAGCACCTCCAGAAACCTCCAGCCTGGTGCGTGACCGAATATTGCTGCAGCTCAGACGGGCACATTCAGTCTTGGCAACCCTTGGAGTCACCCTCTGTATTTCAGCAGAAGATGAAGGCCTGAGAGTCCCTTCCAGTACCCAAATGGGCTACAAGAGAGCTGGTGAGGGACTTTGGACAAGAGCATGAAGTGACAGGAGAAGAAGGAATGGTTTCCCACTGCCAGAGGGGAGGGTTAGATGGGATATTGGGAAGCAATTCTTCCCTGTGATGGTGGGGAGGCCCTGGCACAGAGGAGCTGTGGCTGCCCCATCCCTGGAAGCGTCCAGTGTGAGGTTGGATGGGGTTTGGAGCAACCTGGGCTAGTGGAAGGTGTCCCTGCCCACAGCAGGGGTTTGGAACAAGGTGGGTTTTGAAGTCCCTTCCAACCCAAACCATTCTATTATTCTATAATACTACAATTTTAACCCACCCTTCCAGATGGGACAGGCTGAATCTGGGCACCTTTTCGAGAGCCAATTCTTTTCACTGCTAATGAGTCACCCCC